>JANHGO010000043.1:19058769-19077644 GCA_024606505.1 Aquila spilogaster
TTAATCTTATAATATTCCCTTCAGGGTGTACAAGACAGCTTGCTGGAAAATATAATGACTCCTTGACTGTTTTCTGAAGGAAAAAAAAAAAAAAAGAAAAAAAGAGTAAAGAAAACAGTGATATGGAAATGAGATCTACATTTCATTTGAAATTCCATATGCACTATTTTAAAGCCACCTTGTTTCAATATGGAAAAAATGAAAAGATTTTGATGGGCCTGATGATTTTATTTAGAAAAAGAGAGATTAAAACCACAAAGAAACAAAAAGATGTGGCACATGTGGTCATATTAATAGAAAGTCACTTATATTTCATAAACAGGAAAAGATCTGCTTCAGCTGTTTTTACTTCATTAATTGTTACTGGAAAGAGAAAAGTTGGTTCACAAACTTCCCGTTGGCCAAAAAGTAAAAGCACCTGTTGAAGTCATGAGTGACTTGTTAACCAAGTGCAGCAGCAACGATGGTCACAGCAGTCCAGCTCCCTTCTCACCAGTACAGCTCCGTTCTCACCAGTACAGCTCTTGGGCAATCAGGATCGGTTGCCCCCGAGAACTGTGCAAACGGAGGAATCCATTTCAGAGCACTGCGGGGTTGGGGCACTCATCTCAAAGTAACTACATTGTAACTGAGTATTTTTCTCTCCTGGCTGCCCCTCCAACTGTTGTAATTTATATTGGTCAAAAGAAGGAAACTACTTTTTCCAACCAAAGCTAATGTTGGGTGTCTGCTGCATGCAGGGTAATGAATATTGATGTATGCAGCCATCTTCCAAATGAGGTAACTAAACAATACATACATAGTTTCCACCAGTCTGGAGTCTCCAAGAAAAATCATTAAATTGTCAGTATGTATGATCAACTCTGAAGGAAAAATAAACATTATTGATGATGACAGCATGCTATTGTATCTCTGCATCATTATGCCAGAGGTGTACATTTTCAAAGCATCCCATGAGAAGTAGGCAGACAACACCATTAATTGCCTGTGGGATTTTGGCATGCCATTTAGATGCAACAGCCTGAAAAAACATTTCTAAGTCTTCTAAATGTTTTATTTTTTTTAAGCATAGTACATTCTGCCTCAGAGTATTTCAAATTACATTCTTCAGTGCAATTAAAAATCTACTCACAATTAACTTTGTGGCAAAAAAGAAAATTTATTTTAACAACTGAAAATAGATAATCTAAAAGATCAACTTTGATACTTTAGAAAGTACAGTGACACATAGTCTACAGTGCAAAAGAGTTCCAGGAACAGGGATCTCAAAAATTTCCATTTGCATTTACAACCATGTTATTATTACACATCAAATGTCCCTAGACAACTGCCATCACAAAAATTATTAGGCTACGAATTTCTACTGAGGCACTAATTTAAGGGTTTTACTTTGAAACAAGGATTCTGACATAAATAAAGTCTTACTGTGATTTTTTTTTTCCTCTAATAAGTCTCAAAAACCAATGGTCTACGTTATATTTACACAATAACCTAAAGTGAGTTGACTATCTTTCAAACAACATTCCAGTTCCTGTATCATAAGATTCCACAACAGTGACGTGGAAACATTGACCCCTGCCAACTATCTTTATTTACAGTTTTCTTCAGTTTTGACAGTTTTCCTCCGGAATTGACTCTATCAAATATATTCACAAACTATTATCTTGCTGCTTTCATTCCAGTTAATTGGAGAGTAGGTTTACTACATACAAATACTATTTTGTAAACAGCCTAGCAAGATATGCTGTGCAATCCATGTGAGAAGAGACACTGTGAATATGTAGTATCCAGATGTAATTCCATCTGTAGGTAGTCACAAGAATAAAACTCACATTCATTGCAAATCCTGAGCCAAATAAGAAAGTGTTCTTTACCATTATCATGACAACCTCATTTCTATTACCCTGGGAAATGCAGCTAAACTATTTGTTACAAGTATTGGTTAAGAACATTCACTACAAATATGTTAAAATGGCATATATTACAATTAATTAGATTTCCAGAGGAGTAATGTGGTATTTGGACTTTGACATTAAATCAATTGAAGCTTTACAGATACTCTTGACAACCCCACCCGTAAAATCAATAGTAAAACCTTGTATTCCTTGGAAAGGACAATGATATCTATGTGAGAATAGGAATTTAAGTAAAATTGAAATTGTCTCTAGCAGGTAGCTTTGGGATTATTCTAGCACTTGTACAGTATTTAACATGACTTCTGAGTTATTCTTAATCTTATATTCCCAATCACAATACAGAGGTTCTTTAAAGATGTAATTGGCTATTGTGAATATTTTCTGTATTATATCATGTACGTGACACTATTTTTTTTCCATTATCAAAGGAAAGTTAAACAGTTTTGGGATTAGTTTAAGGTAAAACGTATATCTTCTGTTAGCCCTTACTCTACCAAAGTGGCTTCACAAATCACACGCTGATGGCAAGATTCTAAATTATCCTTATGATAGGGAACAGCTATGAAAATCACTACGGGAACATTGGTAGGAGGAGGCAATATCCTTTGCACAGAACTAAACTTTTTATTTTTGTGCTACATAATATAAATTATTACTTTTTAAGATGGCTTTTGTTGTTGTCACCACTCAGCTTCCAGTTTCTCATTATGTTGAACAACAATATCAAAGAAAAAGGGCTTTTTTTCCAGAAAGATACCGAAAGCATCAGTCTAGGAACCAAGACCCAACAGTGACAGAAGGAACTGGTAAGATGCACTTTCACAATCACTGAAAATATTAAGGCTTGAAATGGGAAACAAAATGAAAGGGCCCTGAAGGATGCAGCTACCACAAAACAATTCTGAATCTCCCAGAGAAGAGTAGAAGAATATAAATATTCATTGTGTTCAACAGAGAATAGCACATTGCATGCTCACTGAAAAATAGAGACACTTTAGTATATGTTGAGGCCTCATAACAATGGGATTTGCCAATTAAATCTGAGGGGTGTGATCATTTCTGTTGTGATACGGTGAATAACATGCTGAGAGACACTCAGATGAAAGGGTTTTGAATCACTGCAATATTCTGTTTCAGGCTTTTTTTTTTTTCATCCTGTGTAAATATGAGAATGAAATGTGGT
This sequence comes from Aquila spilogaster, assembly GCA_024606505.1. Classification (NCBI taxonomy): domain Eukaryota; kingdom Metazoa; phylum Chordata; class Aves; order Accipitriformes; family Accipitridae; genus Aquila; species Aquila spilogaster. Next base: position 19,061,869 of record JANHGO010000043.1, read on the forward strand.
AGACAAGCCTGGGGAGACTTAAAGGAAGGTTATTTTGAGGTTGTTTTTCTTTACTTAAGACAGCTAAATGCTAAACTAATACCAGCTATATTTACTTTTCTTTTAAAGCCTGTAAATTGCACCTAATTAATAGACCCTGATGAAGTAAGATACCTGCTCAGATTTGGATCTAATGGAATTTTTCCCTGTTATGCCTCATGATTAAATCTCGGGACTGTGCTGTGCATATCTAAAGAAACCAATTCCCTTGGTTTCTTCCACCAAGTAAGTGTGAAAGACAGAGGATGGCCACCCTGCCACTACTGTAATTTTTAATCCTTTCACTGCAAGCAGCAAAAAAACGCTCACTGTGACTCTCTGAGGCTGAGCAGAGAAAGGGAGGTCCTAATGCATCCTGACAGCATTCGCAGAGAGCAGCACTGAAGAGCTCACCACATTCCTGTAGGATTCACTGCTAATAATCCTCCCAAGGAGGTTAGCAGGTTCCCTACCCCATCTTTTTCAAAGGCTGAGTTAGGGGAGGCACTGAAGTGACAGACCCAAGATCATCATCACCATCGTTGTTTACTTTAAGATTGCACCTGGGAGCCAAGTCACAACCCCCAGCCTAAGTGCCATTCAAGAGGAATATAAAGCTGTCTTGCTTGAAAATCTTATAATCCAGCAGAACCCTAAGAGATGGAAACAGAATAAAAAACTGCTGTCCAGCGTCTCTACACTAGTCTCTAGTCATTAACCACCTCTTTCGATAACCTTAAACTATTACGTTTCTGGTGTATATACCATGAAAAAGGAGATGTTTAAGGAGGGTTTTGAAGGAGAGCCAACATCATTTTATGGGAGTATATTGGGAGCTCTTCTGCCTGAGGGCATGGAACGAGGTGCTGGAAGCACTGCTGACAATGTGGTCCGTTGCACTCTGCATTCACTTCTTTTCTGAACTGATCTGAGTCCTATGTTTTCAGTATGGTCATTATTACTGTTTAACTGGCAGGCACAGATATTTAAAGAAATCTAAAGGGAAAACTCCTTCATGTATATCTATATTTAAATAATGTTTCAGATGTGTTGTATAAACCCCATCACTACGAGCAACTACCGGAGTATTTCAACCCTCAGCAGATTCTGTAAGACATTGTCTATCATTTTAATATGACATACACTTATTTGTTTAGAAAATGAAGCCACCAAAACCTAAAACACTACCAAAAGGTATTGATGACAATAGGTGGCTTGTCTGGAGGATCATTTAGCAGAACTGAACCAAACGTGCCCAGCTAACACATTTAATTTACAACTTTTTGTCTGTTAACATGGTGTCTTGTATTAAGTGACAACTAGCAAATAGTTTTCACTGAGCATGAAGTATATACTATTCTACAGTACACATTCTGATTGCCAGTCACCATTATGTCCATATGGCAGATATCATATAATCTTCATGCAGCAACATAAATTAGATCTATATTCATTTTTCTTGGTAATCTCATTTATCTTCTTCCAGTAGCCATCAGCTTCCAGTGTACGTATAGCTATATGCTAAACCCCATTTTGGTCTCTAAAAATCATTGTCACAATTTCCTTTGACTTCAGCAAGACTTGGATTTGGCCTAGGGAATTTATTCCATTTATTTGCAAAGCTTTTGCTAAGTTTGTAAATCCCTGGAGTAATGTTCATATTGCAGGAAAAGAAATTTCTTAAATGTGACAGAGTTGATAAATTTCTCAGGCACAGAATATTTGGAGAATGCTATTGCTATAGTCTGAGCAGTTGCCTGGCACACTGGGTGACAGCAAACTGGTTAATCCAAAGGTCTTCATGAGAAATTTTAAAAACAATTTCTGCTCCACGCTTTTGAATGGCCACGCAACTACTGTCAGATTCTGTATTAACATGCATTATAGGGACAAAGATGTGAATAAGTTAAGCAGCAGTCTCCTTCCAGGCACTTACTGCTGATCCATAAGCCTTATGATGTGTAGTATCATCATTTTGGAGGTCATACACTCAAGAAATTTAATTTTGCTTAGTTATCATAAGAACTTCATTGCTGCAAAATAATTCAGATTCAGCTAGAAAAATAAGCTCACCAATCGGTTAAGACTTAGCTCTGGACTCTTCTTGTCAAGAGTAATCCAGAAAGAAGCAGAAGAATAAAAACAAGTAAAGGGTAATGACAATTTTCATAAGCAAACTAGGAACAGCTGCTCCAAGGTCAGTAACTGGAAAAATGATGTTAATGATCCTGCATTAGCTGGGTAAACTGTCACTGCTAAAAGAAATCAGTCCAGATTTGAACCATTGTGTGGCTCTACATCAGTACCAATTAAGGCAGCAGATGATGTATAAAGAGCCTGGACAAAGGATATTATTATGTTACGAGCTATATTGATTTTTACAAGGCTTGTTTGATTGACTGAATGATACTATCAAGTAATTAGCTTTAATCTTGGGTTACGATGACCAGAAGAAATCCTGAATCAGGTTATATTTGATCTTTGATAGTACTTTACTGATAGGAAAGTGCTTAAATAAGGCAGAACCCGTGTTTCCTTTGTAAAGCCGGTGTTACACAAAGATTCTGTGCAGAACTTGGCACACCCAAGAGGTGCCCGGGCTGCATACAGATTCAGGTCACATAGACAGCAGTGAGTGAAGAACAACCTGATAAGCGATTCCAGCACAGGAGTTCTTCATAATTGTTTTAATGTTTTGGCATATCCGATTTTAAAAAGCATATACTTAAAATAGTATGCAAATCAAGATTTTTTTTTTTTTTTAAAGATGCACATTTCGTTTTCCTAAGAGACAGCCACAGGGGATAGAGAGGGGGAAGATGCCCAGCCCACTCGTCCACTGTGGCCACTTCTCCTACTGACAAAGCCAGGACATTTACAAGACCATTTACAATTTGCAAGCTCCTTACCCAAAAGAAAACCAGACTGACTTGGTGTCAGGAACCTAGCCTTAGAAGTGAGCCCCTCCAGTGCATTTCTGATCCCAAATCCCAAGCTGATAACTTTGTTACCTGAAAGGGAATTCCATGGGGGCAGAAGACCAGGTTACAGACATTTGCAGTACCTCTCCTAGGACAACTAACAGCAAGATGTCTTGGTTTTGTCTTTATCAGCCCCAGCTCTTGTATGTCCATTTCACATATATGCCTAATTTTAGATCAAGTCTGTAAAAAACACTGCATGTTTCAATCTTCAAGCTCCCCAAAACACCTGTTGATTTCCACATACATACTTGCCTTCCCCCCATTTGCATACTTGCATTTGCTCGGTGTGCTGGGCCACTCTGCCTCCTCGAATATTGCCTCCCTCCCTTCACACATTTCCTCTCACACCCCTGTCCTCCTGATTCCATACAATTCAGCTCCATACTCATGAAGGTCTCTACGTTCTCCCACTCATGCCTCATTTTTTTTTCTATATAAAGATACTCATTTTTCCATAGGCTTTTTCCACTCTTCCTGAGCAAAGCTCCTCGACTTAAAGATATCTAGTTAGACCCTTTTCCTGTTTTAACTAATAAACCCAAGAATTTGGGACTAGAGAAATCTCAACTACCATCGCTGAATTTGCTTGCTCCGGCTTCTCCATCTCCCTTCAGCATGTCAGCTTTCTGTGTGATAAGCTACACGTGGCTGCAACCATCTCAACACACTTGTTTGTAAAGCATCTGTCAAATCTTCAATTGCATGCAAATTATAAATAACACCATTGGAGATCATGACAGCAGATGTGCCGTGATTTTTACAACAGGCAGCCCCACTGAATTAAAACCTAGTATAGTGCTGAAGATACCTATCTGTAAGAGAAACAGAACATTATTTCTGCCACTGTGCTAGTTATTGACTTGCAGTATATCCAGGCTCAAATATAATTTTCTTTCCTTAGGATAATTTTATATTCATAGCATTTAAACAGTTTGAAAAATAGAGGTAGCGTGAGCAAGTTACAGTTCAACTTACCTCTGTAGAGCTTTTAATGTAAAACCCAGTTCTTGGTCATCAGGGCAGGGTGGTGGTGTTGAAACACAGTAAGTTTTCTTGTTAAATCTCTCTTTTCCCCCCTTCTTTATTGATTTGCAGATCTTTGCTCCCAGAATGAATTCTCAGTTCCTTTTCTGGTGACACATTTTGTGCATTGATATTTATTGTGGTTTTGGCTATATATATGTATGCCCCAGGGCTTCAGCTCTTATCAAGAGAAAGATTCAGTTTCTCAAAGCTGCAGGTCCTGTTTTTTCTGGTTCAACACATCCTTGCTCTGGAAGTTTCTGGGTTTGCTTGCCTCCTGAGAATTTACAAACTAAGACAAAGATCCAGAGTAAAGATAAATGTCTGTATATGCGACAGAAAAAAAGAAAAAAGAAAAATCACAGCTGTTCTGATCAAACAATGCTGCCAGCTCTTTTGAAAACTGTACTAATTTAGATTGAACCAGCATAAGCTGATGCGTGCAGGCAGACATTTACAACCACCCTGGACCCCAGAACAAAGCTTCCACCCCAAGGACCTGCCGAGAGCCGGGTGGGCTTCAGAGCCAGGGGCAAAACTTGGTTCAGCCTTACCACAGCCCAGCTCATGCCCTCGTGAGAGTGAAGGGGAGATTTGCAATTCTTTTCAAAAAGAACATATTTGAGTTGAGAGTTTGCTAGCCACCACTGACTGCATGCGCTAAGGGGGTGAATGATGCATTTTCATACACAAATAGCCTCTGAGTGCAAATTACACACAAAAAAACCCAGTAACCAGGTTTGGAAAACTTGACTCCATATAAAAGGATCTTATTCTATTTCTTCTTCTTAAAAGGAATTTGTATAACCTGCCTCTGTTTTTACAGTCATTCTTAAGACGATGGGGCATATTAAAAAGAAAGTTTAAGAAAATAAGCTATGCTGTTCCTTACTGTAACTTTCAAATGTCAAACCAGTGCTGCCTGGGAAAACATCACTGGTGTTGGAGATCAGGGAATGGGGAGGACAAGACAGAAGGCATCAGGTACGAAAATAAGCACATACAACTGAGATTTTTAGATCTCTTGTGAAATCATCTGTCTTCACTTCGAAAATTGTCAAGCTAGTGACACAATTATGAAATTCTTTCTTCTCTTCTCTGCCTTCTTTTTTTTTTTTTTTTTTTTTTTTTTGAAGGAAGGTAAATGTGGCCTCCAGGAGAGTTAAAAAGGACTTGAATTGGATAAAGGCTTCCGCCCATGGGGACAGTGTACAGTCAGAAATGGCTATGTGTTTCTCAGGGATTTCCCTCCCTTTCCCACTCAATACTGTTTTCTTTGCTAAAGAGAGATAAAGCATCCACATATAGCTTCTTACAATAACTGTCCTTTTCCTTCCGATGGGATAACAGTTAAGCTAATGGAATAACCTTAGGAAGCAGAAATTTGACACAAACCAGACAGCAGGTACTTACCAAGCAGATTGCTCTGAAACAGAAATAATGCCACATATTTCCCAGAACATTATAAACCTCCATCCAAAGTACAAAAAAACCTACCTAGTCCCTAAAACAGTTTTTAGCCAGAAAATAGAGGTTGCAGAGACACCATGAAATCTAAGGACACGCTGCTTTGGATTTTCTATGGAAAATGTTCAGATAATAATGTAACATACAGCAACATAAATTAATTTAAAATAAAGCCAGGAAAGACAAGGTTAAATTTGTACAAAATGAACATATTACATGCTCAGCAGCAGAAGAGTATCCCATGTTCATCCCATTTTGAGAATGATAGCCAAATTATTCTTTCTTGGAGTGAAATCCTAGCCCCACTGAAATCAATAGCTGTATTATCAGAGCTTCACTATCATCTCAGTCTTTATGACTGCCAGCTCTTCAGCCAATGAAACAAAATTTCAAAGAAAGAATATTATCTTCAAAGGATCTTTATTCACTCTAATATACAGGCATGTATACCGAGTAAATTTTTTATTATTATGACAGACCTGACGTTCATTTTTCGGTCATATAAAAAGAGCAGATGCCTTACTAGGCAAAATGGGAAAGACAGGAAGGATAATGATAGCATAACAATGCTGTTTAGGAGGGGAAAATGTATTCCGGTGGGTTTGGGGAGTTTTCTTTTATCTGCTTTGCTGGAAAGAACTGCATCTTTGTGAAACAGCCAATATCCAATAGCTGTGGTTGTTCTTTTTCATTCTAAAATAACTGAGACGAACTACAGATAAAATTGAACGTTTTAGATTTGCTCTTAAATTCCAGCTGTTGGACTGGCTCTGAATTTAGAAGCAGCTGTAATTCAACACCACTGCAAGAGTTCCCCACTCCCTCTGCCTGCCCCCCTAAATGATTTATATGCAGGAACAGAGACCAGAATGAGAAACAGCAGATGCCAGATAAAACCATACAAGCTACACGCTAAGGAGCTGTGAAAGTCCAATTGTAAAGGGAGATGCTGTGAATCGCCAGCAGGAATTGCAGCTCATTCAGCCCTACCTGGGCTGGCCGCTCTCGCGGGGTAGCTGCAGTGCCCTGATGCCCAGTGTGGGTTGCCCATCACTGCTCCTAGGATTTATCACATTCTGCACTGAGCTATGCCAATGACAGGTCTCTTTAACCAGTCTAAAGCTAATACAGGTCTTATGCAAGCTACAGAAGTGACTACAATATAGGTGTATCCAGAGAGACTGTGCTTCTCTTAGGCCAGAAAACCATGAACTGCTTTTGTGTTTTTCCTATTTCAGTTGCTATTGTCTCATTCCTGCAGTCACGATTCAGTTACAAAGCTGTTCTTTGAAGCTGAATGTTATTCCGCAATATCTGTTTTAACAGTACATACCAAAAAAGTCGGCAATGTTTCATATTATCTTATAGTGTCTTGAAAAAGCACAAAACCTTCTGAACGCAAGGGCAAACCAAAAGCAATTCAAATTCTTACAGCCTGAGCAACTACCAAAAGGGCTTCCCCACATACCATGTGTGTTGAAGAACACAGCTATCTTTGTTTCTAACTTTAGCTGGGTCTGGTATGGATATTTTTTATCATAGGAAAATCTACCAGTAAAGTAATTTTCTCCTTATAATTATTTTCTTTATAAAGAAACCTTAGCATTAAAAAGCATTTTAGCAAATTAGAACTGAAATGCCTTTGTTTAAGCAACAAAATCTGCTCTCTGATGATTCAAATAGCACTATGAATCCAGTCAACATTAATAATAATGACAGACAGCATCCATTCAAGACAGCAATTAAAATAATGTTATCTCCTGAGTTTTAAGAGCCACTTACTTAACAGGAAGGGACTTTATATATACACTGACACACAGATGGCACTTTAGTTCTTATGAAAGAAACAGACTCAAATACCTTTCAGAAACATTCAGAACCCAACTGGTGGTTTTAATGTCTCTATTCCCAAGAGAACTGTCTGTACCTGAAGATCAATTATCAAATCACATGACTATTCAGAACATGACTACTTCTAGAATTTACAGTAATAAAATCAAACTATTTCTTTAACAAGTTCACTACAGGGCAGAGGAGGGTTTCAAATCACAGCACCGCGTCCTATGGCCCTGCACCTCCGCTGTGGGCAAAGATTGCACGAAATGGGACACGCTGAGGTGCTGCCACCAGCATGAAGAGGGGGGTGATGACCCTCCTGGGCATGCCTCAAGGCCAGTCTCACTTACTTTTGCTAGCCAGAAGCACGGGGTGCCTCAGCAACTTGCAAAGAGGAGGTGAGACAGGCAGGGCTCTGCACTCCCTGGCAGCACAGGAGGGCAAAAGGAGACCTTGCCTCTGGATCAGCCGTGGAAGAAGGGCTGAGAAATGATGTAGTCTCTGAGAGTTAGTGGCGTAAGAACAGTCTAAGAGCTGATGCAGCAGGTTGGTTCACATTTAATTATATACACTAAAGGCTTAGATTTGAAGTAATTTACTATCCTCACCAAAATCAGAGTGGAGAGAGAAGATGTAAGACTGACTTCAGGGGCTTGAACAGCAGTCCATTACATTTTCATACTAAATTTTCAATTTCAACTATAAAAGGCAACCTATTCTCAATGCAAAACCTGAAAGGAGTATTTACATTTACCCTATGCACCTATGCATTGGCAGAAATCAAATGTTTGTAATATAAAAGCTTCCATTCCCAGCTTTGGTTCAAATCCAGGAGTGACTGAATATTGTGACCATCTGGGGGCATATGTATGATCTCCATTAAATTAACTCCCTGCTTCACCCCATGTTCTTATAGACTACTGTTTACAGCACAGTTGCAATCGCTAGCCATTTTGGCAGTTTCATGGCTAGGCAAGATTCATGGAAACTGGCTCTGGAAAGAGAATGAAGTGTGCTTGTAGAGAGTCAGCAGTTGTGCTGGCTGGTTCTGTGACTGCATTGAGAGTTCCTCCTCTGAAACTGCTCATTCTCACCTTTTAAAAGTGCTAAATCTACACCTGCACAGGCACAGCATGGATAGGTACAGAGTGAGTGGGAAACAGCATTCTTTATGGCACAAAGAAGAGGTTATGTACTTCAAGAACTTAAAATATCACTTTTCTAAGGAAAAAAAAAAAAAAGATTACTCGTTGCTGGCAGATGTAGTGAGCTTCCCGACAAAATAAAATAATTTTGTGAATAAATACTTCTTTACTCTGAACTCAGGGTTTCTCTGCCAGCACATCTGCAGAACTACGATTAACTCAGCAAAACGTAACTGCCTCCTCCACTGCCCAGCCTCATCACAGTGTCAGATTTTACAGTGACCTGATGGACATCAGAAGAATTTCAGTAAGAAAGCCAAGCAACTGGAAACACCAAGACCTTAATGGATCAGCACAGATGCACTGATTTGGTTTATTTTTCAGTTTAAGCTAGTAATTCTCAGTTCCTGAAAAAAACAGAGAATAAAACAATAGTAAGTAGCCAGTGTTCACTGGAACTTTTAAAATTACTTCACATCCCTCCACCAATTTACTGCTCAACCTGAGCCGCAAGGTATTAGGAGTGAAACGTGCAGATTTTCAACTAAATAATGGAAATGTGATTGAGCCATGGTATAGTAAGTGAGAGTAAGAGAGAATTTGGGAATATGCATATGCAATAAGGAATATTAAAAAGTTTCTTGGGCACTGCAGTATGACAATGCACTCTGATGATTATCTTTATTAGATAGCACTGGATAAAGAGCCAATTCATTAAAAATTAATGGGACAGTACTGCCATCCATACATTATACATACCCATAAAGTGGATGTGGACAGCTAAATGTTAAATCTGTTGGAAATAACTGCAAAGTGAAGTAGGGGAGTGTGGCATAAAATAATAGGAACCATGTAATACAAAGGCCATACAATAAAATGGGGAGAAAAGAAAGACAACCTCAGTGTATGAGTCTGTAAAATCAAATGAGGAGATTAGAAAAACTACAATAAACCAAAACTTTTCCCTGAAATGGAAAAATTATTCCTGGAAAGTGTACAACAGCAAATAAAAGACCCTTATTAAAGAACGACACTGGAGAGTGGTGAATACAATGACAAATGGCAGAGAGATGTTTGATTGAAAACAGCAGAGCTATTCATGAAAAGAAAACAATTTTATTGTGTCTTCTGATGAAAGTTCAACAATGTGGGGCGTTAATATCACTGAGGCAGAATCGGTAATAGGTATTAAAATAGGCAGATAAACCTTTTTTATTCAATCACAAAATGAAAATTCCATTTATACCATGTTCTCTAATTAAATAAGTTTCATTTTTGAGCAATTTAAAAATATATGTTTCATGGTTCTAAAATGTCTTAAATTTTTTGATAACAAAATGAATGCCTGTGACAAATTCCATGATTTTGGATTAAAAGCACTATTCAGAATACTCATATCTGCTACAATGATTATTTCTAAGGATTGTAGAAAGCTTTAGTGTGGACTTCAACTATCAGAAATAGATGACCATTTGGTATGTACAGCTCTAAAAAGATATGCCTTTAAGAACATTTACCATTCCACATATTTATAAAGCAAGATACTTTCTGAAATGATTTTGCTACCAAATGATACCTTCACAGTGCACTGAGAATTAATGTTGCTTCATGGTGGTGATGAAGAGGAAGAAATGGAACTTCAAAGAAAAACCGTTTAGCTCCAATACAGATGTATTCTCATAAACACTCTCTTAAATCCTAATATTCCCAAGACTTATTCACAAGGCACAAAGTTAAGCATATTCAAACAACTCTATCTTTGCAAATCAAATTTCAAGAGGAAAATTATATAGAGAACCCATCTGCTTATCTATGAAAGCTAACAACCTGGTTTAGCAACGCAACAAATACACATTGGTACAGTTTAAGAGCATGCACAAAAATTGAAGGAACTACAATAGTTAGCATGAGGCCAATTTTAAAATTTGACCTGGGTGGGGCACAGGAACAGTGTTACTCATATTAGGAATGCCATTACAAAATACACCTAAAGCAGGCAAAGCTCCACTCATTTCTACTAAAAGGAAATGAAATTCTGAACCTGCAGCTCCAAGAACTACCAGCCTGACAGTGACAGCAGGAACAACATCCCGTGTCATCTACCGATGACAGGCACTGGCATTTCTGAGCCTCTGTGAATGTCTGTGCTTTGCGTTTCCAGGATGTACTTGGCTTTTAATTACCATGTTGCACTGCAATACAAGTCACCCTAAAAATGTATTGGTGCACCTCAGCAGAGCTCAAATCCCTGGACTGAGTCTGAGCCACGGATCCCACCATTTTGCTTTTTGTAGACTTCTCTCTAATAAAGCTGTGTTGCACATCTGGTTTTACAATGTATTTATCATCATGGTTAGTCTCATACTTTGATATTTCAAATATAGTACCCTCAGACAACTGACAACCTTTTCATTTTAGCATCTTCTAATGACAATCCTTTAGAAGAAGCTAGACATAGACAAAGACTAGTACAAAGAGAACTTAAAAAGCAAGTTTTGAGTTTGGGGTAGGAAAGACCCCTAGCACTTACAGCTCTGGAAAACATCTATTCCATGCCTCAAAGATCCTTGTGGATTATAAATGTGGAAACTACGAACAGAAAAGGAATTATTCACCACATTATTAAACATGACAAAAAGCTTCTGAATTGAAGCTTAAAACAGGCTATTTAAGATTCCAGCAATCCCTGGGACTTTGGCAACAAAAATGTTCAAAAGCCTTTTATAGTTGCTGTCAGATTTATGTAAAGCATTTGAGATTCCTGTGAACTTATTTATATAACAACCTAAAACTTGAAGCCAACTTGAAAGTTTTTCTATTCTAATTATTCCGAATTGGAGGTGCCATACAAAAGATACGCAATGTTCTTTCTTGAGCATCTCCCAAAATGGTGGCTGGCAAAACATAGACTTTAGGTGAACGTTTTATGGAACGTCTGTTATTGTTGACGAGCTGCATCATTCAATATAAAAATTATTTGGTGAGATGCTTTCCTGTTTTCTGTTCAGAGACAACAGGGGAGATATCACTGTATGCTACATTCAACTCTAATTGACTGCTCACATTCTGCCCCACTCGTCTCGCGTAATTATTTTTAGGAAAATGCTGCAGTACGTAAAAAGAAAATAAATGTTTCCATCTCTTTTCAGAAATATACCGCTAGAATACTCCCTGGAGTCAGGCTCGGGATGGACACCAAGATATTATTGGGAACTGAGGTCCAGCTGACCTGGATGCAGGCACTGTCATTCAAAACCATTTGGTTTATATCGCACATGAACACTCTGCCATCACTCTGGGTCACCGCTTCAGCTCCAAAATGGGAAGAAGCATCAGCTGTAAATGCATTTAGCATCTCCCCAATAGCATCCACACTGCAGTTAGGAGTCACTGGGGGAGCAGCAGCAGGACATGACTTAACTGGGTCTGCACGATGCAGTAAGAGCTACTATACGATAAAACAGCCCCCACCCCAAGAAGCCTTCCAAGCTTTATCTTTCAAGATGATTTGGACATGTTTTCCCTTTCATCTTCCTCTGCCCAAAAGCTCTCAGTGCCATTTCCTTTCTTCCCAACTCCTCATATTCCTGTTCCCGCCGTTTTGCTATCTCAGTGAGGTCACTCAATTCCCTCTTGTAGCTACCAGCTTCACTCCTCCATCATCCTTCATGTCAGCACTTCTCAACTATCCAGGCTGTGCATGCATTCAAACACAGACTTACTTGTTAAACAGACTTCTAATTAGCTAAAATGTCTTTATACAGATACTGCATCAGGCTGTCTGCAGCTTCAGAAAACCATGCATCTAAGAAGAAATAAATACAAATCCTAGAGTATTCACGTTCTATATAAACATTGTTGTGACTTACAGACACTACAAAAGGGCATTTGCCTGTATTAGCTGGGATGTGAATTATCTTTTATAACTACTGTGAAACTGGTCGAACTGTTTTATCCCTACATCTCTATAACCACTCAATGCCCAAATGACGGAACTTCCATAGAAATGAAGAATCTCTTCACAAAAACATATAGTTCCTCATCATTCTTATTTCTTTCATTACCATACAACTCATTTAATACTAGCTTATATTAATTATTCAAAACAGGAGAAAATTTATAACTCACATATGACCCAAAGCAGTAGTACACAAGTTCACAATTCTTTTCATTTATCAAAATTTTGCCATGTCAATCAAGAACCAGAAATGTAGTTGCAGTTCACCTAAAAATAAATCCACACATACAGTACTGCAAGTAATAAGTATGCTAACCTGTTTTGGTTGGGCTTTTTGTTTGTTTGTTTTTATGGTTTGGGTTTTTGTTGTTGTTGTTGTTTTATTCTGCTGATGAGCATAGTTTAACACCCATGGATTGTTATAAGCCAGTGTGGCTTCTCTCTCTTCCTGTGTTTCTTTCATATAGGATTATTCCATATACATACCGGCTGTGGGATTTTTATGGATTAAGACAGAAGCCAGCAGCATTCTTTATTCACTGCTGGCATTAAAACACCACTTTGATTGCTTTCCTTTTTTTTCTACTTAATCATGTTTTAGACAGACAGCATCCAGATTTAACTCATCCAGGCTCTGCTTTGCCATCTTCCCTTTAGCCATGAGAGCTAAAGACAGAGGTTATAAAGAGCAAGGAAAGGGTAATTTAATATTTAGTTCAATGACGCCTGCGGAAGAATCTTGTGAACCTGTGCCGAGATCTCAATGAATCACCAGCGACTTATGATGCAAAAACAGTGACATAAAGGAGTAAAATGTTCATAAAGTCTTTAAGAGTCCATTAGCTATCAGGAATAAAATATTAATATCTCTAATACAAACATCCTTAAGACACGTATGCTGCATTGCAGGCCTGGGGTCAAACTCTTCCAGCTTATTATGCCAGTAGGGATCTTGCTGAACATGAAGGTGGAAAACCTGTCCACATAAGGAGCATAATAAAAATGAGCACCTATAATTTCCCTTGGGTTGCTTAGGTCACTTGAGTCAAGCAACATGAAGCCTCCACAACTTGTGCCCCTAAAATAAATACATCACGTGTAAGAACAACCCTAGCTGAAACCTCTTTGGAGGCAAAAGCAAAATCCAGTACCTTTTACCTCCTACAGTAATTCCCATTGCCCAGGGATCAACGTGCATTCAAAGTGAACTGGAACATTTCTCATCTGCCATGCAACTTTCCTATAAAAACAAAAGCTTTGAGAAAACATCTGAAGACAAACAAAAAGGGAGGGGTACATACATCTCATTCTTCCTTGCAAAAGACATATTTTTCATTCTGGTAGAGAAAATATCCAGCAATACTCACTACCCAAGACAGACAGGCATGACCTTCCTAAGCATGCTGATACACACAATAAGTTTGCACTTGCTTCTAAGAAGGGCTGTTTTCACGCTTCTTGATCAGGAATGATTTACTTTGGGGGATTGTACGATACTAAGAGTGCTAATAGGATACAGCGCCTTTCACCCATAGGTCAGCATCTTCAATTTCACCCCAGCTTACGAAGCTTGATCTTGCAACACGCCGTGTGCTCTGCAGCGACTGCCCTCAGCTCCTGCAGACACCAGGAGCTGCTCAGGGCACTCGGCAGGGGACAGGAGCGCTCAGCTCTTGGGAGAAGCGAGCTCCTGCTGACTAAAAGTCAATATGTGCTCTACAGAGACCTAGGTGAAGCCTGTTCTCAGGTTTATTCCTTTTACGTTAATAAAAGAAAACACCAGGGCTGCCCGGTTTGTTGCGTGGAATTGTGGTGACGGATGCAACTTCACCAGGGATGCACAGGGCTTTAATCACTGTCGCAGCGCTCGCGGCACAGCAGCACGTGGCGTGCTCCAGCCGAAGGCTGATGATGCCTATGATTAGCCACAGAGTAACTGAATAGAGTGGTTCTCCAAGAACACAAATTCCGGGCTTTTTACAAATGTTAAGTTTCTTTTTTCTTATTAAAAAAGGGATAACAACGTCTTTTGAATAAACTAATGGCATCCAGTAGTTAGGAAATAGCTATTTCTACGTACGCATTATTTAGACTAATCTTTTCCCCAGGAAATAATGAGTAAGACCCTAACAATTCCAGCCTCAGGTACAGTCGTGGAAAAAAATCACCTCCTCATTTGCATTTAACTGTGTAACATATTTCTAAGTGTCTACATTACCAATTTGGAAACATACTGCAAGTCCCCAGGATCAAAATTAACAAAGTTATGTAACACAGCTGAACTGCTCAGTTACAGATAATGCCTCTTGGACTAGAAATCGTAAGAATCAGCTAGAAAAATATTTCTTTTCCCTAGAAGAAGCTTTAATGTTTTTCAGGGAAAATAAGTAAGAGACACTTGTCCATGCGAACTATTTAGCTCATCTGAAAAGCAAATGCATTTACTCTTGACTGAGGTTAAAGTCACATGGCATTGTAAGTCAAAATTGCAATTCTGACTATAAAATGGGACCTTATTTTGTCTTTTAATCTCAAAAACTGGAATTAAAGTACTTTGTAAGTCAAAATTAAATTAGTTCAAAATATTAGTTTCTATTTATTATAGGAAGAAGTCTTTTGACCAAATAAATATTTTCTATTAAATAGAAAATTTGTTTTGACAAAATCATATTTTTGCTTAGAAAGTATCTTCCACAAGTAATTCAACCTGCTCTAAAAAACTAGGGGGTTTTGCATATGTATGTTTCTGCAGAGAAGAGGTGGCTGCTCTTCAGTCTTTGAATTTTGTTGCCATCTCCTCCATCATATAAACCCCCTGTTAGGGACGCCATCACTGAACCATCAAAGGGCAGTTGGCATTCACCAGCCCAGTGTTCCCGTACAACAAAAACATATGCCTGTGAATGTCTAAGTTTGGGGAGGATTTGACTGAAAAAAAAGACTCTCAGCATCCAGAAATGAAAATGATGAAGAAAACCTGATTTCATAATTGCATTTTTTTAAAAGCGTACAATAAATTTATTATGAAACTACAGTCATCAGAAAACACAAAAATAAATATAAAACCCCTACCAGTTTATCAATTCTAGGCCTGTGACTGCGATATTTAAGAGCTTTCTGCTTGCTGATATATATTCTGCTAGCTGTCACATTGTATTTCTAAATTGTTAAAAAAAACCTTACCTATCAGCCCCTAAGGCATTCATTTTTTCCTGGACTTTATAAAAACTAGAACATGTTTCCATGATATTTCTTTTACAATGGGAGGCCTGTTAAAAACAGCATCATGAATATTCTAGTTATGACAGATATGAAAGGACATAATATCCAGGAAACAGTTCTTTC
>JANHGO010000043.1:19077744-19088418 GCA_024606505.1 Aquila spilogaster
CAGTGCACTCAGCAGAGGACAAGAGTGCTCAGCTCCAGGGAGAAGCCAACTCCTGCAGACCAAAAGTCAAGATGAGTTGCACAGAGAACATATGGGAAATACGGCGCTGTACTCAGGTTTATTCCTATTGTGTTAAAAAAGAAAACTAAGGCATCAGGGCCATCCCATTTGCTATATGGTTGTGGTGACAGATGTAACTTCACTGGATAAGTTCGGGGCCTTCATCACTTCTGCAGCCCAGGAGAATTCAGAAACAATTAGAATCAGCTGGAAGATTTCTTTTACCTAGAAGATGTTGTATCTTTTTTAAAGGGAAAAAAGATGAGGAACTTGTTCACTGTAACTATTTAACTCACCTGTAAAGCTAACACATTTAGTTTTGACTAAAGTCAAAGTTGTATGGCATTTTAAGCCAGAATTGCTATTATGACAATAAAATATGATCTTATTCTATATTTTAATCTCAAAAAGTGCTTTAAAGTACACTGCAAGTCAATATTAAATTAGTTCAAAATACTCTTTGGTACTTATTATAGAAAAGTATTTTGATCAAATAATTATTTTCCACTTAATGGAAAAATCATTTTGACAAAATCATGTTTTTGGTGTAGAAAATATGTTCCACAAGTAATCTAACCTGCTCTAACACTAGGTGTATTTTTTTCGCATAGACTTGATTTGGCACAGAAGAGGCTGCTCTTCAACTTCCCCACTTGGCTGCCCTCTCCTCTGCAATACAAACTCACTGTCAGAGCTGCCAGCACTGAACTATCAAAGAGCAGTTGGCATTAACCAGCACAGCATTCCCATACAACAAAGATGTATGCTCGTGCACAGCTGAGCTGTGGCAGGATTTGACTGAACAAAAGACTTTCCATGTCCAGAAATAAGAAATGCTGTAGAGAATCTGATTTCATAATTGCATTTTTAAGTGGAGAAATGTATATTAAGTTACAAAGCTACTGCCATCAGAGAAAAACAAAAATACATACAAAATGCCCACCACTAAATCAGTTCTAGACTGTGACTGTGCTATTTAAGAGCTTTCTGCTTGCTGATATATATTCTGCTAGCTGTCACACTGTATTTCTAAATTGTTAAAAAACCCTTACCTATCAGCCCCTAAGGCATTCATTTTTCCCTGGACTTTATAAAAACTAGAACATGTTTCCATGATATTCTTTTTACAATAGGAGGCCTGTTAAAAACAGCATCATGAATATTCTAGTTATGACAGATATGAAAGGACATAACATCCAGGAAACAGTTCTTTCTTAACATATTCATGAAGAGGTCCTTGTCAATCACAGCGAGTGAATTGAATAAAAAAATAAGACTGAGTCTTCGGAGGATACAACTGAGTTTTACATGCTGGAGATATAAAGACTGAAGTGAGACCCAGTTCCACTAACAAGATTCCTGGCCTGGAGTGCCTTTGTGAAATTATTCAGAAACCTGCCCATAACGATATTTCAGGCTGCAGCTCTCTCCTCTGCTGTTGTGCTCCGTGTGGGTCCACGTGCTACTGCCACACACTTAATGGAGTCTCTCAGCTGGTGCTTTAAAAGAACAATGTCTCCAGCTGTCTATTCATCTTGGAGCTTCAAAACAACGTTCTACACTCCTGCCTTTTTTGGATATTAGAAGTTTTACTTCTTGAAACACTCTGGAAATGAGAAATAAACTGACAAATGCCTTGAACAGGAGAAACCCAAGGCTTCTTACATATATTCTATAGTAAAAGCAACATTGATTACTATTTATGCTGTGTTATCAACTTGTTCAGGGCATAGACTGTTAAACTTTCATATTAACATAGTTTTTCCTGCCTTTGCTACTTTTCAAGCTAGTACGAAGTATAATATTAAAGAGATACTATTCAGAAATATTTTAATAGTGCTTTTTTCAAAGACATTGAAAGCTAATTCCAAGCGTTCTTAATACACGCAACATCAGTCTGTAAAAAGCCAGTTTAGCAATATTATCAAACAAGCACACCTCTAATACCATGCACCACTTTCCTAAGTGAAGCCTATAGGAGAGCACTTACTGCAATAACATTAAAAACCCATTTAAAAGGCTGAGTACTTTTTTTCCCCAATTGCCATTTTTACATACAAAATAATTACATATTATTGAAAGTTATTTTGTATGAAAATGCTAGGTACCCCAAAACTCAGGTATAACAAATACATCTATTACTTAAATGATTTGAATGGAAATAAACCATAGTTAGAGCAGGTTGATAGAACAACATGCCCTGGGTTTCATGGCTGACCACGGTCTCTGCAGCTGGCAAACACTATTAGGATAACTCCTGTAGTGTTCTCTTACACCAGCCCAAGTCTCCAGAATACTGAAATTATCAAAACAGTTTACCTATGAAATGCATGTGCTTTCTTCTTGCACAGCTTCCTGCAGGCGCTCCAAGCGCTTGCTCAAGGACCTCTTATTTACTCATCCAGTCGAAGACATGGCATTTTGTACTCAAAGCAAGCTATGTGAGATGCATATTGAGTTTTAAGAAGTGCATCAGCCAGTCAGGCAACATCAACAGTGAAAGAGAAAACACAAGTAAACTTGCAGACCAACCAAGTAGCAAAGCAAAGATGCATGAAGTTACAACAGGACTGCCAAGGCTTTGGCAAGGAGATCTACCATGGAAGTTCACTGTGGATGAGATTAACCAATAACACCCCAGTCTGAATATGAAAATGAAACAAAAGAACCTACAATGCTGAGTGAAGATACAACTCCGCAAAATTTGAAACCCTTTAGTAAGTCCACAACAGCCTTCAAGCTAAAACTAACTGGGAGCAATACCCCTTTGGTTAATGGGGATATGTAGCATTTCACAGCTTTGCTCCCTTCATGGAGACAGCAAATATCAACAGACCTAGCCCAGAGCACAGTCTACAGAGTTGATAACCGTTTCGCTCACAAAGGAGCAAAAGAGCATCTGACAGGATTTTGGTGACAGCAGGCAAAGTACTTACACAGGTAGGCTAGTAATCATATACAGAAAGAAGAAATGAACTCACTTAGCTGGTAGAGGACTCTCTGATTATGCAGCACTCCTTCCAAGGAAGCAGCCAAGGCTTAAGAGATGTTCTCCCTTCAGTGGTTGGCCCTTATCTGAGCCCAGGGGGCCTCCACCCCTTCTGGTTAAGTGGGGACCACAGGTGCAAACAATTTGCCTGTGCTCCCTGTGCCAGCCACACCCCTTCACCAGGTGCTCAATCATTAATTCAAGCTGTGACCTAACAGTTCCCCCACAATAACCTTCATAGATTCAGTGTTTCCACCCTTATTACAATGCATCTGATTCCAACCCTTCTGAAATGTGTAATGCTGTGCTCCGTGTCTAGATGCCAGAAAAAGGCTGAGATTTGTCAACTTTTACTGCAGAGATACCTTCAAGGCTCACAAATCTACTGCAAGTATTTGTAGTTGTTGTTCTGTCTGGGAAACAAAACTAGCAAAAAACACCACAGAACACATAACAATCTGACAAGTGGGTTACCGAAGTCATGTGGCAAAACACCAAACTGCCAAGAGACTTTTCTTTCCACTTACTTGTGGCAGGAACACTGAACTGCAAACAGAAGTATGCAAGTACACTTTAGACTCCATACTCCATTTGCAAGGTATCAGTGGATTGTCAAATTTAAACAGCAACAAGAAAATAGATCTGTCTGGCATGCCTACATCACGATGGCACCACGTTTCTTACATGAGTCATCCTGTTGGAAACAACAATGGATATACATCTGACTAATATTAAAATCATGGCTGAATGAAGCCCTGACCTGGTTTCAGTTCCTTCTCATGTTTCTGTGTAAATAAATGCACAGGTTTTCTGTGCCACAGAGGTATGATTTAATCATGTTTTAATAATTTAAACATGTGCAAGTACAGCATCGGCATGTACCGAAGTGAAAACCACAAGAATAATGAGGAACCATGCCTTGAAAACAAAACAAAATAGATCTGAGGAGTATGAATGTTCTGCGCACAGAAGCTATGTATTTAATACTTTTCTACTGGGAGTCTAAGTTGCTTAACCTTTGGCAAATTTGATTCATTAGTGCATTAATTGACAGTTGTTTCCTGTTCTAAGTGATTGTTTTGTAGTTCTATTATGTACTGTCAGACAACAGCACATGATTAATTACAAATAAACCAAGAATTAACTTTGCTAACAATGGGATATTTCAAAGCCTTCTACCTTCAGGAAAGGAAGTCTGCTACTCATGCAGCTGTGATGATTTTTGGAGCTTCCTCCACAGTGTTTCAAACACTTTCAGCTGCACTGCTCTCTTGAGAATTTGATTTACGTGAGAGGTTGAAACAAACGGGCTCTTTTCTATTTTGTGCCTAACAAATTGACCCCTTACATGCAGAAGGTCATATACCATCGTTAGTTAGTGCGCAAAGCATCTATCAAATGAGAACTTAGATCATGTATGGAGGCCAACAAAAAATGAATATATAGCCCCTTTTAAGACCTTCAGCATGAAAACCAGGTCCAACAGAAGGCTCTCTCAGCTCTGTAGCCTTCCAAAGAATTCTCTGATCAATAGC
This sequence comes from Aquila spilogaster, assembly GCA_024606505.1. NCBI lineage: Eukaryota > Metazoa > Chordata > Aves > Accipitriformes > Accipitridae > Aquila > Aquila spilogaster. The sequence goes on from JANHGO010000043.1 coordinate 19,082,329, forward strand.
GTGAAATTAAGATACTTGACTTTGCTGTCAGTATAATTAGTATGAACTCCACTTAAGAGAACAGATTATTTATGGTCTTGCTGCTCACCAGAAAGTATCGGAAACTTAACATGTTGCAGTACCAAAGATAAAAAGGAAGAAGGCTGGATAGAGACCTCTGAGAGGCTGTTTATCACCTACTTCAGCTCTAATGGTGGGAGTTCATAATGATTAAGAAGACACATTCTGTCTAAGGTTGAAATGGAGGCCGTTTAACTTTCCCTTCCAAATCTGTTAGCAATGGATTTCCAGGGCTCTTACACGAATGGTTACTCAAACTGCAGGGCAAATAAAAGTCTCTTAATCAAAACCTGAACCTGAATTCCTTTTTAAGTGTTCCTTCAAGCAGGTTGCCTAGTTTCCTATTATGGGGATGAACTAAAAGCTCTTCTTTTAATAAGTTACAAAGTTTCCTTCTGTCTATATTTCTTTTGGGTTTATCTGAAAATTAATTTCAGTAACTGACATTCCTGAAATTACAACAATAACTCCATGAAGTGTTCACTGTTGCTCTCTTTTAGAGCCCATCAAGACATTGAAATAGTTTGCTACTTCTACTGTACAATTTTAAAACGCTATATTTACAAGGAATAGAGTTGTCGTTACTTAGGAAAAGCACACTTCCACAAGCAAAATATTTCTCACTAATCCCAATATCATTAACGGAAAACAATTATTACATCTGTAAAATGGAATCATGAAAAACAATTATGGTCTCCCATGTCATGGAAGATCCAAGATGGCTGCAAACTGCAAAATGGAGACCACCACATGTTTATTTTAAAACATGGAACACAGGAATAGCATTTAGTCCTCTAAATATTCAGATGAAAAGCTCAGATATGCCCACAGTTAACAATTTTGGATAGATTTAATATGGCCACTATTAGGAACCAATGCAATTTTAAGTAATTATTTTTTTTTCCCTTTCCAGAACTGTCAGATTATAGATACAAGAAAAAGATTGCTTGTCTGGTTGTATTGTATCATAAAAAAATAGATGAAGTTAACTGGATCCTTCCACTAAAAGCTGTTAAAATACATACATCAATCATCATTTGGGGGCAGTCAGTACAACAAGAGTAAAGAAAATCACTACTTCAATATTTTACACAAAATTTCTTTGTTAAAAAACAAAAAACAACAAAAAAAAAAACATCTAAACACAGCCAAGTGAACGAGCTCAGAGCTATTGGGAAGTCAAAATAAGTCATCTGTCAAGAACTAAAGATTTTCAAATAGTAAATGGTAATGATTCAAATGTTGTGTTGGTTTTTTTTTTTATGTATATATATTCCAGGGCAATTATTTCTTTTTTACAGTAGTTTTACACAAAAATAAGCTTAGAGCATAGATGCCAAAAACAGCAGAAACAAAAGATCCTAAATCTTTTTAATGTACAGATAAGGATTAATTATTTCAACTGCCTTTAAGATGCAAATATGAGGTATTTTGCTAGCTGTATTTTTCTTTAATATGTACCATTAAATATTGTTTACTAAACTAGTGAGAAGCTATGCTGCACAGTAAATGGTAGTCCTGTGATCATCTCTAAAACTCTCAAATTCTGAATTAAAGAACATTAGACAATAGCATCACTGGGACCACTTTCATAGAAAGAAAAAAAGAAAAAAAGAGTACATGAATCACATGTAAAAGCATTCCTCCTACCACAATATCCTCCTTTTTCTGACAGGATTTTCTCAAATAAGTAATGATTTATTGCCACAAAGTACTAAATGCTCATCCAAAAAAATCCATCCATTTTTGAGAAGAACATTGTCAGTTTTATCCAAAACATTAATCTAAAAACTTTATTATTAATATTCTGAAAAACACTGTACTTACACCCTTTCCTAATCCATTCCCCCATATGTTTTCTTCTAATTCAGCGATTATCCTGCTTTTGGGACAATTCTCTCCAATCTCATCACACGTCCATATAATATCTCACTGCTGACCTACTTAGGGTCAGATGCTAAGCCCAATAAAGTTAATCAAGCACCTCTCATCTAAAAGAGGTATATTTGGGCTTTGATTAATCTTGAAATTTGCCTGTTTTTTTTTTGTTGTTGTTGATTCATTTCATCTTTTCTTTTTCCCAGCACTTGTCATCTTGAGTTGTGTTTCTTCTTTGTTGCCTTGCTTCCATGCTTTCGTGCTCAACTTCTCTCTAAAATCTCCCAGAGTGAAAGAGGATGAAGACAGTGATCCAGCTCATCTGTTGAGGCAAACTAAAACTAAGGCTCGTGGGTTAAGTGAATTTTTTTCAAGGTATCTTTCTGATATTCTAGAAGTGACAGATAAAGACAGACTACCCCACCATTTTTCAGAAGGAACTTACCCCAACACACAAACCTCCATACCTGCAGAAATGGAGGTCGTATTGGCTACAAGTCACAGAAAATTACCTTTTCCCAGAGTTACTTTATGATACATGCAATGAAGTTAAGCTTAAAAAGTCAACATTTTAGAAACTGAAATGAAATAGATTTTAGTTGTTTAAAATCTTTTATGCCTAATGATTAGGCACACTGTAGGAGGCACACATAGAGAACCACCTGTTAACTATAATTCACTATCTTGTAATTATTTGATATTTTGGGGTCTAAGTAATTTTAAAATTACTTTTTTAAATCTGAAGAAATCTGAGCTTTTTTTGAACAAATGAAGCAGCAGATGTATTAAAGTATCAATTTGTTGTAACATATAACTGATAGAATTTTTCATAATTCCATTTCTCCAATCAGCTACGGAACTTCACCTTGTGCTTTCTCAGGAACTGTCAAGGACCAGAGAGTGAAAACATAAAGGATGAAATATTAAATAAAAGGAATGAAACAAAACAATGTATTGTGCGTGATGCAGAATCACTCTTTACAACTGACATTCACTGCTGGCAGGGAACAAGTGTCTTGAAAAGAAAAGAGTCAAACCAACCACTGCTGAATTCTTCTGAGCTTTAAATCCAGCTTAGGGAACAAACCCACTAGGTCAATCCCCTCTTTGGGCATTTTGCAATCCCCATGAAAGACTTGCATTGGGCATGGACTGCAGAAGCTCAGTGGAACAGAAGGCAACGGACAGTTGGGGGACCACAAGACACACAGAACCACACCCCATGCTTACAGGAGCACCCGTGTCTTTCTGCATGCATTAAGTTTGAGTTAAATTAGTATACATAAAAAGATACATATACATATACAGAACTCAGGAAATGACTACATGACCCACACTGTAATTTTGGTGCCATTATAACAAGCTTGTTTGCTCTTCATATATAGCAGAGGGTTCGTTGTTTGCTAAGACCACAGTGAGCTCCATTATACCATACTAACTTAAATAACACAAAGCTTAGGTCAGTGTGACTAGCAGTCAAAGCCAACTCAGGCTTGTCTACATGCATGGTTGTCCAATGCATCATGCTGGTGGCGTATTTAAACTATCTTTTTTGAACACTTTCAGTGCTCTGACTGTATTTGTAACAGTAATTCACTACACAGAACTGCAGTTCCACTGATGACCTCCCCCATTTCCATTCTCACATGGGTAGGGGAACACTGGAATCCCCTTGGCCAATTGCAGCAAGACAAGCATTCATGCAGTGCAGCACCCAAACTGCCACAATACTTGGACACTGCAGCCTCACTCAGTGCATGCCACTTCCAGGGCATCATATGTTATTCTGCTTGGATCACAGGAACAAGAGAAGAACAAGGACAAGCCTTGTTTATAGTTCTAGCATGGCTCTCACTAAAAGCCAAAAGGTCTGAGTCAGAACTAGCCTCTAACACTTCCCAGCAGTGGTTAAAGGAAATGTTTTCCAAGATCAAATGTTTAAAGCTATATGAAGTCTTAAAGAACAGAACTAGTCCTCACCACGTTAACATTATATCCTAACATTTAACCCATTCTAAAACCATAATGTAATTTTCCTCTATTTCCATTTGAACCACTGGCAACCTAGATATCACCAGAGCACCTCATATTCCTTCATTAATGTAGATACTTGCCTCTTTAATGCAGTAACTGCATTATTTTCCATGAGCAGCTAGCATACTGCATAAATAATGGAATATATACAGAGACACAAGGAACGTGGGGCCCAAATAGCTAGGTGTCTTCCCTGAATATCTACTGCTATAATCAAAATCTGTGCAGTCAAGTTATAAATAGAAAAGACAATTTAAGGAATTTAGATCCTCACTACTACACTGAAAAATGTTTAAGTAAAACGTGTGTTAGGGAAATATTTGGCTGTCTGCTCATTATAAAACAAAAAGTTGCTTTAGATTCTTTTTTTTAATACTAAATACTGGAATAAACTTAAGCTTGAAGCTGTTTAGAAAATTCATGCTTTAGCTGCTGCACTGCTTATTTTCTCAGGGTAAATGGAGGCTACAACACATACATAGCAAAACCTGGTAATACAATTTTCTATTTTAGCTGCTTGTTTAAAGAAAAATAAATACAGATAGATTCTGGAGAATTGACAAGACAGTCAAATTAGATGCAAAAAAAAAAAACCAAAAAACCTCCCAATGTAGTCCCAAATGAACAGTAATATAATGAAATAGATTTGTGTAGCACTGCTTTGGAGCCTCCATCACTAGACATCTGTGAAAAAGGTTAAACAAACATCTGAGAAGCAGAGCATCAGCATAACCCAACACAGGCTGATGCTGCCCTGGGATAATGGGGCACATATAAATATCTTTTCAGAGACCTTCAAGCCTATTTCTCTGTGATTCTTAATTGTGTTTTTGTGTGTTCTTCCCCACAAAAGGCAAACCTACATAGCCCAAGAGAAAGACAGCGTTTTGATTTCAAGATATAAATGAAAGTACGTCTCTGGATGGGTGGATATGGGAAAGGTTAAGAACTTCAAATACAACCAAGAGGATACTCAGATTTTCCAACACTGGTTTGAATATGTTTCACATTGATGCACAACTCTTAGATATAGAAATAACTTGTGAAAAAGAAGCTTGCTTTTGGTTCATCCCACACACAAGATCCTGTATGTTACAAGCTGATTTTTATGTGAGGTTGCTTCTGTCAAAAGAATGAAGCAGAGCAAATAGCGTGGGCTCTTTCAAGCAGTCACATTTCTACTTCTCAGTGCACCAGTACATCCAGTTATGAGAAAACCACGTGTAAGCAAAAGATTTCACCTCATTTGGTTTCATGAGAGCCTCCACATCACAGCAGCTGATGCACAAAATACAGCTGCCTGCATTGCCAATGGTCTCTCCTCAACAGCTATTAATATTTATGCACAGAAGTTTGGTAGAATATTTTTAAAAGTTTCTCCAAGCAAAGAAGGAAGGAAGGAGGCATAACAGAAATTCTCCAAGACGTAGGAAGGTACGTATGAGGTCTTTGCATCTCTGCCTTTCAAGTGTCCATCAAACCTTCCCACAGACCAGAGGGGATTTTTCCCTGAGCACGCGGAGCAGCAACCCCGGGCTCCACAGAGCAACTCTGGAATTGCTCTTCCACAGTGGAGGCTGAAGCCTCTCAGGATGGTAACAGTTTAAGATATTATTCCTGTATGATTTCTAGAGCCAGAGACTTGTATAAATTAGACATGTCATGAGAAATCTGAATTACGTGTTGCGCAGAGCAGCAGAGGGTAATATACAGACCTTTATTATATAATAAAACAATTGTGTGCTGGGGAGATATTTATGGCATAATCCTGTATGTCCTCGTAGTACTCTTTGGAAACATATAATTTAATACACACTGTATATTTTGTCTGCGCGTGTTTACATTTAAAGTAATGCAAACTTTATTCTCTAAAATCCCGGTAATATATCTGGATAGGTTATTGCACGGTATGCTGGTAAACACTACCAGAAGACATACACTCTTGAAAAAGGCCACTTACTACTAGTAACTCGTTCTGCATATTTCTTTAATCTTTTGCTTTTCAAGTTAGAGCCAGCTTCCCAAGCGCTTAATGAGTAGTCTCTAAGGCTTTAATTTTCAGCCAATCCTAACTTTATTACAAAAGTTTATCAAGCTATAAACACACTACTTCACTAC
>JANHGO010000043.1:19107799-19152680 GCA_024606505.1 Aquila spilogaster
TAGAACAAGAAGCTAAAGATCCAAGAGACAGTAAGTTATCTGCAAATAAATGAGGCAGAACAAACATGTTTTGAAGTAAGTTAAGAAACATGTTTACAAATATATTACATTCATAACAGAAAGTGGGAGATGAAGCTTAGAGACTGCTGTATCTGATTCCTTTGATTCAAGAGTCCTCAGACCTGTGGTCAACACACTGTGCCTGAGCACACAGCATATAGAAGTTCATACCAGAGGGTAAAGACAACGTTGTGCATAAAAGTGCACAGAAAACTATGGGCATTTTGTGTAAGGAAACAAAACAAAACAAAATAAAAACATTAAAAAAAAACCAACCCCAACACTGCAGGAACAAACAGGCTTCCATGGCAAAATGAACTATTTCCAGAACACCAGACAAAGGGTACTGCGAGTCTGCCCCTATGGCAAATTCAATTCTAGAAACACAAGTAAATGTTCTTGAGCATTACATTTATTTACTGCAATAGCTACTCCCATTCCCTTTTGCATCTCCTACTATCTTACTCTCTTCTTGTGTCTCAGGTTTAAGCAGCCAAAACAACATCTTTTGCTGCTCTGTTAAAAAAGACAGAATGAGAAATGCAACTAAAAGTTGTGCCTTAACTAGTCCAACTTCTATACCTATTTGTGAGATCTCAGAGTGGCTGATCAGACAGGGAGACAAGAAACAACCAGCACCTGAGCCTGTCCTTCAGTCCATTGGTCATTCCTGTTTTCTTGCACGTGCTTGGCTTCGAAGAAGCAGAATGAAATTTGCAGAACATGCTGACAGTTCCACTCCATCTTGACATATTCCTTCTCTCTAAGAAGGGATGGTGAATACTGCTTTGCATGATGATTTTTAAATCTAATTTAGTCTAACCAGGGGGAAAAGGAATAAAGAATATTATTTGCATAAAATCTTTTCTCATTTCATTATCTACTACATGTTCTACCTGGATTATCATTGTTTTTCTGAATCTTCAAAAAATGTAAACAATTGTTGCTGTCATGAAACTATAAGGACTAATAACTCTAGCCTATAATCAGCTGCTTAGAATTGCCAGCACCTTTAATTTTCTGGCCCACCTCATATCTAATGAAATTAAGAGAGCTGTCCTCCAGACATCAAAACACGGAACAGCCGACTGTTGGAGAGGAACTCTTGTGCTCCCAAAATCACCTGTTCTGCAACTGTTTTGTTATGGGCCAGCAGTAGCACAAGCGTGCCTGAATCAAACAAAAAGCATGATGGAATGATTTAATAAAGAGTATACTGAAGGAAGGAGCACAGACATAAGGGGAAGGAAATAATGGCTCTGGAGTTAAAGCTGCAATCAATTCCCATTACAAAGCTCTCTTTCAGTAGTCTTATAATCAGAGCTAGATTGGAAAAGGTGTTCAGCTCAAAAATTGTCAGATTTACTCTGAAAACAAAATGGAAAATTTAAATGGCTTTCAGTTCTATGCTGTTAAAATATCGCCATGATTCAGAAATACCTGTCACATTCTTTAGACCCATTATCCCTTAAAAATAAAACAATAATCTATAACCTTTCTCCTACAACTTTACATCTGACAGCCTTACTCCGTACCTAGCACTCCTTGAGCAGATGAGCACTCATTATACACTGTGATAAGCAGCAGTAATTAATTGGAAGTCTATGTATTATTGCTGTGGGTAGTTTGGGTCAAATCTTACATATCTGGGATTCTTGCCACTTACTTTGGTAAGATTTGCTGCATGCATGAGTGTGCACTAACTAGTTGAAAGGAAAAAAAAAAAAAACAGATAAAAAAGATACCCAAATCAGAATAATGCTTAATAAGTGACAGAGACCTTCCCACAGAGCAAGCACAGAAATCTGTTTGGAGAAGCGGGCATCAGTGTTCCTGAGCCACAGCTGTGTGCTGTTGTAAAGCATAAAGTAACAGGTTTTCTACAAGTAGCAGAACAATTTGGATTCGCTTAAAATTCCAAAACAACAGATTTTATAAGAGTTCATGGAATTGATGTTTTTAAGTCCAAAGAGGTCTCCAGAGTGGAAAAGTTCAAGCAATTAGAGTGTTACCCAAACAAATCGATGAAGCCTGAGCTTAAGACAGTGCTTTCTGAAATTTTCATGACATGTATAAAAGTTCCTTATGAACCCACATTAGCCCAGCAAATCAAACACTGATTTCGCTACCAGCAAGAGAACTGCCCCACTCTGATAGGGATGACGTAACCTTTCACTTTTCACACCCGCCCTGCCGTAAACTCATAGAGTATGAAGGGGTTTGTTTGTTTGGTATTAAGTTATGAGAAATGAATTCAGCCTACTACATCTACATCTTCGGAAAACAACAACAGCCAGGAATAAACCCGCTACTTGTGCTAGGCTGTGCTGTAGGTGAGGGCAGGATCTGCCTGGGGCGAGGAAAGCCCTGCTCAGCACTGCCAGGTTTGCATGCAGCTGCCTGAGGCAATCCCCATCAGATTTCGGTCCCGATGTTTGTTGTCTCAAGACAACTGGTGGGTACATCTGGGGCCTCAGCCTGTGCAAGAATGCCCCAGGGCCTTTATATAAATAAAACTGGAAAAATATGAAAGAAGCGAGCAAGCAAGTGACCCATTTTGATCACACCCTTTTCAGTGAATTTGCCCTCAGGCCAATGCAGATTGGTTCTTTCCTCCAAATAACATAATTAAAGAAAATAAAGTTCTTAAGGGTGTGTGGAGTGTCAGCACCTGCATATTTGCACAGATAGCAGCATCTAGAGCAAGCAAATCCAGGGCAGGATGGAGCACAGGTCACAGTGACCTCCGGGCATATCTCTGCCAGAGAAAGGATTGCACACACTTGAAAAAACAAATTCAGAGCCTGCAGAGCTCCACAAAATTTTGTAGAACAGATGAGGAATGTCATGAATTGTTTGATTAGAGCTATAGGCTCATTGCTGGAGAACAAATACATAATTTTCCATTAACTTACACATCACCAAAACAATTAATTAAAATATAATAAGCTTCATATTTGTAAATACACCACCAGCTGTGAATTAATAAGAAATACTTTTAACTTTTATTTGTGTTCATAAATGCTACCGGATTACTTATCAGACAAGAATCAGTCAATTCAGGCTGTTGCACTTCCAGGATGTACCATATCAGAAGTATCTATGACTCTGTCAAGGGGAACACTGTGAAAATCACACAAAACACGAAAAGCTTTTGTATACGACCTGAGATCACAGGCTGAGCACTGTCCACAGCTGGCAGCAAGTACTACCTCCATTGTTAGTACCATACATATGAAAGGATATAACTAAGCATCACTTACAAAAGTGAAAAAAAAACAAAAAAGCGTTGGGACCCACAAGCATTATATAAATTAGTTTATGGATCATACAGGTTTTTAAATAAGACCAGATTATCATGCAAATAAGTCAATCAAAATTATCAATCCTATCACCGACAGGATGAAGATTCTTAAGAAATGAAATGTATTTTTTCTTAAAAATCTAGTTGTCATCTGGCAAAATTCATTAAACATAAACATATTTTAGAGAATAGGTGAATCCAGCTTACAAAACAACACAAAATAAATTTAAAAGTCATTTCTATCACAGTCATAACTGAAACTTAAGAATGAATAGAAAAAATGGCATCCAAAAAATAGGACGTATATATATCATGAGGGGACTATGAGAGTTTATGTTCTGAATAAACAGTAGTTCCAGTTGACTTCACTGATTCTCAAATTATTTATTTTCTTAAGGAAGAGCGAGCACTGTCATCCTCTCCTCTTTGGCCAAGTTCCTAAATAATTCATCTTGTCGAAGGAAAGGAGAGAAACAAGAAAGGAAAAGAATCCACCTTAGCTGCTCTAAACTCTTCTCTAAAAAATCACCTCCAGTGAACCCTTCAAAAAGCCAGTGCCAGAGAACTACACTAACCAGCTCTTAATTTATTGGCTCACTCATCCATTGAGTGCTTGGAAAAATCCAATACTGAATTCATTAATAATATTAAAGCACTAAATTCTATGCTAAAGTTTACTGTTTCGATCAACCACAACTCAACAGCATTAAATTAGTGTAGTCATAGTAGGTGAGAACTAAAGAATTTGGTTACTAATCTAAGCAAGAAAAAAAAAATACAACGAACTATTTCTTTTGGGTCATGCCTCTCATTCATTTCACAGCTGATTGTGGGCATACGCAAGTTTAAAAAATATACTCAATTAAAATTTTAATATATGTTAGTTAATATATAGAATTAATGCCTACCTCCGCAAGAGATAATTCAAACATACTGACCAATGGGAATTCTCTCATCGAGGTCAGTAAAAATGTGATGGCACTCAAAACTTCTGAAAGAATTTGATGTGTGGATATATACAGACAAATGAGAGTAAGTGCATTTTCACATTTTAAAAACTTATCTCCATCATATTTATTTTGAATCTTACTTCCTGAGAAGGAGAGCAGGTTTGGGGAGCAAAGTTAAGAGCAAATGATGAGTGAGAATGCAGATGAGAGTGTCACCACTAGCTTCTGGCAAAAAAAAGTGTTCTCCTTTGAAGATGTGGAGACAAAAAGCATAGAAACATCAAGTCGTAAAAGCTAGGTTTTTTGTTAACTTTATGTAACTACAAGAAATCTCAGTCCTCACAGGTAGAAGAACCACCATTTTAGAAAATTACTATAACTGAGAAAAATAAAACCAGATGACAGTGACAGCAAAATGCACGTACTCAAGAGGCAAAGACTGTTCCAGGCATCATGATGTCACGAGTTTTGGAAAAGGCTGAAACCCAAAAACTTCTGCTGTTGTTTGGCACAGGAAGAGATGTTATAGGGTAGAGGAACAGCCAAAATACTATATGAAATAGAGAATTTCAGGAGAACAAAATGTTTTTATGTCAACTGGCAGGTTAGCGTTCAGTTCATATCCTGCTGTGCAACTGAACCTCTTCTAAAGACACTGATGGAATTCTGCCTTCATTACATACACTAGCTTTGTTATTAAATTCTGCCATCCTTTAAAAAAATTGTTTCAAATGATACATCATTTGCTTCATCAATGCACAAAATTTGTCAATTTATTTTATCCTTGAAAACTGTTAAACAAATCTGTTGAAAGTTTACAGAAAGATTCCAGGAAACAAATCCTAAACAGTTTAGCCTTCTGTCTTCAGTGGAATGGCAGTTATTTTGGTTTTAGCAGAAAACTGCACTGTATATCAATTTGTTTTTGTCAATGGAGTTTTGGGGAGATGTTTGGACAGTGGAGAAAAGGGAAAATGTCAAAAGGGTGGAAGTGACAAACAGCTGTACATTCACTTATCAAAGTAGCATAGAATTACAAACATAAACAATTGTTTAAGTTGAAGATTGAGGAAATTTGGTATTTCTTCAAAGGAAATAAATTAAGAGGCAAATGTGAAACTTCTTCATCTCAGACAAAAAAAAATATGACATTCTCATATAGGATCATAGAATCCTTAGAGTTGGAAGAGACCTCTGAGGGCCATCTAGTCCAACTCCTCTGCAATGAACGGGGACACCACAGCTAGATCTGGTTGCCCAGGGCCTTATCCAGCCTTACCTTGAAAGTCCCCAGGAATGGGGCATCAACCACATCACTAGGTAACCTCTTTCAGTGTCTTACAATGCCATGTATCTCAAGTCACATATTTGTAAGCACTATAAATGGTCTTACCCTTTGTTGAGGCAGTGACTCATTGCAATACCATAGCATGGATAAGGGCAACCAATTTAATCACCCCTGCCATGGGAAGTAACTGGAATTGCCTGTGTTTATCTGTACAATAGAGTGTGTTTTATAAACTATTAAAAGCTTGCTATACAAAAATGAAAATATTGAAAATCCCAGCATCACTGACTCTGTAAGAGTCAAAAAGACAAGAGAGATGTGACACTGCAGAAAACAAATTTGATGAAGAGAAACATCTGATTTCCAGTTTAAGGTAGTCCTTTTCTTGGTTGTACATGTAGAAGAAAACATAAAAAGCACAAAGGAAAAGTCTATTGTCTTTAAAGACCCCCCTGCTCCCTCAAAATAAACAGATACATACATACATACATACAAACATAAATGATTGCCTGCTGTATATTCTAGAGCTAGTATTTTTTGACCTGAGATTTTTTTCCTTTATTAAGCCTATGTCACGTAAAGAGACATATTGCTTAATCAGATCAAATGGACTTCTGACCTACAGAAATGAGAGCTCTGTGGTTTGGCAAGAATACATGATTTGAAAAACATCAAGGAATTTTATTTCAGAAGTAAAGAGTACACTTGGTAGCAAAAATGAGCAGGGTAAAGTTCTTATTCATATGCAAATATACATGAACACACTTACATGTACATGCTCCATGTATTCACTATTTGCTTCAATATTCATCTCTGCTTTACAGCTGAGAATTAAGTACTCATTCTCAAAGTACTTTCTAGACAAGAAGAACTAAACATGAACACATTCTGCCTGTCCTTTAATATGAAGAGTAAGCCTCCCTCACAAAAGAAGGGCAAACTTTGAAGAGTCTACCCATGCTTCCCTTTCTACAAGCATTGGTGGCTTTAGGCTATTTGTCTTGGGAAAAAACAAACAAACAAACAAACAACAGGTGTGTGATACAGATCAGGACAAGCAAGAAGGCTCTGACTGGTTGTGATGCTAGCTCACTCTATCAGCAGTCAGGCAAAGGTTTTGGCCACAGCCTTCCTTGTGTACAATACATGCAATTAATAAAATCCACTGCTGTTTGGCACAGCCCTACAGTTCCACAGCCTTAAAGCTCCTCAACAAGAAAACAAAGCCCAGGGTAAAAAAAAAAATAAAAAAATTAAAGAGAAAAAAAAACAAAACACCAAACCCTTCCAAGGATCTCTTTCAGCATTACTGACTCCCAGAGACCTGTGTCAGGGCATAAGAAGAATTAATTACTCCATGCGGTACACAACCACAACATCACTTGAAACTATGTGACATTTTTGGATAGTTCCCAGGTTTTTGTAGCCAACAGGTGCCCAGTAGTTGCAGAATTTTCTAATTAGTTACTGTGCTATACTTCAAAACTAATTACTAAAACGGCCGGATTATAATGTTGCAGAGAGTCATTCATGTGCCACCTACCATTAAGGGGAGGGAAGTTTTGTGAAGGTTAATTAGCATTTTTAAAGTACTTTGGAGATGAAAAGCTTTAACTATATGCCTAATAAAAGAAGTAAAGGTAATACTTTCTATTCAGTGAACTCCTTTTTGCATCGACAGTGAATTGCAAGGGTTGCTCTAAGTTTAAGAACATAAATTTTCACCTACAAGGAATGAAATCAACTCCCAACAGGACTGATCCGTATGGGAGGGGACAACTCCAGAAAGACACAAATCAACTGAGGTGACCCCACTACCCTGGTGCACTGGCGAGGTTTTGGCAGTGGGGCGGCTGCAGGAGTGGTCTCTGTGAAAGACGTGGGAGAAGCAGCCCTGCAGCCCCCAAGGTTAGTGCAGGAGAAGGGCAGGAGGTGCTCTAGGTGCCAAGCAGGGAACACAGGAGAGGTGCATGGTGGAGCACACTGTCCTCCTGCAGCATACAGGGTACCACACAAAGCAGATCTCTCTGTGCAGCCCATGGAGGAGCCCAAAAAATATCCACTTGCCTCTCTCAGAAGGGATCTACGTGCATATGAAATCTCTACCTGAAACTGTGTCCTCAGCATTCTGGAGTCTGCAGGCCTACTGTTAAGATTTTCACAGAAACAAAGAGCATTAGACAGCTTCTTTATAAACATAACATTTATTTGCACCAGGCTTAGAGTTGCATATAATTTTTTCATAAACTTTTAGTGGGCTTGGGAGATAATATACAAGTCAGTTTTAAGTATACGCACATGTATTTTGTGTAAATTATGTTTCTTCACAAGGGCAGTAGAGAAAAAGGAGTATTCACTAATTACAAAAAATACATCTCAATTCTTTGGCTGATATGATTACGACTTATGCTGTAAATCCAGAATTGTCACTGACGGAAATTTAATACCATCATCAATAGAAAGATTATTTTAGTGCTACAGATGGTTGTCCTTTTATAGGCCATTTTAATGACTTGTTCTTATCTAATCTGTCATGCGTTATTTTGTTGTCATTATGAACTTTCTAAGATTCATATCAATCAATCTCTGATGTTTACTAAACAGATGGTGTTACGCAAAAAAAGGAAAAAGCATAATAATGATATTTAATTCTCACAAATACCCCAACAGCCACACATACATTTTGTCAAATACGAAAACTGTGCAATTTGTTGTTTTTTTTTTTAAAGAACACCTTACAACTGAAATGAAATTATTCATAAGTTATAAACTCAAAGAGTTTACAAAGCAGAGTATGAAATCATCACATTTCTGAAAGGAGGTTATTGAACTTCAAAAACGATTGTCAATTAGGATGCATTAGGGCCCTATTTACTGTAGTTCTTGGCATTCATTTTCTTTACACAAAGCACTATTGGCAAAAAGTTGCAGTGATTGCTAAGTGATGTAGATAATTATTTAATACACAGGTGTGACTCAGGTCTGTTGCTTGAAATCTACTTGTGAGATGTGGTAATTATTTAAGCACCTCAATTTACTGAAAATTTCGCCTCATCTTTGTAATCTTTATGACTCTTTTGTTTAATCAGTGTCTGTCATCAAACAGACACAAAGACTTGGAGAGCTGAGCTTTACAGCAAACAAAATTACTCACACCTAAATGAATTAAAGAGTTTGGAAGATTGTCAGTAACATTCTACATCAGAAGAATTACACAGTTCAATCTCATTTCCCCAGTATGAGCTGAAAAACCCTTCCCGTTGTAACTTACAAGAGTTTGCTGAGAAGTACCTCAGAGCACAAAGAAGACAAAGTGAAACACTCTTAGATGAGGAAATAACAGAGTCAGGATTTCTAAACTGAACATCTTCCACATATGCAGTACATACAGGCTTCAATTACAGAATTCCTTTCCCCACACATGCAATAGCTGCATTTCTTTGTATTTCATACAGCAAACAGAAGCCATCCATAGAATTCATCTGATGAATCCTCTTTAATTGCTTTAATTGTTAATTGTATTATATGTTTACAGTACGCTGCAGTAGAACAGGTATCACTGTGTATCTACTTTCTTACTTAGCCAACAGATGTGTCCCCAGCAGGACATTCCTTCAACTATATACATTTAGTGTGGTGATGATTCCCACAAAATGTAGACTTCTCCTGGCACGAGCAAAACATTTAAAAGGAGGGTTAAAAAAAAAAAAAGGCATATTCTAGATGTATTAGTTTTTCCTAGGAAAATTAGTAAAACCTGTCAATTTGTCCAATGGTTTCTAAGACAGAAGGAACAGAGCTGCAAAATTCCCATTGCTACAACAAGAATAAATATCTATCAGGGCAAGCAAAGGCTCAATGGTCACGACAAGGGCTTCAGTGCTTGTGTTTCCAGTATATAAATTGGGCAAAGTTTATCTGCATTATGGCTTTATGTAAGTCACTGGAATTCCACCAATTCTGTGTTTGGTTTGATGGTGATGATTAAAAAAGAAGAAGAAGAAAGAAAGAAACAAACAAAACCCACAACAACAATAAAGAAAGTTAGTGCCTTTCATCAGTCCCCTACAGTGAGAAATTAAAGCTGACTTGAACTTAGGACGACTTGGATTCTCCTTCTATGGAGCTATTCCAGACCCATCTGGATGTCTACCTGTGCGACCTACTGTAGGGCACCTGCTTTAGTAGGGGGGGTTGGACTAAATGACCTCTTGAGGCCCCTTCCAACCCCTGTGATTCTGTGACTTGGACCTGTATAATATGCCTTCCTCGTTAAACTGTGCTCATTCAAGGCAGAGATTGCGTAGAATAAAAGTAAGTTGAAAACTTTCCACTTTGTTTAAATAATGTGTGTATTTATAAAGCACTGAAGACATCCTCAGACATTACAGAAGCACAGCTCTAAGCCATCTGTAAGCACATTGGTACAGAAGTGAATGGAAGACACAGTACCTGTGGTTACAGGGTTGTATTTAGTGAATGGAATGCAGTTTCTTAAATGGATGAAATCAAGTTCTTTTAACTGATCTGATCAGTTCTCCCTATTTCATCTCCAAAGACTTGCTCTATTTGCATGTCTGCTGTGCCAACTGCTATTCTTTAAATTAATGCAATCATCTGTTCACTAGGAAAAAAGAAAACACTGAACTATATTTTACAAGATGAAAGGGCTGGATAAAAGACATCTCAGAGAGAAGCTTTATGTTATGTCAACGACAAGTTTTGCCTCAAATAATACTGGCTGTAAACATATTTTGTTTTAAAATGCATTCACTGTTCTTATATTTTATCTGGGCTGCATTGAGTGGCATGAATACAATGCATTGCACTTTAGGCCATAGTGGGAGGCTAAAACAAGACTTATATTCCCTCATCTACAGGCTGGCAGCAGCTGAATATGTCACAGTCAAAGAAATATAAATGCTGTTTATCAGAATAGACACATGCAATAGTTATCTCTTGAAAACTAGCCAAGCAGCAGTCAAAAATCACATCCTCAGCATTAGACTGGATGCTTACAAGAAGCAAAGACTTACTGTATACTAAAAGCTCATTGCTTTCCACAAGTCTCACTTCCCCAAGGGCTTGAGAAATGCCTCAACCAGAGATGTAATTATACTCCCAGTCTTTGATTCTGCTTTTCGCTTTGGGTTTTTGCCTTTACACTGTGTATTTTACCTGAGGTGGAGCTCTCCTCAGGGCTCTGTGCTTGGGTTTTGCTGCTCCAGAGGGCTCAGGACCCACTGTCCCCAAGTCCCTGAAGTTGATAATTACAGGCAAATAAACATCACCTGAAAGAGCAGGACTAATGCAAACACTTCCAGAGATGGATCTCAAGCACAAGTGCCCTTATCAAACAGTTGTTTCAAAGTGGGCCTTCTGACAAAATGCAGAGCACAAGATTTAAAGAAAGAATGACACAGACCCAAGAGCTCCCCAGGGCTTCCCAGAGAGCTGGCACTGTTCCCATCTTCAGCTTAAAAATAGCTAAAGTCCAGAACAGTTGGCACCTAGCCATTTCTCCCCAGGAGCAGGCAGAATGGCTGCTCCTAATATTGAGGTCTGCAGCAACTCTTCTCTTTCAAAGAAGATGGTACAACTGGGACCTGAGCAGGCTGCCCTAGCTTGAGGAAACTTGTCATGGATAATGATTCTTCCATGAACTGGGGATTGTCTCACAAAAGTTTTGCTACACCAAAAAGAAACCATTCACTAATATATAGGGTTTTCTTTCTGCTTTTCTTCTGCAAAAGGAGTGCTTGCTAAGTTGCAGTACTAAAAAGATACTTTCTATATTACTAGGGCTGACATAATCAAAATAGGAAGAGAAAAATTAATTCAGTTTTTTAACCATGTTGGTCATTCATTTAAATAACAGTACTTCCAGTCTGCATGAAACTTCACCAATAACTTGGTGAACTAGGTAATAAAAACAGGGTCTGAAGAGTTATTGCTGCTGTCTGAGGCAATTCAGCACAATTTCACGGAAAGGTTAAACAAATTTTGCTGGCTGCTTGATTTAATTCTGCACCAAAGATAACAAGATCACCTTGCTGTCTGTAATTTTCCGTTATTATTTAACAAATTCTCTGGCAGGTCTGTCTATAAATATTTCAGCTTTCCATAATTCTGTGACTTTCACAGCCAAATCCATTAACCAGCTTTTTTCTGTCTCTAATGACTGTCCATAGGAGCAACACTTGGGTTCAGAAATTTATTTTAAAAGGAGAGGTTGAAAACACACCGGAATTGCATGGAAATACAAAACAAAATAAAACAAATCAACAACAAAATAGAACAGCCTGAAAACTCAAACAGCTTTCTGATGTGCTTTTTGCTACTCTCGTACTTCATCAGTGAGAAAAGCTTCCCTCTCCTAATAGGACTCAGTAACAGAATTACACCACCTCTAGAAAAATTTTCCAAAGGAAAGGTCAGTAGAGCATTTAAAAGATATATTCTCCTTAATGTCACTGATTAACACTGTCACTAAATTTTGCAATCTAATCAATTAATATGGCCAAAAAACATTCAACTTAAGATCCAAAATGCATCTGCATCATGCATGAAAGGGTGTAGCCCTAAACTCAACATCCTGAAAACCTACAAGCAAATGAAAACAAGATGTCTGGATGGGATATTTTGGATGTCTCAAACTCAGTGCCATGGTTAAAAATGGCATTTTGTAATTTTAGAACAGTTCTGAATAATATTTGCAGAGCTGGGAGCCCATTGTGTGAAGCTGCCCACAAGTATCTGTTTAATAAATATTGCGCTCCTATTCCATGTAGATTTTTCTACCTCGAAGCAATTTTGAAATACATCAGTGAAATCCCTATGAATCAGCAAAATCAGATGCTGCTAACCATTATAGGCAATACCACTTCAAATTTCAATTTCTGCAGTGCCCATTTAATGTAAAATGCACAGGCAGTCCTTGGAGTGCAGACTGGATCCTGGGGCTATAACAAAGTTCCCTAATCTTTTGACTTCAGCATCAGGCTCCCCTTCTCTCTCTCTCTACTTGACCTGAGCTTGCAAATATTTATAAACGTATAAACATATCCTCACTTCTTTTTTTCCTCTATAGAAGACACAGATTCACCTGGAAGGGTGATGCATGCCTTCGAGGCAGAACAGAGGCTGTCCTAGTAAACAAAGACCTTACCTGAGAGACAAGAGCTGAGAATGGACTAGCTTGACAAAACCTGACATCCCCAGGGAGCATTTCCTCATCGTCTGCTTGCTGAGGACTGTTGCTATCCCTTCAAGTTTCTGTCTAAGAAAGGAACATTCCCATTTCTGCTTTTAATGATATGAGAACTTAACACAAGAGGTTTTAGACTGTGATTCTCAATCAGAAATAAGGACATTACCGTGCACATGTATAAGTGCCCAGAGCAGGATTTAAACACTTTTTTTCAGTGTTCAGTATGAATAAGACCTGGTCATGAAGGTAGTGGCTATTATATCCTACTCTCCCACATGTTACGCTATAGGAGGCTGAATATTAGCTTAGCATCAAGTCCAAAGACCAATTAGGTACTGTGTCCACTCAGCATCACCAGGTCCAAGACACTGTGTGGATTTGGTCAACAGGGCACTATAACAGCAGATATTCTGCTTTCTTGCATGCCTTGAAGAACTACTATGGGAAAGAATTAAATAACCCTGTCTACTATGAATATGTAAATTAAATGTTAAGTGGCAGAAGTATATTGTGCCTTTAAGGCACAAAATAACTATGGTCCATAAACCACTGTTGGCTCACACACAGATCTCCCACTGCTGTCAGTGGGAATCTCAAATGCAGACTGAGATCTGCATATGCCCCTGAGAGTCTTTATTCAAATAAGAAATTTAAATGACTGGTATGGCTAGAGGAAAAAAAAGTCAGAACCTAACCTTACTATCTTTAAAACTGGTGAATTAAAAGCATGCACTGCGCCAATTTTATCTCAAATTTCTTTTTTAACTTCATGAAAACACAGAGTAACTGCTTCCAGGTTTCCCTTCTCTCCCCAAGAAGCCATGCTCCGTCTGTGAAAGTGATAAAGAATCACCCCGAAAACAGCAAAATTCTACTGTGGGCCAAATGAATCATTTTTCCTACAATAGAACTTTGCTTATTTAAAACTAAGAACAATGTCCATAGCAGATAAATCTCCTATTAAATTCAGGTTTGCATGTCTCACAATTAAGAATTTGACTTTCATCAAGGACTTTTTTCTCTTTCATGCAGTGGGAATTAAGCAATTTGCCAGTTAGTACTGCCACCTAGAAAAGTGAACGATTTCTGATAGGACAAAACCTTCTACAGTGTAGACTTGGGGACTACAAGCCAATCAATTAGACCTTGGTGGGGAATTACAGACACAGTAATAAGTATTTGCTTTCTATAAGGAGGTATTTAAAAGTGTTCCAGAAAATGTAAGCCAACAGTGAACTAATTACTCTGCATGTGTATGTGTGTCTAAGTAAAATGAGGATAAACCTAAAGCTAATGGGTATTTAAGAAACTCCATCTCTGTGTTGCCAAGACAAATTCACTCTATTCTTCAATAGCAGGTCAAGGATTAATTCTGGGAATTCAAAATCTCTCTGAACTAAATGACTTAAATCAATAGGAGTGAATGTAGAAATAGGAAGTACTGATCACAGTACGCACAATCAGTAGCAAGACAGCTCTACTAAATTTTAGTTTTAATTTATAGAAGGTAATAGGAAATTTGCTGTGAGCCTGATCAATGTGGTCCATATTAGCTGTTCGTGATCCATATTACTAAAATATATTGAAAACATGTCATTATATTAAACACAAAATATTGTTCGTTTTTTCTATTAATTTAGTGGGCTTTGTCTATGCAACATCCGTCATTTTGAGGAGGAAAAATATAATTCTATCAAATAAATAATAATCTAGTAAGAAAACTGTTTTCCAAAAGCAGACAACAAAATACTAAAACATAACACACGCTACTAGCTAATAAAATTATCTCCAGAATACTACTGATATATGTATACAAATACATATGTATATATTTTCTTTAAGCCCAAAATACAAACACAGAAATAACAGTCTAGAGTTAGAAACATCTGGTCAGCAAGCAGACATATCAAATAATCCGACACTTGATGGAAAAGCTTATACTGAAGGCTAGGCCAATATTTTAGGTTTAAGAAACACATTTGTCATCTATATTTTAGAACTAAAAATCTAACTTCTGTTTCCAGAAGTTTCAGTTTGCCCCTATTCTTACACCCTTATTTTGTACACCTCACTGAAGAGATAAAAAGGTGACAACATTCTTCCACCCCTGCTTCTACAGTTAGCTTCAGAGACCTGGAAACACTGAGCGTTATCTTTTATCCCAGGATCAATTTTTGCCTTTCAATTCAGGAGTTAGAGACTGCTTCAGACAGCAGAGAATTTGAAGGAAAAGTCTGTTCTTCCTTGCAATGATTGAAAAAGTACAGAATAAAAGAGGGAAACAAAAGTCTGAATGGAACAAGTCACAGTTCAAAATTTTATTTATGGAAGTCATACTACTGAGGCAATTACACCTGTTTATCAAGTTACAGTTACTCCTGTGTTAGAAAAAACGCATCTAGAAATGTATTACTAACTTGCTGTCTTTGAAAGACAGCTACCAGCATGAAGCAACATGGATTGAAAGAATTATTTAAAAATACATTTCTTCCTCAAGGTGCCAAATGAATGACTATTAAAATAAGTACTGAGAGATGAGAATTAAAGTACAATCTTTGGCCAAAAATTGTCTAAAATACTATAGACATTAATTAAGATGACATTAATTAAAATGAAAGTGAGAGGTAATAACATGTAACTCAGATAATGCAAGTGAATTCTTCTCATTAAAAAGGAGCACTGAATTTAAAAATTGTTAGAAGAGAACTTCCTGAGACACCCGCTCCCTTTCCTTCCATCCGTTGGACAATAATGTAGCAGATAGCATCTGAAAATGTTGGTACAGCACCTTGACAGAAATAAAAACCAGACTGGATGTTTCTAAAGGACATAAAAGAAGGCAGTAAGAAGGATCTGTACATGCACATTTTAATGGCTATAAGCCAGCAACATAAGAATTTCTCTTGCCAACCTCTACCAAGGAGCATGTCATTTTGTAATACTAGAATAAATAGATCGTTTCATTTTCCTTTCAGCATTTGATTTTAAGCACTGTTATAGAAACAGGATAATGGACAAGACAGATCACTATCATGATACTGTGAAGCAATTTTTACCATCCCAAGATGTATTAAAACGTTCTGTTAGCTCCTAATTGTAGCAGTAAAGTACAATTGTTTATCAGACTTCACACTACTGTGACTGATTAACAATTAATACATACAAGAGAAATGAAACAACACTATACACAGGAAAGATGCTTCTGATACCAGTTTGGCATCTCAAAGCAATAAATACTGTAATAATCATTTGGAATGGAGGACATGTTATGTTAGCAACAGACACTCTTTTAAAAAGCATGCTTAAATTTAAATGATATAAAAAGGGGTTTTACTGAAAGCTTTCACCAACAGGAATTAATTTTGTTGTCAGAATTCATCACTGAGGTAACACAACTCCCAGTCACATCAGCACATTCAAACTGAATCAGTATTTTGCAACATCAACCGCATTAAATCTTTGCAGAGTTCCCAAAATTTTAAACACATGAACACTATATAATTATTGTACCATATCGTGTTGTACTCTGTACATATATTGCCATTACATGGTACTGCATTGTCTTACGCACAGCATACTTCAGATGTGATGAAAAAATTTAAAGTCACTTAGAGCTTCTTAATGAGGTTCAATTTTTGCACATTGCCAGTCTATTGGAGTTGAGTTGAACACCAGCAGAATGGATGGCAGGTGGGGAAAGAGAAAAGAGGGGAAATGAAGCAGCTGTCTGCCTTTTCTATGCTTCTGAGCACCTACTAGTAATGAGAAAACAAAACGTCACAAAAAAAAGAAAGAAAAAATAGTTCAGAATCTTCAGCTCTTCTTCTGAGGTTCTTTACAAACCTAAATCTCTCTGCCATCTCCCTCAGACAAGGCCTTTAAAATGCCGAAGTCAGCTTGCTAAAATATGTTCAAACTCTTGGGAAAAAAAAAAAAAGGTTAATTATCACTCCTCAGACTGCTAGAGCACAGTGAAATGTTACATGACCAGAGATTCCAAGAGCCCTGGACATGCCTCCAAGTATTTACACTTCATTGAAAGTCGTCTCCGAGTATAAGGATAATCTGAACTGTCTGTCACGGGAAGATAAAACATATTGACTGCTCTTCTTGGATGTATGTTGTCTCACTCAAACCATCGCTTTCTTGAAACTGTTTATAACAGTCCAACTACATTTCTTGGTTCCACACTTTGCCAATAAATAAAGAAAGAAAGAAAAGAAAACAAAACCCCTGAAAGACAGAAGTAGCAAATACACTGCAACAACTGTTTTGGCCATAGGAAACCTAATTTATGCAAAATAACATATTCTTTGAAAGTTCATACATTTTTCATGTCTTCACAATGTCTTCAGTTACAATAGTTAAAGATATTTTATTTTAAAACAGAAACAAAACAATCACGCTGAAGCTGAAAGCATGAAAGAGTTCCAAGTACAAACCACCTCCATCACTGGAACCATCAAAAGTAAACAAGTGAGACAGAATCACAAGTGACCTATCAGCTCACCTACAACAGCAAATTAATTACCCCTTGGCATAAGTATCTTTTTTACGTACAGCGTCTGGATCATAATGAGGTCTTTACTATGCAACCATATTTCAAGTAATTGTCACCTTAAGTAAACATGTTTTAATTACTGTCACTTTTTTCATTACTCATTCTCAAGCCTACAATACCTGTCAGGATTTAATGGATTGTCATCTCCTGCTACTTTCCTCTGGCAACATATGTCCCCATTTATTTCACCAGCAAACTAATTAAAATACCTAGATTATACAATGCATTTAGGGTGATTTTGATGGTGATGGTGTCATAGTTGTCCATCCTAACAAGTCTTCAGAGCTTTATATCTGCTTCTCTGAACACTTTCCTAGTGTTTTGTAACTGGAAATAAGGTGCTGTGTGACTGCTGATAAGGTGACATTTGCCATAAGCACTGTCACTTTGAAGAATATCCAAGGAACAAGAAGGGAATCAATATCATTGCAAGTTATCAACTTTAAATTTTCATTCAATTACATGATACAGAACAGTGTATTGAAAATAATTTCAATTTGCCTGCTGCAAGGAAATAAATGTACATTCTAGAAAAAATACTGCTCTCTTTTATTTCATATCTAATTTTTAATATCGCTAAGGGTAATGTAAACAATACGTTTTTCATCTAATTATAATGCAAGCCATTTACTTATGTGTTGAGACATTTTAATTTTATTGTTTTTCATCTCTAATGTTGAGCCACAGAGAACTTGAAGGCCAGCTCATTCCGGCACCTGAAGGTGCTCTGATCATGTTTACTACTTGGATTGCAAGTGAAGGATCTCAAATGTTACACTCACTGACATATTCACACCAAACACTTATTGAATCTACCTGGTCCAGCCATCCTTCACCAAAAGCCAATTCCTTACAGATATTTTCCTGGAGACCAAAAGGGCAAGTAGCAACTGGGGACTGGCATTCAGTCTTTTGAGAAACCTGTAGCCACAGGAATCACTGCTTTATTTATACAAAGAAGGACACTTCAAAACACGTAAAATGCAGGTTAAAACAAAATGTAAAAGGAAGAATAGCTGGAGTGAGAGAAGAAAAAGAAAGGAAGAAGGCACCATAGCCAGGATTACATGTACTTTAACTCCACTGCCTACAGAGTCTTTACATTAGAGATGATACCAGACACATCCTGCTCCTGTAGCCATTAGTGCCATTTCAAAGGTAACCACGTACAGTGAATCACATTTGACTCATTTCCAACATTTCTGTTCTGAAGGCAGAACGTAAAGATAAATGCACGTGCTTTATTGGTAGGAATTCTGACCAGCACTATAAAGTGAAAGATTAATTTAATCCTTTAATCACATAAAATCTCAGTGAGTTGTTTCTGATAAGCCACATAGTCTCATTTCTTTAACCTGGCATACAGAGAAGTGTCTACTTGAAAGTCAAGTTTTGAAATTAGCATCTGTCTGTTTTTACCTATCAAACGCAATCACACTGGGTATGGCTGAAACTTTTATTGCTCTCCTGACAGACACCTGGAGCCAGTGCTGTCATTGCTCCCTTTTGTAAGCAGTGAGAAAGTGAATGAGATGGACAGTTCTTCACAGAAATATTTAACAAAAAGCAGACTGAAGCCTTTTCAAGGACGTCACCTTTTGCAATTCAGAAAGGTTTTTTTTGTTTGACATTCTAGCATTGTCATATTTAGCTGTTTGGCTCCTCTCTTCTTAAGCAGTTTTCCCCTTTGATGAACCTGCTTTATGAAGGAGACTAAGATAATCCCCAAAAAGCAGACAGAGTAATTCAGGCCAGGTTACAAAGGTGATGTAATGGAGAAGACTGTGATTCAAGCAGAGCCCTGAAAGGGCATTTACAGCTCCTAGAGCAGAAGCAGAAACCCTGCTGTACTTCTGAGCGCTTCCCCTTCAGTTTCAGGGTCACTGGGGCAATCTGTGGCAGTGGTCAGGGCTCTTACTTCACCTTCTGCTCTCTGTGGGACAAGAACTGGCCAAGAATGACTCTGAGCAAGTCCTGCACGAGTAGAGAAAGCTCTTAATTCCTCTTTCTTCATCTGACCCTGCTCTATTCATTTTTTATAAAAGCATACCCATACCACTTCTGGGCTAGTGGGCAGCTACGTGAGTTTGGGAGGTAATATTAATCCTGCTCCCATTTGGATGCCCTTCCTCTGTGTCAAATGGACTACACGAACTGCTGTGTTGATGTTGCAAACATGCCTGTAGCATCACAGAAACATTTAAAAGGGTTCAGTCAGACCTCTATTAGTTTACATGCTGGAGAGCTACTGCCAGAAACGTCCCAGTACAGGGAAGATTGTGATGCCTTAGTACAATAACACCACACTACTGAATAAATAGAAAAAAGAGTCATTAGTATTTTGAAACTGCCCAGAGGAAGAATACTTGATTCCTAGCTATATTCTATTTCTAATCACTGCTGCCTCTCCAAGTGATAAGAAGTATTTGTGTTTCTCCGTCAGAAAACAACAGTAGTTGCTGGAGTCATGGCGAATTATTTCTTTCATATCCTTGGAAACGTATTATACAGCCTTAATTAAAAGAGATTTCTGAAAGAATAGCAAAATGCTCTTAATAGAAAAAGGACATTCTGGTTTTCAATAGCAAGGAAAACAGAACACATTTGTTTACTTCCTTCAATATTTTACAAGGCAGGAAGGTCCTTCACTCCATACGTTGCCTCCTGAAGCTTTGATTTGGTCTATTCTGCAGTACTTCACTTCCAGCAAAGACCAGGGGTTGGAACACACCATTTTTCTCTTACAACAATTTTATTTTTCCTCACTACCTACATTTAATACAAGCCACTGTCTAGAGAGAAAAAGAAAAAATGTCAGGAAAATGGCCCTAGGGTCCAGAATAGTAGACAGCAAATCTCCTTCAATAAAGAAGAGACCAAGAACTCATTGGTGATATCATACAATAATTTCAGTAATTTGGAAAATCCTAACAAGTCCTTTGGCAAGACCTGAGGAGGCACACACAAGGTATAAGGTGGTTGTCACTGGATAAGTCAAAAAAGTGTAACCTGAACTACATTCATGCCTGGGTGAGAAGGGAGGTAAGAAACCACCGTTAATGCAATGCCAGTAAAGCAAAGAAGGTCTGGAAGAGGAAAAGCTGGCAATTAGAAGTAGTTACTCAAACAAGGCTTATGGTCCAGCCTTGTATTATATGAAAGAAGCAAACACACAGCCTATGGTCTATGATTACTGTTACACCATCGTTCTCAGAGAGGGAACCATTTCCTTCAGGTGAAAAATTTATTGATCGTAATCCAGCCAAGAGAACCGTACAGTATTTCATTGTTCTGAGAGTGCATCATCTTCTCCATTAAAATTGTAATTCCCTAAGATCTTTTTTGATTAGTAAAAAAGACTTGGAATAAACATGTAAGTCACTGGTTGTTCAAGCTGGAATATACACTAAGGAGAAGACACCACTCTATTGACTCATCTCTTGTAGTCCATCCAAGAGCAACCACTACTGGGTATTATGTTCTTACATTCTGTTTCAAGTATGTATGTATAGTTTGAACTGAACTACTGACCACGGCAGTTGACAAATATATATAAATAAATAACCTCAAAAGTTCATTTAGTAGTTTCAGCAAAGCACTGTATAAACTGAAGTGCAAATACGAGATGGGAGCACCTTAAGATTTGGCTTTAAGAGTTTTCTGTTATAATTAAATATTTGAGGATACGTCCAAGAAAGATAGGTGCAGTTTTCCAAGTCCACAAGAACACTTACATCCATAATAAGGCCAGCACACCAAATATTTCATGCTGAAAATATTTACTCTATCAGAGCAAAACATCACAGCTCTTACATAATGTGTTTGGAACAGATAGCTCTTCAAGTCACAGACTTGAGAACAGATTCCTGCTTTCTGTTATATTGCTTCAGCATTTGCAGTAAAAAGATACAGCTAAAGAGGTATTAACTAGCAGGTCAACAGAGAGATCTGTTAATTCCATTTCAGAAACGTCCTCCTTCCTTCCGAGGATGCTCTCAGGAGCTAAGCATTGTTGTAGCAAAGACAAAGCACACTCCATTTTTCCCCCAGACATGCAATCAAACAGGGACTTTCTGAAACATATTATAGCTTGTCTCTCAGACATCTGGAGCCAGGGCTGCCACAGACTCTCAGCTAGTCAGAACAAAAGTGAGAGAGACAGGCAGCACTTCAAATAAATCAATGGCAGATATTAGCCCCTATTGCTGATGTTTTGGGGAAGGAAGGGAGAGAAGAGAGGAAGAGGTTTTTAGCATTTTCTTATTTTCTTTGCTTATTTTCTTTGCTATTTAAAACTCGTGTTCTTTCTAGTCAGATCAATGGCATTGTGCATTTTCCAATAATTTGTCTGAGATAAAACTGGAGCTATAAAAGCTTCAGGATTTACTGAGGTCATCTATTTCTGTTCTAAGAGCTAAATAAAACCGGAAAGAAAAATAGATCAATCTGAGCCCAACATAGTCAGATAAATACTTCCATTTCCGCCCACTGAAACCTTGTATGACTCTCAAATTTGCCTTGAAAAAGTTCAAAAGTCAAAACTTGCTTGCACAGATTTAAGTTTATTTGCAAGAGTTCACACATTGCTCCATTCTGTCACTTTAGAAGAACAACCAATATCCGTAAGTTTTAGGAAACCTACTGCAGCAGCTGCAGCATGGCAGAAAGTGGATTTTCTTCACCTAACGCCGAAGCCTGAATCTCTTACAAATTCCATAAGGAACTGATCATCAGAGAGAACAAATACAACATAGGGACTAGACTCAAATATTATAGTTGTGTATTGTTTTGCTTTTAATCTTGTTGGATTTTGTAAGTGTATTGACATGCTCAGGGGCTTCATGCAAACAGCTGAAATACCACATGCCATTTCTGAACCCAAAATGAAACCTCCCAGTCACTCTTCCAGACAGTAAAACAAAATCCAACATGCTGTCAAAACACTGAAAACTTCTGAGCCATATGTAATTGCATTTTCTCATTTCTCTTAAAATAATAATAATGCCTGTCAACACAAACACAGAAATAGGACAGCCAGTTCATTGGGTTCAGTTTTCCTTTACGCTAACAGCAAACGTGAGAAATTAAATGAAATAAACTGAGCTATTTCCAGATTTGTACTGGTGACGATCAGAATCTGGATTAAATATGATCATCTGCTAAAATACATGAAATGAGAATTTCAAAACAAAACAAAGTCTCTTCTTACAGAAGGGACTGTGAAAAACAGATGTCTCTGCTGTAAGCATGTTCCATTTGATGCTGTTATAAGAATTACGAAAACCAAGACACATGGAAACTTCCTTCCTGTAGGAAAATATAATATGGTTTATTTCACTAAAACAAACAAAATTTACCATGGAAGAAGATCAGACAAACCCACGCTAATATTGCAGTCATTAGCAGTATTCCCTGCATCCTAAATTTCAATTCTCACAATCTGAACAAGGTCTCAAAATACTGGAACATGAATTATTTTAAAATATTTCTTATTTCATGTAGCTTCCAACTAAGTAATTTGTGGAATGAGAGGGAGTAGAATAGGAAGGTAAAAAGCAAGATTACTCTAAAGTCATTTTGGGCAAGCAGGTGAAAGCGTGAGGAAAATGTCACTGTAGGTATACAGTCTGTGGAACAAGACAATGATCAGTTCCATACAACTGTGTAGAATACAGGCAGACAAATGCTGAGGCTGCGCACACTGAGTTCAAGGCAGTCCTGAAAATGATTCTGAAATAACTTCTGCAGAATCAAAGTGCACTGCTAAACAGCAAACAGGAAAAGAATGGAGGCGTCTTCTTGATATCTACAGTACTTGTCAGCATTCCTGTGATGCGTTATCAACTGTGGTTACTTCAAAGTAGGTTCAGCAAAGCAATCCAAGTTACCTTCAATATTTGTCCTTCAAGCTCTGTGAGTTCTCAAGTCTTCTTGAAGCACCAAAACTATTATTTCCATACCTGATGTTTGCTTCAAAAATTCTTCTCCCCAAAGACTTTCCAAAACAAGCTTTTATGGCTTTATCCCAGCTTTCAAGTTCATGCATGTCAGTTATACATCAGCTTACAGATGGAAAAAAACACCTTCTTGCTCTACATCAATTTAATTGAAAAGGATGAATTTCCAGAATCTTAGAAGCAGCATTCAAACCAGGATATAGCCACTCTCCTTCCAAAACCAATTGCCATAAAGAACACCTGCTGCTTTCTCTGCTTCAGGTTGTTCAGACACTCAGTACAATCAGGACAATGCACAAGTTTTAGCTTGAGCCATGCAAATCAGCACATACTCCTTTTATAAGTGATGAAGTGACTGTGATTTGGAAACAGTAACTTTTAGCTCAGAAAACTTTCCTACAGAAAAGCATCTCGAGATCTTCCACTCAGAGGAAAATGACTGAAACCTGTTTCAGGAACAGATACTAGTTTAAAACAAGAAAGTGATTTTCTTGGTTGGTTGAGCTTTGCACTCATACCGATATTTTTTACAGAGATGCCAGCATCAGCTCAGCAATTTATACAGAAAAACTTATATGAGATTTATACAACACTATTATTGTTGACTGAAACAATGCAGTTAACGTATTTACGTTGTTCCTTTGACTCATTTAATGGGACTGGCCAGCTCTGAACCTCCAAAAGGAGTGGGAAGAGTGAAACACTCATAAGATTATTTAAATAGTGTTTGAAAAAATCACGTGGAAGCATTTTTAGCATTGAGTTTCTTGTGATTGTTTAGACTCCCTTTTAGAATTGGCATCATCAAAAATATGTTACAGAAATCTAGAGGAAACTAAAATGAACTTAAAATTTGTTCTCAGTCTTGACAGGCCAAGGTACTACCCTTACATACACTGCAGTTTGTGTGTTTGTCAGGGAGAACACATCTCTAGTTTGTACCAAGTCCACTACATACTTCTTCTCAGAGATATTTCGAAGTCAAATTAATTAAATCCATAAGAGAAGTGAAAGCCCTGTGGAGAAACTTGTAGAAGTTTGTAAAGCTCCATCTTTTCCACTAAAAACTCAGAATTGGAAGGAAATTCATCATAGGTATAGCTACCTCCTCCTTTATGAATAAAAGGGAAAAATGCAGCATTAGGAATGCTATTCTATCAACAAGTTAATTCATAGCAACCACTGGACAATAAAAATTACTTTCTGGAACCTACATTGCTTCCAGTGAAACAGCATACAATCCCATTTAACTTTAAAGAATATATGCTTGTAAGATGGAAAATGCACACTGCCTCTCCTTCCAAAAGCAATTTCAATATGCAGACGTAGAAAGTCAAAATCATGTAATCCTTTGTCACTATCTGCTATTAAAGCACTCAGAAAACAACAGAAATCTGAAGTGCAACAAAAATGAAAAGGGAAAGAAAATGGCACTGGTAACTAATCATTTACAAACAGCTGAAGAATCACCGACCTAGAATTGCTACAACCTACTTTACTTAATGAAAGCACTTGTACAGAAGACATTGCTGGGGTGGCAGAGGGATGGAGGTAGAAAACCCTTTTTAGTCATTTACCAGTCAAGTGATCTATTTTTTGGTTAGAGGCTCAGAAGAGTAGATGGGTTAATTCAAAATGCAGGAAAGAAGTCTGTAGAGCCTGTACTATCTATGCAGGCAAAAATAACATCAAGGTAAAGAGATCCCAAGTTTTGACATGTATTCCCAAGTTTTTTATCCACAAAAAACAAATAATTTTCGGTGTGATTCCTGACAGTGGAAGGTGGACCATGTGTTACTAGCAAAAGGAAAGGAATGTGTGGTTATCCAGATGGTTTAAAATGACAGTTATGAAGAACCATCATCCCTGAGCTTACGTAGGGCAGAAGACAGCAACGACATCTCCAGATGAACTGGAAAAAGGGATTAAAAAAAAAACAACAAAAAACCCTACAGAACCCCCTCTCCCTGTCCCTCCCACCTGGCAGCCATATAAATTGTAACTTGCAATAGTGACACAGGTTAATAACACACCTGTCATGAGATTACACGCTTATTCCCCCAGGGTCTTGTAGTAGATCACTGCACTGCAAACTAAGCTTTTTAAAATGAAATTTGGCAAGCGGTAAGTCCATAATAATGTCTAATCACTTTTCCTACTTTTGAGAGTAGGGGAAAAAAGATCTCAAATGTCAGCTTTGAGCTATGGCTACTTGGAATTATGGCTAGTTTGCATGCATATTAGGAGCTCTCCCAAGAAATTTTACCATACCTTTTAATGTACATAATGGACAGGAATGGCACATTAGGAAAAAATATATGTCCTTAATAAAAACTTATAGGAAGATATCAACCTAATAAAACAGCCAAGCACCACTCAATATTGCAACCTTAGAGATGACAAAATTAAAAATCACACAGCATGCAAGCCTGTTACTGAAAGGAAAGCAGCAAGCTGTGGATTCTCTTGCTTCTTGGCTCTGCTGCTGCATCTCCACCACCCCCAGTGTGGCAGCTCTCTCACCGCTCCATGTTACTAGCATTCCTCTCCTGATTTTCTCTAGGCAATGAGGTTTGCAGTATATGTGATCCTTCTTCTCTTCCTCGCAGTTTCTGATTGTACCCAATTTTCTTTCTGTTCTCACTGTAGCTGGGAGAAACCTTCATTTCCTTCATTCTGAATTCCCATGTACTTATTTTGGGCATTTTTCTAGCCTCATTTGTTTCTTTATATCAATGGATTGAGTTTCTCCTGGCTTCCAGGGTAATATCCTAGATCTCCTGAGGTCAGTAGGAATTAGCTGCTGACTCCAGTGGGTCAAAATTGTACATTTTGTGTAGGGAAACATTGCAGAGGATTTTCTAATCCTGTGATCCAGAGATCCATGATCAATACCTCTAAGTCTCACATAAAGGACACCAAAATACCTCACACTAACCAAAAGATACTTGGCAAACACCAATAACAGTAGAAGATGTTGCAGTCTTCTTCCACAAACTGGCTACTCAGTTGGAATCACCCAGTTGCAGTAAAAATACTTAGTCTTTGCATGACGCTAATAATTACTGGATAAACAAGTCCATCTTGTGCTAACAGATGAATAGCTGGAAATGTCTATGAATTTGATTGCATAATTACCACAACAAGTAATGTATAGAAAACCCCTGGAGCAAAATAACCACAGGTACAAACTCATTTAATGACAATAATGATAATAATAATCATCATCATCTCAAAGCCTCAAACTTTTTTAGAACTGTAGAATTGCAATATATCCAGAATGTGAGCCAGATTTAACTTCTGCTTGAAGCAGCTCTGATTAAGCTAAGAGGAGTGAAATAAATGTTTAGCTTATTTTTTCCTTTTTGGTAGAGTTTGGATAAGATGCAAAGGCTACATCAACTACATCTGAGAAAAGTGCTATCAAAACAGGAAGCCATGGGAACTCATTCCCTATTCAGACAGCACACACATCTCATTCACCTGTACGACAGCCCTTGTCAGTGCTCGTCCAGGAAGGACACTGGGGCTTCTTGTCTATCTCACATCAGTCATGAGATAATCATAAGGGCAGAGGCAGATATGACAGAGTATCTGGTTGCACACACACAGGCAGACAGGCACCTTGGTCAGACACAGTTGTGCTGGGACCTATCCACAATGCATGTTTCTCTCAGCGCACTCTCAGCAGTGCTGGATCCCTCTCTGTGCAAACCTACTGACCTGAGTGAGGCCCCAAAGAGTTTTCTGACAAGCAGCCCCGTAAGGCAGCACCAGACCAGGCAACAAGCTCAGAGCTGGAAATATCTTTAAGAACTCACACCAACCAATTTGCAAACAGATTACTGGGAAAACCACACAGCTAATGGGCAGGGTAACCAATCCAGCTTTATACAGTGGTGAAAGTGCTGAAGTTGTTACTTGCTGACAATGAATCGTGAGGCATGGAACTCCTAGGTAAAATCATTTAACACAGAACATGATAGGAAGTTGCAATGTTCGGATAGCAACAATGGCTTGGAAATTACATAGTAGAAGTATCTTTACATGCTACTTTCACAGCAGTCCTCTATACAAGATCCTAGTTACACAGTTCTCTAAAACATATTTCATTATGGTTTTGGTTTCTTTAAAGCAAATAGATGTAAACGTGGTCAACAGTTACAACGACTCATTCAACTTAGCCAGTGAAAAGTTTTCAATTCTAAGAAGACACTCATAGATTTTTCTAAGATCAGTCTTCATAGAACATGTGTTCATTAATAGCTTCCACTTTGGGAATTTTGGACTGATTCCTTTATGCATTCCTGTTGCAAATGTCATCCTTCTCTGATGATCACAAGACTGATGAAAGCATCGGTTAAACGCACTGTTGGATCTCCGTGTAAAGCATTCTGGACTCCAACTGGCGTGGGGTTCTCTAACCAGATTAGAGTGCGAGGCTGGCCACAGCAGATGCCCTGTCTTGGTTCATTACTCAACACCTGCTAAACTTGATTAACAGCCCCAGCTAATTATCTGTTAAGAGTAACTCATGCTGTAACAGATCCCAGAGGTCTGAGAAGTTGACTTCATTTACATGTTTGTCTCCTTTCACAAGGTCTCAGTTTAGCATCAACAAAAATGCCTTCCAGGAAATAATAAAAGGCCTTCAATTAGAATACCATTGGCACCCATACAATCTACAAGAGCTGCTCTGAAAATAATGCCTTCTATTTTATTATGTTGACCCACAACATCAAAGGTGGATGCTGGTGAAATGGCAGTAGAGATTGAACCTCCCCATCCATATTCCATTACATTTTGTTGCCATGCAACAGCTGGCAGCAGAGGGGCAGCCTGACAAAATGACATCCAACATGGAAGTGTGAAGCAAAGGGGTGGAATTCAGATCCTCCATGCAGAAAAAAACTGCATCTGTTGACATTCACTGACACTTGCTGAATGTTTACGGAGACCAAAAAGTGGGTGTTGGCCCAGTGGGTGGTGTGTTTCAACAGTGACAACTGAAATGCGAAGGTCAAGCCACATTTTGGATGGCCATGCAGATTTTTATGAGCTCAGCACACAGGCTCTTGTTCACCACTAGCAAAAATGCATGGTTAATTGAGGTGACTATGATGAAAAATAGTGTTTTGTAGCTGAGAATTTGTTCTATCAGAGTGGTGTTGTGCTCTTTGTACCTGTTGTAGTTTCCAAGGAAATAAATAGGAAGCGTTACTTTTGGAGTGACCTATATATGTAACTATGTATAGTTTCAGGTGTATACTTACATGGAAAGCTTTGTAACAGGACTTGAAATGCTCAAAACACACAGCTGCCCTGCAATTGAAAAAAGTCTCCAAACAATGCCAATAAGCTATAGCCACGTGCATTGCAGTAGCTGAAACTATAGCCACGTGCATTGCAGTAGCTGAAACAAATGGCATAGTCACCAAACATATAAATGTTCTAACTTCGAATTCATAATTTTGCATTTGGGAATGAACTATTTTCCTTTTAGAATGATTTTTAAAAGTGTAAACATTGAATGAGAGCACCCCAAAGGCATATGTCTCCTCAGAGCATGCACAGATGTTTGTATCTGAGTTCTTTCAAACTGCAGGGTTATTTTGCTTAAAGCTCAGATCCAAAATCCAAAAAAGGTATCTGGGTACTAGTCTTATACGTGCAGGTGCCTGATTTCACATGCAAGTCTACTATAGTTGCATTTATAAAAGCAGTGGGTCACCATGCGCTAAAATCACTGGTGACACTCTAAATTTAAAGCTAACACCAGCATACATACTTTTCCTTTGGGCAATTTAAGGAAACCCTTCAGATAAACCCCCTGCTGTAGATTAGATTATCTTGACTCGCTGCACCTCTTGCAATTCTTCCCTTATAATTATACTGAGCCTTGAAGTGACTTGGCGAAAAACTTAGGCTTAGTGCATTCTCTTTATTCAGTCCATGAGCAAAGAAAATATTATTTTGTAGACATTTTGCCATCTGTACGAGACACTAACAGAAAGCAGACATGGCAATTTTAGATCATACTCACAAAAGTGAAAAAGACAGTAATTTTCAGAAGCCACAGGATTCCCTCTGTGCTTCTAACAGTCACTGCCTTTTAGCAAAACCGACACGATACAGTACTGATGTTACAATAGCATGCTATACAACTGCACCTCATAAGGAAGTGAGATATTCAAAACTACAATATTAGTATCATTTAGACTTAATGGGCCACAAAAACTCTGAAGACAAAAACCCTAGCTCATCCTAACAACACATGAAATTTCTGTGTGCACCTTCTCTATCTGCTCAAATGAATTTTAAGACAAGACACTCAAAGAGTATGGAAAAGAATCTACAAAACCTGGTAAGAAGAAGCTACTTCAGTGAGTAAAACCACTCATCACATTTTCAAGACTGAATGCATAGGAGAGTCCCCAGAAAAGCTAAAAGGTGAAAGGTACTGTGCAAAATATTATGGAGAAGAGCATACTATTTAGATCAGGATATATACACAGTAAGCAGGCCACAACTAAAGAGCTGAAAAAGTACTTTTGTCTCAAAATGCATCTTTTTGTCCCCAGCAATACCAGCTCATCTAATGAAAGACGCTATTACTTTCCACCATTATATTGCTTATGACTATTCTAGCATTTCTTTAGTATCCTAAATGTCACATCCAATCACTTTGACCTGTTCTTTTATGTATTCCATCCCCTTGACACACTGGAATTGATCCAGCTACGCTCAGGACTGTTTCTCTTATTGTTATTCTAATTATTTTTGCTTTTATTTCTGAATTTTCTAAAATTATAGAGTTCGGGGGAACTTTTTTTGTCTGCTTTCCTTTTTTGTCTTTGCTTTTTAAATACAAAGTAAATTGGTGGAGAATGGCTAAAGAATGAGGATTTCTTCTATAATTCAAACCCATTCCTTTTTTAGCGTTGCTTTTTTTTTTTTCTTTTCTGAAAGAACTACAAATGAAAGGACATAACACAGGAAACAAATCACACTACTGTCAGAAAGCCATGGTTTTGCATTTCTTCTAGGCTTGTCAGTAGCAGCCACTATTAAAGTCACTGAAATATTTTTCTCTCTTCACAGTATCATTTCCAGTTTAACATCATATTTCTTTTCTTTTTTGTTTGTTTTTTTTTTTTTTGCTTTTCCATACTGCTTTATGTATATTTGATAACAAACTCTTTCAAATAACTTTTGTCCCTCATTGTTCTTATTATTATCCTCTTTCTTTATAAGCAACATCTTTACTAAAGCACATTTCTAATTTTCCCTTTCCTGTATCACTTCAAGATGTAAAATGGGTATTTAATGTCTCAGATCCAGATTTTGTCACATATTAGCTATCAATTACATAATATTGGCTGCCTCTTCAAAAACTAAGCACTTTCTCTAGTGCTTCCAACCCGCAATTAGAAAAAGGAAGAATTAATTTATGGCCTCTTTGTAAATACAGGCATAACGCACATTCATTTCACACCTACAGCAACATTTTCCTGACAGAATATGATACTCCAAGACATGTGTTTCTTTCACAAATAACAAATCATAGATACATAACAAGATGCAGCTTCAAGCTCTAGGGGCAGGAGTGAAATTATCATGTTGCTGTTCTAAATGTCACCTTTTATTTTACCTCCTACCACCAGGTTCAGTTTCAAAATGCATGTGTTACCTAGCCTGACAAAGACATCATCACATTTGTTATCCTCTTTCTTTCATTTGTTTCTTTGAAAAAAAAAGAAAGAGTTGAAAAGTTGCCAGGCATTCGGTCATTACCCTTGTTTCTGAATCATGAGAAACACCTCTATTATCCTCGTGTTTATGGAAACATTTGTTGTTACACAGCATACATATCTCTACAAATATAGAGGCATGAAATAGTCTATAGAGATAATAGTAAAATCAAGAGAGCTATTTTTGCTCATTATTATGTCTCTATGGAGAAAAAAAATAAGTAGAGAATAATTTTATGATCAATCTCCTCCATGAATCCATAGCAGAAACAAGTGATATTTGGTCATGGCATAAAAGTTGTCTTGTAATCCTTGAGTTTACCTTTCCAATTTACATAAGATGAAATCATTTTGATTTTAAAAAAGAGAGAAAAAGAAACTTCTTCCTAAAAATGTTTTAAATGCGCTTTTAGTTGTGACACAACAAAGGGAAAACAAGAAACCAGAATAAAGATGTTGCCTTCAAAGAAATAATAAGGATCATGCTGATTTAGTTGGAAGACGGAACTACTGGAATGGAAAAAAAAACAGTTCATTAGTAAATACATGTACTCATAAAGCAAGATAGCAACAGGAAAAAAAAAGATTGTTTTTAATACTGACAAAGACAGTCTGAAAAAGAATTGAATGCTTCCTTTTTTTTGTTTTTTGTTTTAATTTTCAGAAAAAGAGCTCTCGTTTCTCTTCACAGCTCTGGAAGTCATCCTTCATGGAATATCAAATCTATCCAACTTATTTTGGCAGGAAAAGGAAATGCCAACAGTTGTTCAGAGCACGGTTCGTCTCATGTCTGAGCCTTATAACGGGATAGGAACCCTCTAGCTGTAATCTACTGGAGAGGCTGATTTTATCTTACGGGAAATAGAGCAAAGAAAGAGATGTAGAAAAATAAGACTAAAATGGACAGCAAACAACACTGGGGGAAGAACAATGGAATGGATCATAAAGTTAGAGAAGTCATAGACTCAGTGTGGTAGAGATGTACGTGAAGATAAAAGAAAACTAGTTACAAAGATATGCATTAAATGGGGTATCAGAATCAGGTTACCTCATTGCAGTTATCTCCAAAAGAGGACCAATTTGTGTAATCCAGCTTGCTCACTTCAAACTTCTAGCACTTACTTGAAGATGTTCCTGCTCACCTAACAGCATCCTCACTCTGCAATTGCAATTTACACTACACAAGCAACAAGAGAGAAATCAAGCTGAAAAACACAAAATGTTCTCTGTTGCCCACAGGCAATCGACAAGATGTGAAAACAGGTGATTTACTCTATACCCATCCTAACTTCCATGTCTAGTCTTAATCAATGGTATTTCCACAAAAATGTAATGATTAGAAGTATCACCAATTATCACTTGTTTTCTGTATGGAGAAGCCACTTGTGCAGACAGAGCCATTTTTAGTTTATTTTGATTCTTTCACTTCCGTTGAAGTTCAGTGTGCATCAGCTTGTATGTGGCTTCTTGCCAGGCCCACAAGAGATTGACACATAAACCACAAACACCTTCTGCTACTTAACACCAAGCTTCACACACAGCATATAAAAACGTGTCCAAAAGGATTGAAAACCATCTCCTTACATTTTGATGGATGTCAGGGTAAAACTGGTAGGTTAAACAATTTCAGGAAAACTGTACTCATACTGAAAATTCTGCATAGCTTTAGAGATTATCTCCACCGCTTCCAAGTCTTGCGTTGAAAATCTATCTGCTTGAGAACAGCTCTTTCCCTCCATAAATAAAGTGTCAGATGACGTGAATATTTCCATTTCTGGAAGCACAATTATTTATGCCTGCTGGGACTCTGAGTACTGATTTTACAAAAAATACCTTTTTAAATTGTGTAGATTATTCAAAAACTATATATGCATCCTTTTCTATGCTCAACTCATGTGCACAGAGAACTGCTATTCTGCATTTAATGTGCCATGTCCAATATTTATTTTTTTCCCTTTACTTTCTTCCATTTTCTTTCTTTACTTCCCTCTACACCTTTTTATACAAAGCTTTCATTTGTGCTTTACATATTTTATTTTTAGTTTAAAAAACTGCAGCCATACTTCGTCACTTAAACTTTTATAAAGAATAACGCACATGTACAACTCAAAATATCAAAGTAAACAAACATTTTAATTTACATGGGTAAGGATGCATGAAGGCAAATGCCTTTCGGAAGTTGATAAAATTAAATTCACTCTTTTGGAAACACTTTATAATGATGATAAATGAAGATGTAGAGGATGTTTTTGAAGTATATTGGGTGACTACATCCTCATTGAGGTAATTAAGTTTTCTCGTCATTTTTTCTGCTAGCAACAGACCTTATTATGGTCAGCATACAAGTTCTACTTTCCACCCACCACATTTATGCTTTGTTTTGCTTCTTTCTTTTTTCATTTTAATGTCTTTGATATATCAGGCACAAAGCACTGAAGCAAGTAGTTATGCACTGGTTCTGGTACCATCTTTGATTTCTGTATTGCAACTAACAGATTTGAATAAACTTACAGAGGGTAAAATAAGATCTCATCTCCCTCACAAAATATACCAACACTACATTAAACTTGAAGACAATGGCTACTTGTGGTACCTGCTTTCTCTCCCATTCAGTTACTTATGACACAAGCAAGCTGCAGGAGGTTGCTGTGCAGCACACCACTGTGAGTGGATTCCTCATAAATAAGGTGAGTTGTGAACCAGTTCCTGATTTGATAACAAGAGGAATAGTGTGAATAATTGATTCTCTGGGTGAGCACTGAAGCTGGGAAGAAAGACAAATATAGGACAAAACAAAATAAATCAAAACCTCACAAACCAAACCAACCCGAACCAAGAAACCTAAAGAAGCCCAAACTGGTTTTGATTAAGCTATTCCATTATTTATCTTGTTTTTCCCCATCAGACTGCAATGAAACAGCACAAGATTTTCTCAGTTCAGCACAAGATGGTTAATTCAACCTGGCATAAAATATTTATTGTGGATGTCTCTAAAAAAAGCAAAGGGAAAACAAGAGCGTGCTTCACAAAACTAGAAAGTGGGTAGAGCCAGTTCACTTTTAATGGCACAGTTCAACTTAAAATGCCCCTCCATGAGCCTAGAGATCTATGCTCATTTTCCTCCTTGTTTTGCGTGTTATAATCCACATATCCCGCTTTACCTCCATGGAGATGTATTTTGGG
The DNA here is from genome assembly GCA_024606505.1 of Aquila spilogaster. Classification (NCBI taxonomy): domain Eukaryota; kingdom Metazoa; phylum Chordata; class Aves; order Accipitriformes; family Accipitridae; genus Aquila; species Aquila spilogaster. The sequence continues at coordinate 19,142,064 of JANHGO010000043.1, forward strand.
CAACTCTGCTGGGAGAGTATTTTCTGTCCAATAGTTAATGCTGTTCTGTGTTCACTGAAGTAGAGTAAGGTACTCCAGAAAAATTCCATAGATTAAGGAGATTTTTTTTTCTTAAATTATTACTTCTCTAATTCATGCCAAAGAAAACATCTCCAGAAGGAACCAAGGTGCTCAGATAGTTACACTGTCCACCTCAGTGGAAGAAAATTTTGGCTCAATCTTTACTATACTAAGTCCAAGGAAGAGACTTGGGTTCTTCTTCCAGTAGTCTGGCAGAACTGCTCTCTGAAATGATCTGAAACACTGCAGCTACACAACTTACCCTATAGCAATTTTCAAAAAGACTGTACACTGCCTTAGTAAAGTAAATGAAGAAAGTAAAACATTGCTTTCTAAGGTGTTATTTAGTAGCAGTGTTTTTCTGCCATGATTGAAGAACTTCAGAATTAACAATTATATAAATATGTATCTTCTTAAACAGAAGAACAAGTAATGAGAAAATTATACATATTAATATGCACAAAGAAGACCTAACTCGGAAAATACAGGGAAGGAAAAGGCTACAGTATATAGACAACATTTAACTACTTTGTTATTTTTTTGCTAAACCAAGTTGTAGAACTAGGAGACCAATACCTGACTTGCATCTGTTCAGTTGTTCAATTGAAGGTAAATTTAATAACTGACCAATTTTAAAAGCAATATTTTTATGCACGGCACATCAGAGTTTGGGGCACTCAAAGACAGCAGAACTTCAAAATACTCCCGTGGCATTTTTGCTAATACAGTTAAGACTGTCTCTTAACAGTCCTCAAGACAGAATAATTTTATTTAGCTTGTCCCGTTTGAACCTCACAAACAAAAACAACAATACAACTTGACAAGTAGCATCATACGTTACTGTATTTTTATAGAAAAAAAACAAAGTTGTTTATATGCAAAACTACAGCAACAGATAAAATTTGCAACTAGAAATGTGTAAGAAATAAATGCAGACGCTCCTCTCAAAGATGATCTCATCTGCAGAAACAGTAAAAACAATCCTACCTCATTTAAAGACAAAAAAGGAATACAGAATCACTTAGGCAATGTGCTAGGGGACACAAAATGAGCATTCAACTGATTTATCATCTAAATTTGTTCCCAAAACCTGATATTTCGTCAGTATTCCCATCATGAGAATGATCAATAGCAAAAAAAATATAAATCTGATTAAGATTCCATTTGTTGTACCAGATAAACAAATACAATACAGATAATGACGTCCTAGTTACTGTCTAATGAAATAGTCTCTAGACATGTCCTCTGGTCACTTGCTTTAAAAATGGGCAAAAAACAGAGGGAAAAGGACAGATGGAAATGCAGAACACCGGTTTTGAGTGCAAATGTCTTTTCATTCCTATTGATGCCATAACATTTACATCTTGCTTACACAAGTAATGTCTAGAAACTTTTTCATTTTACTAGGTATTTTACACTCGAGATCAGTGGTTTTACTTTAGGCTTATTTTAAATAGTCTCACTCTTTCAACATCCAATGCCACTTTTTTCCTTCATTGTTTATGCAATCAGAAACTAAAATTTAAGTTTTTATTTTCCATATCTTGCAATGACTCGATTAACTTATAAGCAAGCAACAAAGTGCTTCAGGCATTACAAACATACTGGACGGATCTTACAGATGGGAAAGGATCTTCTGAAGGTTTTGCAGACAGGCAAAATGGGGCATATGTTCCAAACTTATTCCTGGTTTGCAAACAGAAAAAAACTAAGCAAAATAATCCAAGGTTACACAAGTGCACAACAGAAACCAAGTACTGTTCTGGTATTTTTCCAGAAACGTTTCCTCCCTATCAAAATAATACTGCTGCCAGTTTGCTGCATGGTGTTTTGGAACGTTACGGCATATGGGCTCTTTTGCTCACACATCCCCCTGCCCACCCCCATTTGCCACAGTCATACACACAGATGTTCATGAACACATCAGTTTGCACTGCGGCTCACAAAGGGCCACAGAGGAAGTTAGCAGATGCCCAAATCAGATTACTCTGCCTGTCTGCTTTCCCCACACTGGGTGTTAAATATCACAATGACTGCAGGAACTTACTGGGGGAAAAATCCTAAACGGATCTTTGCTGAAGATTGATTTACTGTCCAATATGTACAGACAATCCTAGAATGTGCTTTCTGCAACAAATAGATTAAAGCCAAGTTTCATTGTTGCATATACTCTGTTTTGCAAAATGGACTATTTGTATACATTCACTAACTAAATTATTGTTATTCTACTAGTAAATATGATTCACATACCAATTCTAAAAGAACATGTGCAATTACAATAGTACACAATGCACTCAGCAGAACTGTGCTTACAAAAAAGCTATCACCTTTTAATAAATTAATGTTTATAATACTAAGCCTACACAAAAATGTTCAAGACTTAGTCATATTCCTTAAACTACCAATTTGTAGATTTTACTCTACAATAAAATATTGAACTGTACTACTCTAATACCTCACCAGAAATGCAGTTCTTCATATGATAAGTCCCAGAAATAGTGGATCCAGATCTTTCCAGGCTCAACCCCAAATGAATTGCCATCCCCTCTAACCTCCCTGTAAAAAGCAGTCTTTAAAAGAATTCAAATGTTTGCACTTCAGCAAAGAGCTCTTAGAAACACGCTGAGCTTTCGCGTGGGGACCATTATTCAGCTAAATACTCACTTAGTTCCTAACCCTACTGTTTCTAGGCAGCTGGCACTTAACCAACCTTTTCAGCTATATTGGTGACTAAACTTTGTGGTGAATAAGTTTCTTTTACTTACAACAGTTTGGTGACCTTTCCCTTGATCAGCCTCCTGCACTATAGGCATAAGTAGCGGGAAGGAGGAGCAGTTGGTAGAAGTGTACCTTGAGATAAGGACTGCAGTGAAAAAAGCAACCAACCAGACAAAAAACCGAACACATTTCAGCTTCTTTGTCCTGCTAAGAGCTCAGAGACCAAGAAAGTAGTGGAAAAAGGGAAAAGAGGAACTATGAATAAGTTAAACATGGAGATTTCCATAGGAATCAAGTGAGGAAAACAAGTTTTATTGGGAGAAAAGATAATTATCTAAAGTGAATGGAATGGGAGGATTGTGAATTATCTAGAAGCAGGCAATGGAAACTGGACCCACAGAGTGTGATGCGAAGTTCTTTCAGTTTTTTCCCTGATTAAGTATTCAGTTTGGTGGCTGCTCCACCTGTGGTCCTGATTTGTAAAACTGCTCCTTTCTCATAGGGAAAGGTGATCTTTGTAAGTATAAGGCTACATAAAACAGAGCTCTGAAAAATCACATCTCAGGTGGCTCAAATTGGGCTCCTCAAATTAGCCAATGCTTATTCTCAGAGTTCCCCTGCTCCACTTGCATAAATGAGGATAAATACCATCACATCAGCTCCCAGTACATATAGTGCAAACAGAAGTGCATTATGATTGTGAAGTTCATACATGCAGGTGCTGTAAGTGTCATGGAAAAGACTACAAAGCAAGTAATTCTGCAGCTAGTCCAGCATAGGGCATAGTATATACAAACTGGGGCTGTATACGAAGCCATGCAGGGAGGCAAAGCTCTCAACAGCTGCTCCTGAAGTTAGCACCACTCTTTCTGCATACTGAATGATGCAGAGATCTTAGAGAAAGAATGTGTGATCAAGAAATTAGAAATGACACATATGTGCAGGGAAAAAAACTGTACGTTCATTTTAATTCTGATATTTCCTGGCTCCTAAGTGGTTTTATAACATCTTGTACATAGGTTTTCGGTATTTATAGAAATATAGGTGATACTGGAGGAGAACGCTCCCATCCCTCGCAAACTGCATTAGTTGTGGCTGGATTTCACGCAGTATGACAAGCTGCACCCAGCAAATAAGTGTGTGTTATTTTTCTGGCAATAATAATAGCCTAACTTATTCTAAAGAAAAAAAGGCATTGCTATTGAATTTATTTACAGGACGACAGACACACATCAACTGTATTGGAACAAGATCATTGCTGCTGAGATTATAATTGAAGCTTTCAAAGTTGACATGGGAGTAAGAGAGAATCTAAGCAGTCGTTGTTTTAGGAAAATAATGATAGGATTGTCGTATTTAAGGAAAACACTCTTAATACAGGAGTGGCTGCTGGGAATGGTGCATTTGCACGTTAAATTTTAAAGTATTCCCTTTAAGTATTTCATGTGAAGTAGAAATCACAGCAAGAAAGGAGAACAAGTTGAAAACAAGCTCAGACATGCTCAAGTGGATTGCAGCTAGCCCCAAGGGAAGGCATTTTGGTGATGCGGTGCCTGCTTTTCCAACACCTGTTTTTATGGCTACAAAGGGAATGTTGGTAACTGACAGCAAGTTTGTTGCTCTTGATAGGCTTTGCAGAAATCAACTGCAGGGAGGGCAAGGGAGTGGGAACACTACCACTGAACAATACCATTTTGGACCTTTTTGTAAATAAAGGCTGTAAGTTACTTGGACAAACTTCCAGGAGCACCATGTAACAGCGTCCACGTTCAGTTCTAGAGGAAAGGCTGCACCCAGGGATATGCAGCAAAAAAATGAACAGAATATAATGCGTGATTTTAATATTTTAATATTTCTTCTTTTTTTCAATAAAAACAACTGCTGTTGTAAATCATCACGTCCTCCTCAGCCTCTTCCTCTCCAAAATGCAGTGTCCCATTGCAGCTCCTTTGCCACCTTGATCATTTCAGTCACCCTTCTCTATTTAAAAGGAACGTTTATACCCAAGAGTTGAAAAAATACATCAGAAAAAGCCTACAAAACACTAGAACTTCCAGATCAGTATCTTAGCTTGTCTTATCTGTATCACAGAAAGAAACTACTCTTTACAACTCCCCACAGCCATGTAAGAAGGTTCTTGACAGTATGAGCAGCAATGTAAATCTCAGCTTTGAGGTCAAAGGCCTAATATATGTTTGGAAGCATCACACCAGAAACTGTCTCCAGAAGCAGCACAGGGGGATCAGAGGTACTTTTGTATTGTTCAACCTTTCCTTCAAATGAATAATGAGCTTCTGTATGAGAGAACTGAAAGTACATATTTCATTAAGTACAGGGGAAGCTGCCAGCTTCCCCCTGGCCCCCACCTCAGTACTCTGTGGCTACCAGGTAATATCGCTGAAAACAAGCTCTCCTCTTGTAGGCCAGTTCCACATTTTACAAAGTACATTCCTGAAGTAACTGCATAAGATTATGGCATTTCTCGAGCCACAGAATTCTCTCTCCACGCATATACTATCAGCATCCTGAAGAATTCGTCTGTTGAAATGAGTAATTCCTAACGAGTGGCACCTTTGCGTATGAATTTATCTTCGATTCTTCTGCCAGAGAGATATGGTTTCTGTTTGTTCAGAACAGAACACCACACACAGCCTGGATACAAGCTGCTGCTTAAGATAAGCTGCCTGTAATTTCAGTATACAGAGGTATACTGCTTGCCCTAGAATAACCTGACTTTATAGCAGCTGGATGGATGCCTGTTTCTAATTGTTTGTCTTTAGACTGCTGGCTTTCTTCTAATTATTCTCATCCTGGGATACTTGGCTCATCTACTCCTCATTCTTGTGCTAAACATTCCTTATGAAGTCTTTTTAAGCTTCCTTGCCTTCTCCTATGACTAGTATTTTCACTATGAAATAAAGTCTTTCAGTATTCTAAGCCTGGCAGTCGAAAAAGCTTATACTATCTCTTTTTCCTTCCTCTAAGTCAATAGGCATTTCAATGACTTCTTGGCATTTGAAAGCTGCAGTCCCCTTTCATCTAAAAAGTTCGTAGGACATTTTACAGGATGCTTACCAGGAACCTGAAAAGCTTTCTTTTTCCTGTAGTATCTCTTGTCCACTTTGATGCCATGTGCTAGTAAATGAAGACATCTTCTTGTCACTTAGATTATAACTTGTCTTTTCATAAGCACTGGCCTGTCTCTACCTTTTGAATTTGATAGCATGAAGTAATGGTATTTCCATCCATTTCTTGGTATGGGCAAAGGCCCGTATATAGAAAGGTCAGGGGGCAATGGGCATTTACTGTTCACCCACACCACTATTAAAGGAACTATATATAGTTGGCAAATAATTTGCACTCTCATCTTCTTGGGGCAGGAACATCTTTTATTACGTGTCTATGTTGTAATTAGTATAATAGCACTCCTGATTTCCAGGCTGGGTCCCTTGGAGCTAACATACAATAAACTCATACTATTATTAAGCATGTGAAAAGAATCAAGCTTTTTTTTTTTTTTCAGTGCTATTAGTCTGGTGGCTGGTTCTGCTTGTTGATACTTCAGCATCACATTTCCCTTGTCCACTATACAAACAACAAAAAAGGTATCTCAAGAGGTCAATTACAGACAGAAATATGAGTAGCTACCAGAATTCTTGAAGGAATCAATGCTAACAGGAATTTTGACTGATTAGTTTATTTTTCTTTTTGATGAGATAATTGCATCCTGTATTTTATGCCCTTTGAAACATAAAACCTTTGTATACAAACTTTAAACTATCTCTCTGGCTTCCACAGAAAGCATGTGTCTGCTAAAGAAATTAACTGGTCTTATTCATCCTTTAAATCCAAATTATTTATTAATTTATACTAAAAATAGCTCACTGAGGATGCCTTTATGCTTCACGCATAATAAGGGGGAATCTGTCTCAAAAAGGTTACAATTTAATGAGTACATTTTTTAAAAACATGGGAGGGAAGCAAAACAATTATTCTGTCATGGTATATGGAGAAACTGAGACAGAGGGGTTAGATTCAGTCTAATTAGCAATCCTGCTGCTTAGGCTCATTCTATCATCTGTGGAAAAATTGGCACTTCTTCCACTGCATCATTTCAGAACCTAAGAGAATTTGGAGTTCTTGGAACTTCTATTGGCTGTGACTGTCGTTTCACTACTGCTAAAACTGAGAAAATGAGGCAGGAAAGGGCAAAAATCACTTCAAGGTCAAAGACTCTTGGTGGAAGACCTCAGACTCTTCTTCATGTCTAACATGATTCAGTGCAGCTTTTACTCCTATTTTACATCTCAATTTAAAGCCTACTAAAGTCAATGGCCAGAGTCTTGTGAGCATCAAAGATTAAATCTTATACAAAAAATACCATGCAAAGTTACTCAGTTCATATGATTTATACAACCACAATAAACAGTATCTTTGAATAGCTTGTGGTTCAAAGATAGCACAGTACTAGTTAATAAACCTTCACTATTATCATTCCAGGAATAGAGTTACTTTTAAAAACATCTGTATAAATTGAAAAAATCTTAATGATCAGGGAAAGCCCTACATATATATTTGTAGCTACCAGGGTACATTGTCATTTTTCTTAACATCTTCCCACTTTTTAAAATCTAAACAAATGAAAGAATAGTATGGACAATAAAAGTCATATTAGACTGTTATAGAGACTTGAATAGAGTCCAATGGGACTTTCCAGGATGTATTTCAAAGAAAAAGCTCTTCCCAACACACAAAATTTCTGCATGCTGATTACAGACTGTAGAAGTATGTATTCACGTGAAAAAATGAAATAACTTTATTCTATACTTTGGCTCCTAAAATCTAAAATTTAGATTTAGTAAATCTAAAAGTACTAGGTTACTGTAACTCCTGCATGTTTATTAGAATCAGAGAGAGAGATCAAAAGGAATGGTAAACTAATGATTGCATTATCAAACCGATTTAGAATAGTTGTAACTTACATAGTTCACGCAGACTTCAAGAGGTTTTCTAACTTTTGAGGTTTAAAAATAAACTCAAAGCAATTCCCTTGGGAAATGTTAAAATGGAATTAAACATCATTACAGAGATTTTGACACTTTGGCCTCCAATGATCCAAATTACAGAAACAGAACTGTGTACATAATGATGTAATTACATGCAGTCATGAACAGTTTAATTACTGTATGCCTGAGCAAGCTATTTTTATTTTATTTTATTTTTAATCTGAGGGCACTGCTGTAATTTTCTACTTTTTTCTGAATGTTTATATCTATAATATAGTCCTAGATTACAATGTCAGCATATGGAAATTAATTCCCTTCTGAAAAAGAGCACGTCAAAAAAAGGCAAATACACATCAGTGAATCTACAACTACCTGAAATGAGGTTGTGGTGAGGTTTGAGTCGGCTTCTTCTCCCATGTAACTAGCAATAGGATTAGAGGCCTTAAATTGCACCAGGGGAGATTCAGGTTGGACAGTAGGAAATACTTCTTCTCTGAGAGAGTGGTCAGGTGCTGGAATGGGCTGCCCAGGGAGGTGGTGGAGTCACTGTCCCTGGAGGTGCTCAAGAAACATTTAGATGTTGTAATGAGGGATAAGGTTTAGTGGGAAATATTGGTGACAGGTGGATGACTGAACTGGATGATCTTAGAGATCTTTTCCAGCCTTGATTACTCTATGATTCTATGATTTAGATATAACTAATAGGCATTAAATGATATTTAGCACTTTATTTTCTTCTTCAGCTATATTACCCGTGATCGAACAGAACTATGAAAATTCTTCATTATATATTGACACATGCACCAAAGCGTTTCTAAAGTTGTTGATGGACAGTCAGATGCACCTTTAGTTCCTAAACAATTCACAAAGTCTATCCATAGCACCAACATTATTTTACAGAAAAAGTAACGTTTCTAACACATAAAGCATGTTTCCCTATGGACTGTACAATACCGAAAAGAATGGTTCCCAGCCCCATTTTGAGACACGTTGATGCAATGCTGCTTGTTGAATAACTGAACTGTAATGTCATTTATCTTAAAGAAAAACATGCATCACTTGATAGAGGGTCTGCACAGCATTATGTGCTGTGAGGTTCTGCTGGCAAACTAGTTGCTGCAAATGTGCATTTCTAAAAGATTGTAATTTGGACCGTGCTGTTAGAGTCTGGCAATAACAGGTTTTCCTGGAATTTGCCTGCATTTTGGTAGTCACCTTTGATCTATAAATAAACTTGAAGATCATTTATTATTATTTATTTTTAATCTTTTCATTTGTGCTTCCAGTGCATTAACTCAGCCCAGTGAGAAATCATTTCATAAAATTGCCTACTGTACATGAGACAGCACAGAACAAAGTGTATCACACTGCATAGCTGGGAGGGAGCACTAAACTGGTTGTCCTTTATTATGATAAAAAGTCAGTGGGGTATATAGGTGAGACAGGGAAAACAAAGGCAGCCTTCAATTTTCTATTAGAAAGAAAGCAGTCACATTAATGCTTTAATATGTCTGTACCCTTACTAAAAGGATATCACAAGTGTTGTTCCTCCTAAATATTTTGCAGCACTGCGAGCTACAAATAAGCTAAATCTCCAGTATGCATAACTCATTAATTAATTAGAATTCACAATGACGTTTCATACAGTAAAAATAATTCCTTGTTCATCTAACTGTCCAAAAATCTCTCAGAGATATGCTGACAATTTACAACCATAGCAGGGATTCCACGTTTCCACCTACTTGCACATCTACTCCTTTGGCAGTGAACTGGCTCACACCACCCATCTCTATCAGAAGAAATATACAGGCTCAACAGCGGCTATCCCAAGTCCTACAGCTACCAGCAGGAGGTCAAACAAAATGAGAATGCATTGGAACAATGACAGAGAGCAGGTAGAGGACAATTTAAACTCTAACCCAATAAGAATTTCTTTTTTGTTTGATTTGAAGTTTGGCTTTGCCTCAAGCCAATTCTCATTATTAAATGAAATGGTTTCATCATTCCATATGTGGGAATGTGCATTGCCAAAAGGGAAAGTGCCCAGCTTCACTGACCAGTAAATTGCTCAAAGGCATTTACAGAGGAATAATTTTTCATGAAAACATCATTAATTTTTTTGATCTGGATTAAAACTAAAAGATACTTTATAACTCCACTGCTAAAGCCACATGTATAAACATTAGTACCAAAAGTAAAGTATCTTCAAGACTGAAAGGCAGGCAAATCTGATTGCTTTGAGAAGCACCATTAGCATTCAAAAACATTCCTCAAGCTGGAATCACTTCAGACCCGCACAGTTAAAAGCACTTTCTGTTCAACAAGAAGTCTTTTTTCCTCCGTATCATCAGTTCTTTACATTTCACTAATTATTTAGGCACTGCTCCGTCCACTAATTAGTTTTAAATGCAATTAGAAGTGCACCAGTACCATGAAAACACATCCTTGGGTAGAAGAACATCTCAAAATTCAAACTATAAGTTTAAAAAGAGGAGGATGGCAGCAATAAGGTCGGTGATGGAATTTATCCCCCCCGCACACACGATTAGCACAAGTTCTCTTTCAGCATTCTATTGGGTTGTTTTAACTCATTCACTGGAGATATTGCAGGACAAGTTGGAATAACTTACATAGTAAGTTACATAGTACATTACATAGAAATGCAGATTATAACTTGTGTCAGCTCTACTGGGGTCTGCTTTTAAAACGTATTTTAAGACAACACTAATTGCAGAGAAAACCCTATTTGCCTTAGATTTTTTTCCAAGGGTTCAGCTGTTTATCTCCCTGCAGATCCAAACATTTACTGTACTCTGAGAGTTCACTGTACTCT
>JANHGO010000043.1:19152820-19172595 GCA_024606505.1 Aquila spilogaster
CTAGAGATTGAAAGGTCATGTTTGTTGACATCTTACCAAAACCCATCTGTGAAAGTTTACTTTAAAAGTTATTCTTCAGGAATATTTTTAATTTTTAAAGAGTACCATATGGATCTAAGAATAAGAAATGACCTAACCATACCAATACAAGGCAGAGTACTCCACTTTTGCAGCGAACGTATCTAACACCCGCATGTATATTTTCTCTAAAAGCAATGTTTGAACAAATTACAAAACATAGGGCACTATTAAAGTTAGGCTTTGGGGATGAATCATAAGGTAGCTCACGATCTGCACCTCTGATTTTGTTTTGGCTGAAAGAATGGATTAAAGGAATGTTCATATTTCCTGTTTAACTGTGCCATGCTATTTTTAACTGTATCATCTTTTTTCCCAGTAATTAAGAATGCTTATGATGACAATGTCATAGGTAATAATGAGCATCTCAGAGCATCTTACAAGCATTAATGTTCCTATGCTATTTGAGGTGTCAAATGACAAACATTCTGGTATCAGAAAATATCTGCACAGCCTTGTGAGAACAGCACTGCAAGTCCTGATTTCCTGAGACAAAGATAAAAGAACACGTAAGTTTGTGGCAGAGCTGGGAAGTGAACCCAGCCTTCTGAAGACCCTATCGCCTGCCTTAACAATGAGGTGGTCACTTTCTCAGATGATTTGCTTCTTTGCAGTAATACAACGGTTGTGCTTTGAACGGCAATAATGCTTTAGGAACTTCCCCAACAAACAGCAAGATGAGACCAGAAGCTAAACAAAAACCTATAAAGGTGAGCTCCTCATATTTGTACTGCAGGGAAACAGCAGTAAGCCGCTGGAGTTTTGATAAAAATGTGTTACATTCCATACAATCAACCAAAACAACACCTTTCCCCATACCTGTTCACTCTACAGGCAGTATAATTCACAGGCCCACTGAGCATTAATGCTCAAACTACTGAACTGTTTGTTTGCTTTAATTTTGACACTAAAGCCAATAATACTTACCAAAAAAGACAGAGGCTAAAAAGAAAGTGCTGTGTATTTTGATACCACATTGTTTATATCACTAATTTATTTTATTTTCCTTCTTTCTTTTTTAAGTTCATATCTAAAGCACTTGATCAGAATAAGTATTGTGAAAGATGAGATTTCCATCCCGCAGATGAGATACCTGTAACTTGGTTTTAAGAAATATGGTAGATTTTGATATCTTCTGAGTTCTCAATACTTGTTCATTTTTTAAAGTCAAATCTGTTTAAACAACTAAAGAGAAAACCACAAAATATTATACTTTTAAAAAATGTAAAATATTTTGCACTTTGTAACATGCAAGTTTCACACCAACTTATTCTACTGCTACTGTACTACCAGTAGTAGGACTGTCTCAAGAAAATAAAACCTTTAATTAAACTGTTATGAAAGGATTAAAAAATATATATAATTCACTTTTTTCTTAGTGATATTGAAATAGGTCTCTTAGGCCATTGTGTTATAACTCTGTAATCCCACTCACTGCTTGTACTTCTAGTGTGAAGCACATGTCTTCAACTCTGCTCACAAAGGCATTGCTGTCTTTATGGAATTATGTCTCTTAAAGAGTTGAAAGGTTTCTACATTTAATTTTGAAGCATGTGACCACACCTAAAATTTTCAGATTTAAGACTACTCGCAAATAGTAGAAGTATTCATTCCTCCATCCTAGTTGCAGCCCTGCAAATTCTAGTCATTTTTATAGATAGCACATGGAATTATGCTAGAACCATAATTAAAAAAAACAAACAAACAAACAACAAAAAAAAAACAAACCAAAAAAATCCCCCAAAACCACCCAACAAACAAAGTACCACAACAACAAAAAAAAACCAAAAGCAAACCAACCCACTCAAAAAGGATATATGTGGCCATTTCCCAGTAGTTTGAAAATTATCTTTCTTAGGGTATATCTTATTTTCTTAGAAAACCATATAAAAATGTATCCAGAAAAAACATCTCTTCTTTGGCCAGTCAGCTCTTTGAAAATTCCATTTTTGCTGACACAAATGTATTCTATTGTTTAAAAAATGTGGGGAGTGTGGAGGGTTCGAGAAGAGACTAGAGGAGACTGGAGACCAATGCCACACATCTCCCTAACAGTCACACAGATCAAAAAACTCTCCTGAAATAGCTTTCAAAACCTCCAAAGGTAAAATTTCCAGACTGTTCCTTACATATAGTCATAACAGCCTGTTTTGTGAATCTGTGTGACAACTGTAAACCGTGAAAGTTATGGAAAAGATTAAGGGAAACTAAAATGAGAAGATATAAATGGCAATTCAATAATTCTTTTTTGTATTTTCCATTTTAAAGAAAATAAAGTAGAATGCTTGAGGAAATGGCCTGGAAAGAAGCTGGACACGGGATGCATCAGCTTCCTGAGACCAGGAATCAATCTGGGACCAAGAATCAATCTGAGACCACAAGCTGTTTCTGATTATCTTGGCTCCCCAAATGAGTGCTGTGAATAGCCAGTGCTGAGCTTCAGGGACTAACTCAGACTGAGAGTCACAGTCACAACTCACTCAGCCTTACTTCCACGTGGCTAGCAGGGAACATAAGATTTTGGGGGAATATAATTCGGTTCATAATACAGGTCAGCTGTTTTCAACTTCTAGAAAATACACATCTCAAAACCAAGCGCCAATAGTTCTTCATTTCTGCTTGATATTTTTTCAAATATTTATATAGCACTACAGAAATGTGTTCTAAAGTAGAAAGCAGAACATAATAAAACTGATCTTAAATGTTTTCCAATTTCAAAAGCCACACAAAGTATTTTATGGCTTATATACCTGCAGTTTTTCAGTTCAATATCTGTGCAGGAATCCACTGAGAACGAGCATGTAAGAAAACCACAAGGCAGCAAGAAATCTGGGTTGTGACTTACCTCCTGATATCATAACTCCTTCATTTCTTCACACCCTGCAGCACAGCCTCTACTTGATCACACATTTGTTAAAGAGTCTTAGGAAAGGTGGTATTAGTTCATATATAAAGCACTAGCAACAGAAATATCTCCTGGACTTAATTTTTGTACTTCTCTGCATTCTAAAGGGGGAAAGAAAGCAAGAAACCTACTGGGTAAAGTTTCTGGGTTGGTTTTCTAAAGAACAGCTGCCTCCTATCAGAGCCAGAGATAAAAATCTTTGCATTCAAGTGGAACTCTAACTCTTCCCAAAAATCTCCACTACAGCTGCAAAGGAAAAATTACTTGATTCTCTAGCTAAACAATAAAGTTCACAAAAGAGAAATGAGGAAATACATCAACTCTATGGCATCTTTGATTTTTTATTTGTATACTATCTTTATGCCACGCACTGGTAATAAAGCAGAGAAGTTAATCATTCAGTGAACCGATATAATTCAATAAACCACTGAACTTGAATACTCATCTTGGGTAATAGCAGTTTACTAGTTGCATGATCTGCACTGTTCTTTGGGGACAATTCAATTATCAAAACCAGATTTTCTCTGCCTTTCTTCTAGGCTCTATTCTCTCTCATTGTTGACTTTATAGCAAGAATCAACACCAACTGCAGAACATGTTGATTCACTTTTTCTCATGCCTCACTGTCTCTAAAAGTCAGCCATACGTAACCCTCTCAACTCAGAGTGACTAAGGAAACATGGACCAATAACTTTAGTTTATAAAACATAAATATGATAGATGCATGAAATAAATATGACATACAGAAGAGGGACAAAAATATGTTCCTGAAATCACCGCATGTGCTCCAGAAAAATGGTGTTATGTATCAACCACAACTCTTGGATGCATTCTGTAGGAAGTTAACCCATTTCATCCTCTGAGTTTCTATGCTAACCAAGTTTTAAACCTTGCCAGCTGTTCTTTCTTTCCTCAGTTGGGAGTGTAAAGCTTTCTCTCAGGCTGAAAAGGAAGTTCTTACACCTAGAAAAGCCCATTTGCCATTGCTTTGCAGTGACACGGCTTCTTAGCAAATTTATCAAAAGTATGACACCTACCAGATGTTGCTTCTCTGTAGGAAGCCTCTCCAATTGCCTAGCAGATATGTTTCCCTTCCTCCCAGGGCTTTTTACCTAGGACTTTTTCCCCTGATTTTATGGCATTAAAAGATGCGTCAGTTTTCAACAGAAAGGAAAACAATGCATATTAAAATATTTTGGTACCCAGTTCATAAAACTATTGGGGTCCTATGCTATCATTAGACTGGGAGGCAATTTTTTGTGATGTTTTCTGACCCAGATTAGTCCTGGTTAATTTTTCTAATGCTCTTCAGCCTAGAATACCTTTTCAGGTTTTATTATCACCAATTAAGAGCTTTCTTTTCAGAGAAAACTTGAATGTCATTTGAGTTCTGGAGTCTTCCTGCTTAAGGACACCAGAAAATTAGAGTAAAGTTTCACACAATTGATATTTTAATATACTGGCAAATAGGCAGATGGGAATGAGGTAATACTGTGGAAAATTTGTAGTTAACTGCAATCAACAAATGGGTTATAAATTTAGGTTGCTAATTTGTCATGTTTGAACTTACTCAGTTTGTGAACTGCTGCAGTATCATTTAGAAAAACATCCCTGTACAAGGACTTGGATGCACATGCTTTCACTCTTGTCTGATTATAGTTTATTGTTTTAATCCATAATCTGGTTGTGCTGAATGGGGCTCATTTTCTAGGTATTTAATCATGATCAAACATTAACAGGCATAGGATCTAGGATAACAGTCTATGAACCTAGTTCATAGTGAAAGCACTTCCCAGGGGAAATATTACCAACTGTATTAAATACCCCATTGCTTAACCCCAGTGATTTTTGTTAGATTGGAAAAAAGACTGTATAAAACCAGTACATAAACCCCCATATATTAAAGCCCTATCATGCAACTATGTTGATGACAAAGTACAGTATGTATGGTCCACAACAGCCTGGAGCATGGACTCCCGTCCCAACCACATCACCTTGGCAAGTCTGTCCCTGGCCATACTGCACAAATTTCCATTTCACCCGGTAGCTTTACAAATCCTTTGGAAGGTGCCAGGAAGTCACACAATATCAATCGAGAAGTGCACCCTAAAGTGTCTGTTTGCGTTGTGCTAGCAGCAAGACTGAGGAGTGGGCAACAGATCTCATGACAAACTACTACCAAAGAGAAGACTGCATCAATCACAGCATAAAAACAGTTTTTCAAGAAGGTTGTGAAGTAGGATGCACTGAGCAGCTAGCAGTAAGTAAGCTGTCCTGAGCACAAGTCACAGCTTGATAAAACTTCAGAACCAGCTAGAGGAAAAAGCATTTTTCACAGCTATTGTCACCAAATCAGACAGTCTAAGTGTGACCAGCATGCCCCCGTCCTGTCACCCAACGTGGCCTCAAAGGGCACAGCAACTTACCCAGGAAAAGGCTGCAGACACTTCTCCAGTGCTGCAGAGAAATTATCTGGCCTTCCCTGCTTTACAGTATGTAGCAATGGGATGTCTGTATGACACCCACAATGAAGAGACATTTTAAAAAGCAGATTCTTGAAAATGCGAAGATTAAAGTACAGCACTACTGCTGACTGCATTTATTTCTAGTCTAGGGATACCACTTTGGGAATATTCTTTTCATATCATCTTTTATTTTCAATTTCAATGAAGCAGCATTATGAGCATGTTAAAGAGCTCATTCATTAGAATTTGAAACTTCCTTATACTACTACAATAGTTTTTTTCTCAATAATAGCTTTTTTAATCTCATTGCATATTTGTATACACATACATACATCCTTTCCATTTCAGATGCATTATATTGAAGTTCAGCACACAGATATTTTTATTCCAATATTGGCAATTCATGGGTTTCCAGTGTGCTTAATTCTCCCCTACTGACAAAACACTCCATGATATTCATTTCACACAGAGAACTGTCAGATTTCATGCACTCCTTCAAACATATTAGAAAAATTTGGGATTTTTTTAAGCCTTTGTACATTTTGGATTAATAGAAAGTCCCCAAACCCCAAAAGACATTAGTGTTCAAATGAATAGGAATGGCTTTTTGATCTTAAAATTGCAGCAATTATCATATCCCATAAATTGCAGGAAAATCAAGTGGCTTGAATAAACATTATTTGCTTCCCAGGAAAAAGTGGCATCTAGCATCTGTCTCATTGAATGCTAAAGCATAAAAGAGACAAGGCTGCTTTCTTTTTTCTTTACGTTATCTTATGTAGACCAAGTGTCATTCATAATAATAAGTGGATATTATTAAAAAAAATCAGTGAAGTCTTGCTTTTTCAAGAAAAGTAGATAAATCAGGATTATTAAGTCTAATTTGTTACCATCAATAAGCCAAGTAAAAAATGCTGCATAAAAGCAGAATACTTTTTAGAATTGTGGAGCTAAGGGATGAGGTCCCTCAGGCCTGAATTTCCCAGACGTCAAAGACTCTCAGGAATTTTAAAAATGCTTATTAAATCATCTAATAGAACTCCTCCACAAGCACAGAACTCTTCTCCTGTTATGTTGCAGTGTTGTTTTTAACCCTTAAATTTTAAACATACAAAGCCTAACAGACTATAAGACATTGATAGTACATCTTACTCTCAGAAACTTTTCTGATAGTCAAGATTTCTGCTGACTCTTTTTCTCCCTCCCCATTGTGTCTTACTATTAACCATCACATTGCTTTTTATGACTTGATAATTCTTTTGTATTTGAACATTCCATAGCAATCCATCATTGTCTTAGGCAGGATGGTTGTAAGGTACACCTCTCCTCAAAGAAAAACCTCATTGCCTGCTTTGATAGTGGCATTCACTTTGATACTCATCCTGACAGTATTTATGACAATGAAGTGTCTGAAATGGAACAGCATTCTCCTCCGTCATGACTGCTGAGGTGGAAGAAGTTACATGCTGGAGATTAAGTTGACTCCGTATGCCAGGTATTCTCAAATCAGCACCAAATATAGATTGCTTTTGGCTTGGTATCACTGCACTATGCAGTCCAAAACCATAATTAGTTGATCAAATCACATGACAAGTTTGTTTATTCACCATCTGTCAGTATGTCTAGGTGGTCACCTTCTTCCAGAAGAAAATCTATGCCTGTATTCTTGCTTTCCCAGATGTTATGGTGATTTTTCCTACCTGTATCCTATCCATCAAAGCCATGTAACAACCTGCTGGAAGCATACCCAGCAATGTTGGACAAATTTACCACTAAGCCTTTTGCTATCTGCCGGGAGGCAACAACAGATTTAGCACAATTCAGCTTAATGACACTCAAACATATCCCTCCAGCTGGAATGCTCAAAGACACACTCTGAGCATTGTGAATTGTTTGAGAAGGCTGAAAACAACTTTGAGATCCTCATTCCTGGGATTCTGCTGTTCTGGAGACACACTGCCCTTCCAGTGTCTAGAAAATGCATCTCTCTTGCATTATGGGCTTGAAGAAAGATAAGGGGAAATATGGCTACTGTGTGGGAAAACAAATCTCTTCTTTTCCTCCCACTCTAAAAGGAATCATGTGTAAGTTTTCCCTTCCCTTCCCCCTGGTATTTACAGGAGTACGTGGGGCAATGTTCTTACAGCCCCTCCAGAACAGATGCAACAGCAATAAGACAGGTGTTTACAGACATGAATGCTAAAAAGGAAGAGCACAAGGATACAGGAATAGAAATTTAATGCAGGTGACTAGCTGGAGAAGTCTGTCAGCAAAGGAGGGAGATGAACATTTTCCCTTGAACAAGGGAAAGTTCAAGGAAAACTGGTTTTAAGCATTCCTTTAAAAGATACACTAAAATAGGGTTTATTAACAAAATATTTCTGAGTTTTCAGAAATAAATGTTTTAATAACTGGTTTTTAAATTTGAAATTATGTTTGTGTTAATACTTCAAATATTCTTCTCTGTTCAATAACAGAACAACACCTTTTGATTAATGGAAACAAAAATGTTTGGAAAATTTTCATTCTGTTCTCAACAAGGAAAAACATAAGAAGGAAAATGTTGTTTCTAGTCAACTGTTCTAAGCAGCATGCATGGTTACTGTTGTTAAGACCACCATTCAATATTACTTTCTAAGGTTTTACCAGGATTTTTGCTAGTATTAGCTCCTGAATTTTTCAGTCAGCAGACTTCTCTGTATAGGTATTTTACTAGGTCTCTTTTCGTGTCCAACGTCTCCTGGCTTTTCAGTCTTAGCTTTTTAAACAGCTATACAGAGCATCAAAGGTCTAGCTGAATTAGTAAAAATAAGCAAGCAAGAGAAGACACCACCCTAGGTGACAGGCTCCCAAACATTTTTATGCTTATGTTTCCACAATTGCAGTTAAACATATTGAAAAACAAGGTTATCAAACAACTTCAAATTTTCACTTTCTGACACCAATATGGTTTGTTGATGAGCAAGAATTTTTTCAAGGCAGGTATCAATTTGATTGGCAAAAATGTGATTTCTGTTCAGCTAGTTAGCTCTGTTTTTTTCTTGAAGAGGGTATAAAGAGCTAATTTAAATTAAAATTCAGTGTTTCTACTTGCAAACTTCAACATAAATGAAAGGATTAGACGTAAGACTTTCTAATATCAGTTCAATATATCAAAGATAACTTGTATGGCAGGAAGCATTCTGGCACATCAGAGAGGAATAAAAACTTACAGTCTTCTTTTGTAATATTTATCAACTTTTCTATCTAATTGATACATGTATATCTCTTGCACTATTTGGAAACCTACATAATCCATCCATTCCTTGATTAATATTCAGCAATGCAAAAAGGGGAGTACATGGGATTCAGCGTCCCAGTCACACCACCTCTAGGTAAGTTACCCTGTACTATTCATGCACTACTCCAAGACACACCCTTCAACGCTGCTGCTGCATTTAGTTCTCTTAGCATTAAAAGAAACGAAGAGAGCAAACCAAAACAGTTCTGAGAGCTGCATTTTTGACCAATTACAAAGTAGCATAATCTAAACCTTTTCATTGGAGCTGCTACACAACAAACATCCACCTCAACCCCGGGAAAAAAAAATATATATGTATTACATGCAGTGCTTTTCTCAAGCCCTGACTAACCTTGTTGGGTTCAATGGGACTTGTTTGTGTACTATTTGTCAAGTGTGTGAATGTTTCTTTACAGGAAAGAGAAGCAAGAGGAAAAGTATGAAAGAAAGGATACAGCTGAGGGAAAAAACCTCTAACACCAAACCAAGGTTTATTAGGCCAAGGCAGCTTTTTCTACATTCAGATACATCCAAAATTTTGTGATAAGTTCCTTATATTTTCCTTTTTTTATTTATATCACTGACTACAGTAGATTCTCTAGATGTTTTAGTTTGATATAAACTCCCAATTCTTGGTTGCTTAGCCCACTTTGGGTTAGGGTTTTTTTGGTTTTTTTTGGTTTTAGAACTTTACAAGCAACAAGACTTCATCAAAAAGACAGAAATATTCCTAGGACAATTTTTTAAAGTTCCTGCCTGTTGTAGAACGCTATATCCAACCCACACCCCCCCACCATGCCCCCACGCAAGTCTGGCAATACTGCCAATGTTCCAACACCTGTATTTTCAAAACTTACTCACTTTCCTACCAGGACTACGGGAGAAACACAAACCAGACCCTCTGGAAGACACAGAATTCTTGTATGCTACTCAGACTAGAGTATGAAACAGCTCCAGCCTCATACTTTTTCCATCAATACACAATAAGCACATGCTTTAGTAATGCACATATAATCAACAATAAATACCTTAACCTTAGAAAGGTGAGGCAGTATCTGTCAGAGAGATGAAAAATGCATGGAAGCATGTGTAGGGTGGTGTAGGTTCCCACTCATTTGTGATTTACTTGCTTTTATGAATTAGAATAAGTGTTTGGGGTTTATGTTTTTATTTTTAACTTTAAGCACTCTTAATTGACTTCCAACTAAATTTTTATTTGCTGGAATATGAACTCAAACGTTCTCTATTACTTTCTCATTAGTTTCTCTTAGTTTAGCCTCACTAAATGACTGCACTTTAATGTATTTATAATTAAAAATCGGAAGTTAGATAAACAATTCAGTCGAGCAGATTCTTACAGGGTCACTGTGTGACACACAAATTACCTGCCAAACATATGCTTTGAGAGAAACTGTCTTTTAATTCTCAGTTTATGTATTGGTGATACTACCGTGAAAGAGCTGGACAGAAAAGCAGCATAAAGTCAGTTGAGAGGTGACTTCAGGGTTGCCATGGCAATTTGTCTGTGAGTGTTCCTCTGTGTGTACTTGGGTGTCAGGAAATTCTGTATTGAGCAAAGTGAGCAGATAAGAAGGTTTAGTCTATTTTAGGCTAAAGAAGCTTGGAGAAAAACCCTGCATCCCACAGCCAAATTATGCAAGGAAGCTGGCACTAGTAATGTTTTTTAATTTCTGTAAGCATCTTACAACTATGAATAATTGATGTATAAAACCAAAAGCACCATATCACCCTCATTCAACCAGAGTACACAATGATGACTTCAGCCTCTCGCTGGGTTGCGTATGCTAAGTACCCACCGATGCGTTCAAAGCGATGTTATACAGTGATCAGATCAGTGATCAGTAACACAGCGATCAGTTTCTAGTGCTAATGTAAGAAGTCTAAAACAGAAAAATAATAAAAAATGGCTACTTTTCAAAGAGCTTACATGTAGAAAGTTTCTTACTGCAGTACTATCTTACTGTAGGTTTTGTTTCTGCCCTCTTAAATGGCCTTGTTCTGATTAGAAATACACATTTAACTATTACCCATGAGGCTAGATAAGGAAGCACTGCCTTGCATCTTACAAGTTGTTCCTATTACAAGTCACTGCTGCTAAATAACTCAGAATATTTCTTTTAGAACATCTAAGTAGAAAATTTGCACACAGGCAAACTGAGAGAATGGCTTTTTGACAAGGACTGGAGCTTCCTCACCACTTTCTGATAATCTGCTACTTCAAATCAAACCTTAACAATTTTATTTTGTTTACAAACTTGTTTTCATTTGAAACATGGAGTCATATTAAAATGGAAACATTTTGCAAGAAGAGGTTGCTTTGAATACCATTTCCTACAGGTGAATTGTTCAAATGAATTCTCACCTTACAATAAGCTTAAAACATTTCAACTTTATCATTTTCGTTCATTTTATTTTAGTCCTTCTGAAAAGTGAAACATATTTCAGTTGAGTAACACTCACACTTTGTATGAAAGATGAAATTCATCAGCAGGAGATATTTTCATACTAGAGAAATTATATTTTCATACCACAGAAATTATATTTTCCTTATGATCCAAATATTGTATTTTCGTGATGCCAATTGAAATCAACCTATGTTTGTGTTGTGGAAATTTTAAATTCAGAGTTTGCATTCTGATTTATTTCCAAATTTATTGGGGCTTTTTTAAATAAAGAGAACTTTTTATAGAATAGTATTGCTACTTCCTACCAAGATCTCTCCCTGAACTGTGTTAACAGCATTCTACACTGATATTATCATACTCTAAAGATATTTCTTATTTTATAATTCAGGATATTTTCTCTTAATTCATGTGTAAGCAAGAAATGTCACTGAAGGCCTGACTAACTCTGGGTAGGTGTTACAAATTCTCTGAATATTAAAGGTGTGTTCATTTGTGTGTGTGCACACATGCATCCACATATACTTTTTTTCAAATAATCATTTGAGATAGTACACTTTTTTTTTGTTTACAACATATCTAACAATTTGAAAAAACAGACTGAAGAAGAGGTTCAGAAATACTTTTCAAAGAAAACCATGGTAGAGTGAACATGCTGCTATCAACAGCATTACTGAAAAACCTATCTTGTGTACTACATAGCTTTGAAAATACTCAATAAAGCCAGGAAGAACAGAAGGTGCATCAAAAATGAAATTTCTGCATGTCTGCCAGAAGGACGTAAAACATGCAGTCACGACCAAGAAATGGGTACAATTTTCTTTCGTGTTTTTCATTCCTCCATTCATGTAGCAAAAGTTCCAGCTCCTTTCTTGGTGCTCCTGCTTGAGATAGCATTTTCACAAATGCCCTTCTGATCCCACTAAGTAGTATAACATGTCCTTTTCAGATCTGTGCTTTCTGGAACATAATTTTTCTAGTCTAATTACAAAATTCATAGGAAATCCTGATACTACCAAGAGCAATAAAGTCCTGGCTAGTAGGAATGGCTTCTCTGTTTATTTTCAGAGAATGAGAGTCAATAATTAAAGCCTGGAGCTTACCCACCTCTCTGAGCATCTGTACTAATGAAAGGAAAGCTCATTTTGTTGGAAGTAGCCTGGTGAGATAGGCGTTTTAACAATAGGCAGAAAAAAAGAAGTGGGTACGGTAGCCTTATTTTCAGTTTTTATTTCATATTTCTCTTGTGAAAAGGTCAAGCATAGGCAGTAGCATGCCACTCTAATACACAAAGCCCTCAGTGTTTTCTCAGCTTTCTTTTTGTTCCAATATGTGAAACATCCTTACTTTTAATTACATCAAGTCTAAACCATATTGAATGCTGTGTTCCAAAAGTCTCTTTCTCAATTTCTTCACCAAACTCACTGATACTATTTTTGCAGAACCACTGATACAAATTATATCATGGTTAAAATTTTCGTAATTACTTAAGCCACATCGAAGCTGCTTTGAACATATTATTAAAAAAACCTCTAAATTCCACCTTCAGAATAAACACAGGTAAATCACTGTACATGATATTACATTCAATAGTGTACATCTGGTTAATAATCTAAATAATTCACTTTGAAAAAACTGTTAATAGATAGTGAATGTTTTGTAATTTTCTGTTTATACTATATCAAAACACAAGATGTCCTACCAAAAGCAAAATACACCTGATGATAACATTAGTAATAAACTGGCATAGAATATAGACTTTCAGATGCTTTATTATCCATTCTTTGTTATACTCCAGCTTCTCAAATACACAGACTTTTGCAATAAATATGTGGAATCATTAGCTTGTTGAAAATGCATTTACTATTATCACAGAAGGACCTGTTTGGACACACACTGAGTCGCAGTTAAGCTCACAGGTCCATCTTTTTTTATAAAAATAATTCTACTGCAGATATAAACCAGAAAGTACCTTTTTGCTGGTAAAAATCAAGCAGTTACAACTGCAGATATCCTTACTACAATTCCTTTTCTAAAGCATATTTTTAGGGCACGTAAGCCTTAATTCTTTAGAAAGCAAACCTCTTGCACTCGTATTTGCAAGAGCATCATCTTCTACATTTCTATTACATAAATGGTAGCCTGAAAAGAAAGGTTTGCATGGTAATCACTTCATTTAAATAACACTTCTTTTTTAAAATGTAAGGAATGATCAAATAAAGACATGAGGATTAGACTCATAAAAGACTCCAGTATCTAAGACGCTCTGTAGATTAAAAATTAATACAGGAGATTAGAAAGCTTTTTCCATGGGAAATGTTTAGCAGTTTCCATGAGTTATGTTTAGCAGGATTTTGAAAAGTTGCATGGCTCTAAAACTTGCAAGTCTTTTCCAAACAAGTAGTAAACAAAAAATGCAGGTCCTTCAGAGGTCATCTCAATGTTTCCTCATACACTGCATAACACAATATTAAGTAGTTCTCAAAAATAACTCATTAGCAACCTGAAAAGTGAGCTATGTACCTAAGTATACACATAACTGCGTCTAAGACTGGGGACTTGCTTTCATACTTTCATTTTCTTTGGACCAAAGGTCCCTAAACTGTGGGTTGCCAACTGATAACTCTCTACTTTTGTACCTCAAGCTACCTTGACTTTCCAGTGTTTTTCCATTAAAAATTTTATGATGTGGATACATGGCAACAGTAAGAAGCACAGACTATTTGTATAAAAGTCATGGAACCTCCACTACGTCTATTTGTTTTATTCCCCTTGATTCCCCCCTAGTCAAATTGCACCAGTGACAATCAGGAAGACAAGATGTCTCAAGTTTTGTATCCAAAGGCATACTCCATTGTTGTTAGTCTGTCCAAATAATTTCTCTAAGTAATGAATCCCTGTAAAATTTTACTTGTTTTCTCATGCTCTTCCCACAGGAGAAAGCTCTAAAATGCCAGGGGTTTATTGATACATATTCCTAGTAAAGGGCCTGATGAGTTAACGTTTTAATTAACAAATATTATGTACCGAAAGGAATACCATATTTCAATGAGAAAAGGAAAGAGTGGAGGGAAGAAAGATAAATTAGCAGGTTAAAAACATTGTAACTGTAATTGTCAGGTCTGAGCATGTTTTTATGCCCAGGTTATAAGCCTTGGAAAAAAGGAGTTTGTGACACAAATGCTGACATAACACTATGGCTATTCCAAACACAACACTATAATTATGTTTTTTGATTGCCAACTGGTTGAAAGAATTGCCATCTAGAATTTGTAATTTCTAGCTAGACACAGTCAATCAGAATTCCCGGATTATAGAAAACTCACACAAGACACTATTATCTATACAGCCACAGCCAGAAGATGTCAGGGAATCAATTCATATAACATGCCAGCTTAATAAAATCTGCATACAAAATTTATGAACACAGTAATATTCCTTTATATCGCAAGTTATTAATGGTCAATTTAATGAATATCTACAGCTGAAGTGCTTTGGTTCTGTATGATATTTTAATCATCTTTAGCCATGTATTTAAATGCATTTCATTTCACAGCCATCAGCTCCTTACAGATAAGACAGCCTTTACATTCGCATGGAGACATTTGAGGTAGCTACTAATTCTGTCTTTATGCTGTTATTGATTTCCTTAAAATTTACTACATCAGGAACAGAACTACATGTGCCATTACTACAGTACTTGTTTTAAAGCCCAAACTAGACTAAAATGGTGTTTATCAGAAGTACTACATGCACAATCATTCTAATATTTCTTTATATTTACAATACACAGCTCTACATTGCTGGAAATTCGACATTCCCTTAAGACGAAGAAAAAAGGTTGAATTTAAATACCAGTATCCTTAAGATGAAGCAGTGTTTTCCTTATTACATATTTACATCAAAAAAAATGGACTTGTTAAAATCTTATTTTTATTTTATTTTAATGAAGGTATTATTCAAAAGTTCATTTTGTTCTTTTTGTATAGAAACAAACAGTCATGAATATAAATAGCTTTGTAATAAGTATCTGAAACTTCTACTTGGATACATGGTAGGACAGGAAGGCAAACTAAAGAAAGTAAATCTTAGGAGACTGGATTTTTTCTTTATTATACCGGAAAACAGCATCTTTTAGATCAAAGCTAATTATCGTTCAACAGAATTCACTACAAAAGACCTGAGAATCCCTACAGGACAGCAGAAAAGACTGAGACTTCAAGATGGGACATAGCAGGTATAGTTTTACAAAAGAATTCCACCTGCTGAAACCTAACAGCCTTAAGGACATAGGTTTTGTTCAAGGTCATTGAATTCTCCATCTGAAAGTGACAACAAGACCTATTTGTCTCTGTCATTCCTTTTTTAAACACATGCATCTGTACTGTCTTTCTGGGACAAGAGCTCTTTTGAAACAGAGTACCAATCTGAAACAAAAAGATAATTGTGATAAATGATAGATAAATGGCAAATCTCATTCTAATCAAGCTGTTTTACTAACCTTAAAATGAGCATGTCATCCATAAACAGATTTTTCTGAGAAACATACTTTCTAGTGGGAAATTCATGTCCTACTCATAAGCATATGTAACCTTAAAAATGTGCTCGTTTCCATAGTTGTTAACAATTGAAGTACAAAGTACGTGCTGAACACATGGCCTGACTCTAATAATATCCACAAAAAAATGAGATGTAATTTTCATCCTACTACTTTTTGAGGCAAGCAACTAATCATGAAATTAGGGCTATTCTTTTTGTTTGCTGTTTGTTTGGCATGTATAGCCAAAGGAAAAGAAGTTAAGAGACTCGGCAACAGGAGATAAACGATACCACGCAGGACACTTGGGCATGATTAGTCTTCTTTCATGTGAAGTCTACAGCAAATGTATACTCCTATGGAAAACCTGAGTCGCTTGTACTTGAAAGGATAAAAGACTAAACCTAAATCTCATGCTTAGTTTCCATATCATCACTCAGTTTCTCTTATCATTCAGTTTGAGCTAAATATAAATCTTTGCACCCTTGTAGAATTTAGATCTGCTCCTATACCTTTTAATGGCTCACAAAACTATTTCTACTTCAATATATGTTATGAATACAGGTAATTATAATTCATTAAAATTCATTTTAATCCATTTCAATTTTCCCCATCTCATCAAGCAAGATAACAGATGCACAAGCTATTGGACTAAAGCAACAAACTAACCTGAGAATGGAATCAGCTAAATTAAATTATATTGTACTAGTGCTGCAAATTCTCAAAAATAAAACATGTGCCTGATGAACAATACTGGGAGTATCTGAATATATGAATTACATTCTCATACAGGAATATTTTAAGCCATAGTGTGATTACAATATTATATACATGTTATTAAAATATTTCAAAGACTTCAAGAGAAATATTATTCTTAAATAGGAACACACTTTCTTCATTTATATATCAGTAATGATACCATAAACAACAAGTTTTATGAGCAGTGAAAATAAAAAAAATAAAAAAAAGCCAACCAAACTCAAACTGTTTTCCTATGGATTTATGCCTTGGGGAATCTGTTTAGTGTGATTTCTCTACTGCCTAATAAAAGGCAAGACCCTGCAAAATCTTCACTTTGGGTCACCATTAGTATCTCTCCTCCACTCTGCTGCCTACTTACATTTGACATATACTCTGCCCCTCTGCCAAATCTGGTTAAAATTGGGCAGGGAACTCTTCCAGCCTGAAGATAAATGATAACATTTAAGTGTTATCATGATACATACATGATAAATGCTTGCTGCTGTTCACATACAAAATCCTTTTTACTTCTTTACTTGCAAATTTAGTCCAAACTGATAACCTCACTTAGGAAAGACAGTTGAATCTCCAAAACAGTAACATATTGACCCCACACATACATCATTCCTTTTATTTAGAATAATTTATAAACGTGTAACCAAAGAGAGTAATATGTAATAAGGTCTTTTATTTTTTATTATGATTTCATAAAACTTTAAAATGTTATTCTTGTTATATAAATACATCATCTCCTCCTACAAAGTCTTACTCAAAGCTAGTTTTATTAAGTGACCTCATTTGAATCAGTAGGAAGAGTTTAAATTAATAAGGACTATTCACAGCAGTACGCAAAGGTCAAATTAGCAGCACCTTTACTGCTCTTTTGCGTTTATTTTATTCTGTTCTGTAAGATAACTGCAGTAAGATAACAGAACATGATTTTGAAAATCACATAGGAATTTGTTTACATTGTATACATGACCAGGGTCACAGCCCTAGGCTCTGACCTGCAGTTTGCTGGCACAGGAATTTTTCTTCTGGAAGCGCTTCGCTACCCCGGGTCCTCTGTACTCAAAAGAGCAACACACTGTGTCTATGCACAATATGACTTGCAAGCATCTGATAAACACTGTTGCCATTCTGCTACAAAGCCCTAACATTGCTGTAGGTGCAGCTCCCTGGGTAGGTAAGGGATTGTCCACCCAGCTGCTGGAGAGATGAATAACTGGCAAACCGGAATTGTATTCTAGTGCTTTAAAAAGAAAAAAAAATGATGGCAACAATAATGTCTCTCTTTCCCATTGCCATACTTTCATAATCGGTAAAGGGGGCTGTCTCATCATCTTTTGCATATTCGAGGATAGGCTACTTTTCAGCTCCCTGGTGATAACATATACTTCACATCACATACACACACACCATGTTTAAGGTTTCCATTTACTGCTTGAGCAGTCATTTGACAACTTGTGAAGTGGGAGTTCTGGTGAGATTGAAAACCTGTTGACTGAGGTAGAAGCCCAGAGCAGCAGGAAGCAAAAGAAGATTCGGAAGTTTTTAACACCCTGAAAACAAGTACTGGAAATCACCTAGCCTTCTGTTAGCCCATTCAAGCACAGTTACATTGTACAGGGTCTGAAGAAGAAATAGGCTTCCACGTAAATTCCCAAGCTGCCAACTTCAGCCTGGTTTTAGGACTTAAACTTCATGAACAAAAGATAAATTAGATCATTAGGATTGTGACTTAGGTTTAATATACAAATCAGGAAGCACTTGAAATTACTGTGAGTACCTCTACAGCGAAGAAAAAATGGACAAAAAAAAAAAGAGACTTCAGCTGAGGCTGTATAGAGCTCAACAGAAATTGCAAAATTCAACAGTGAAGTAAGACAAAAGCCAATCTTACTAAACTCCATGCTGCATGTGGTTAAACTGTAAGTATACTTCACCGAGGCTATAGTTTTGGTATCTTCAGATGGCATGTATTTACCTAAGTGTCTATAGGAATTAGGAGGGTTGTTAGTCTTAGCCTTCTACCATGGTCCATCACAGCTTTTTTAAAGCTTCAAAGCACAGAAGGAGTAATTGTGCTAGGAAGTGAGTAAGGAAACCTATCCCTGACTAAAGCTATAAGCATCTATCATATAACCCAAAGTCAAGGCACAACCCCATCTCAACATAGAAACGACATAAAGGTGTGTGATCCTACAGCATGGAATGCAACTGCGGCTGCACAGCTTTCCTGTTCACTGTGTGTTTGCTCTGCCCCTGGCCATACCATGCTGCCGCCACTGTCCTATCTATAGACCACCTCTTACTAATAAAAGCCAATTTGTATAGCAAATACACATTATAGACCCCCCCCAAATCCTATGGAAACTCCAGGAATTCTCAGGAAATTGGCTGTTCTGTGCAGTCAGTTAAATAATTTGCAGCTTCATCCTGTTTTCACAGCGAACATAACAGCCGATCCTTCAGCCACTTCTCAAGCGTGCCACCTCCCATCCATGAGAACAATGCAGCTGGTATCTGCAGGTCAGGGCCTCAAAATTATCTTTTGGCATCACTCGGATCCAGCAGAAAGTGTCATAAAACATTATTACAGTTTTTGTCTTGATAGGCAAAATTCATTTTCACAGCTCATTCATGTCTCAGGTGTAAGATCTTAATTATCCAAATCAACACAGGTTACTCATCATTTATTTCTATAGGCCATAATTCAACAAACTGCATAAGCGTGTGCTCAGCTTTAGGCATCTGGATGGCCTGTTTGAAAGTATATGGTAGTTCCTGATCCAGGCCATCAACTTTCTGTGGATTTAAGTGAAGGAAAAATACCTAGTTGTGATTTCAGTTTAAATTCTAAACAATGACCTCTTGGAACAAAAGTCTGAACTCTGCATTTAGGCTTCTGAGAATAGAGGGTGAATTTGCAGCTCTACTGCAAACAGTCTGTATGGTATTTTTTCTTTCTACTGCTAAAAAATGTCACCCAGAAAACTGTGATTATTGATATATTCTTACTGCAAAACCCTGTAATCTAAAGATGTTTTCAATATTTAG
This sequence comes from Aquila spilogaster, assembly GCA_024606505.1. NCBI lineage: Eukaryota > Metazoa > Chordata > Aves > Accipitriformes > Accipitridae > Aquila > Aquila spilogaster. The sequence goes on from JANHGO010000043.1 coordinate 19,172,310, forward strand.
CAGAAGTAAAAGTGGAATAGAAGTTAAAACATTATCACTAGTAGTTACTCTTAGACACTTAATGCATGACCTGACCTACTGAAAATACTTTTCTGATATTGTTGACATTTGTTTAACCTATCACATTAATTCTTTGTAGCTCAATAAATCTGAGTATCTTCCCCCTGTATCATCAAGAGACTGGCACTGACAAAGAAAGTCAATCTGCGGCCCACACACAAATAATAGCTTTCCATTACATTTGCCATTTCACCTGAATAATTCCTGATAATCATGAATAATGATG
>JANHGO010000043.1:19172683-19199268 GCA_024606505.1 Aquila spilogaster
ATGCAGAGTTCATTAAACAGTTAAATGACATTATACACCTTAATTATACTTCCAAATGAAACTAGCACATATCATTTAGATTTTAGTCTACGTGATGCATCTCCATTTAAAAGAAGGATCATGATTTTGAATATTCATTCGTGACAATGAAATCTATTGAAACTTCAAACAATAGTTTTTCAGCTTTATCAAATCCTGATTTAAAGATGAGTTTACTTGATACACCTAAACATAATGTTCTTTACAGCCTAAGAAAGTTTATCGTCTTTCCTACTGTGTTACTATGGGTTACTTCTTAGTGAGCCTAACAAGGGCTCAAATACAGAGCCATAACTGATACAGAAAACTGATTATTCACTAGAGCTATCTGTACACAAGATGAGAATACAATATTTATGTAAGAAAACAGGCAGGAAAAAGGAAGAGAAATTTTGTCATCAGCAATATTTTCTTCTTCTTGAAAGCAATGATTTAAAGTATATCTCAACACAACTCAAAACCTGCTGTGGTGGATCAAAACCATCATAAGAAAAAAGAAAGCAGCATATTCAACTGTGGCATTAAAAGAGTGCTATTTTATAAATACCTAATATTCAAAAACATTAAGCTCACCCCAGGTTATCAGTGTAAATAGTTACTAACAAACTACTATGGCAAGTAATCTAAAAGACTTGTTTTGCATGAATACAGCTTTTTTTTTTTACCTCCCATCAAAACCATTTTCCTTGACAAGAAAAAGAAAAACAATAAGGGGTTCTAAGACAGTCATTAAATAGCCATCAAAAGCTGTGTATTGATTTAAGTAGACTTTTTAAGAAATCATAGCCTTTGTGATTGTACTGAGCATCTCCACTCAACCACAATCCTCTAAAGGAGATACGCACAATGGGCAGAGAAATGGAAAAATTAATGCAAGGAAAAATATGTTTAAAATCTACAAAAAGCACAAGTAGGGACAAGACCTTTGTTAGATTAATGTAGTTTACCAGCTTACAAAAGGTTTATTAAAATGCAACTTTCCTCTTAGCTACAAATTGGCTGCTTTCTAAATGAGTCCTTGAGTCTAATATTAATAGACCAAACCAACCTTTTTATCAGATTCTCTTTAATTCATTACAGTATTTTATGTATGGGAAGAGAAGCAAATTCATTAGATTACAGAAGACGCTAGGTGTGTTCTTCAATTCTTTATCTAGCTTGAACCACTGATGGGCAATGTGATTTTAAGCAATCAAAATCAACTCAGCCATGTACGAAACTGGAGAAAAACAACCAAACACTACAGGACAAAAGGATATCCCCTCCTCCCCCCAGAAATTGCCACAGTGCATTCACCAGCAAAGTTTGATGACTTCATAGGTGGAAATCAGACTTGAAAGGTCAGTTCAAAAAAGCAATTAATGCTTGTTCTTAAAAATGATTTTGTTTGAATCATGTTTAGCAAAATTTCAAGAATTCTGTCGAACACAACCTGAGTAAATAATAGAGTTTCCTTCTGCATATCACCTTAGCCTCACTTATAGGGCAATGTATGTATGTCGGCACCTCTAATTTACAGAAATATAGTTGAAACAACCAAACCAATACAGTTTTGAAGAATAAATTCAGACATGTTAATTGGGTTAATAACTGCCATCATATAGACCTAGATAATCTAAAGAGTTTATTTAGGTTTAATTATCTTTCTTTCACTAAGCTATCTATCTTCACTTTCTGAAGAACTGGAAAAATATACTGCTTTCCTTCAGATTACCTGTTCTTTCACTGTTCTAAATCTCTCATAGCTGCCAAAAGGTATTGGAGGGAACTGGGAAATAAGCAATAACAGCCTTCCAGTTTCGGAGTTATTCCTTACTGTTTCTACAGCTTCAGTAAAAGGCATTTTCAAGTTATTGGAAACTACTTAAAAATGTCCATCATTTGGGGTATTTTTATATTCTGAAGTGAGCTGAGCTACACTATCATCTGCAGAGTCAAACCCATTTAATTACTTTTCTACTTCCTTTTGTCAGTGCCAAATGCACCATCACATCCTTATTACCAAATACTGCACAGTGGTGAAGGCCAGGCCTTGGGCATCAGTTTCTAACAGAGTAGATTCAAGGCACTAAAAGAAAACGGCACACAATGTTACATCCTCAGCGTTCAGTGTGCCTAGCACAACTAATTCCAAGGAGCCTGACGGTAAGATGACGACTGCCTTTTCTTTTCTATGGGATGGATGCTTTAAAATTAATTTTCAACTGAATCTGCATAGAAAGTTTTAGAATTAAATTAAGCCTCAACAATATAAAAAAGGAAAAACATTTTAAGGCTAACATTTTTACATCAAGAGGCACAAAACAACTAATATCGTAAGATGAAACATGCCTCTGAAAGCAATCTTAAACTTGGCTAATTGGGCAAATTGAATTGCTTTCAGTGTATGCAGCACATTTATGCTTCCCTTTACTTAACAAACAAAATACAGACAATCCAGTAGTTACTAAAGGTAATGATATTTAATTACTCAGTGTGAATGGCACTTTTTCAAGGTTTATCACTGTGTTGCATATATTATATGTTTATATTAAAACTAATTTTGAAAGTTTTCCATTTCATTATTATACTGAACAAAGCAGGATTGTCATGAAATATAATTAGGAAGTCACAAAGGACCTTCTTAAACAGATATTCAGAATTCTGTGGCTTTGACAGCAGAGGCTTTGCAGAGTGCAGCAGCGCAACTGACAACGAACGAAAATTAGATTCAAGATTTGGAATAAAATTCAGTTTATATGAGTCTGCTGGCTTTCATTGCACTCCAATACTATGGGACAAGGAACCCACGGGGAACCCTCTCAACCCTACAATAGTAGGGCAGTCAAACACCCACTGTCTCTCATGAGAAAAACAGAACCACATTGTTTCTCATCCTTTTCTGTCCAGTATTTGTACTGGCATTTTTAGTTTTTAAATGAAGCACTTTTAAATACATGTTTTTAAAGGTCACATGTTCCCAAATATCTGGATTCCAACTGGAAAATATTCTCAAATTTCTTAAGTTTAAGAGTATCTTACTCTTAAGCTATTTTCTACCCTTCTTTGTGGGTAGAAAAGGACAACAATCCATGACTACTGACCAACTGGTACAGTGTACAGAATAACAAGAATACACATTTTGCTTAAAGAAGGACAAATACACATCTTTTTGAAGTTAATGAAACTGCCCTCCCCCCGCCTGCAAGTGGAAACAAATAACACAGGAGTCACTCATCACAATCTCAGCAATGGCTTTGAAAATCTAACCCACCAAACATACATGGCTTAAAAAACCTTAACCACCATTTTGAACAACCACATGAATTAAAAACATAATTAGATTACGTAAGTCATTATTTTTCTCCTCAAACCTGCAGGGCTAAGGAACATAGGAGGTCTCTATGACGAATGAGAATGATATCGTCTCCTCACAAAATCACCAATTCAGTGAAGAGATTTTAAAAGTAAGTACGTATCCTTAAGTTGTACAGTAAATGGGTGCAACAAACACTTGAGATCTACAACAGTTGACAATTTTTCTTGCAAAGATTAAAAAGTTTCAAAAGGAAAGGGGAAGTAATGAGATGGAAGATAGTTATTGCTGCTGAATCCTCTGACAGATCAGATGACAATCCTGATTCAACTTTCATTATTTAAAAAGACAAATAGAGCATCTCTCTGTGCCTTTTCAATTGTGACAAAATACAATCATCAAATCACATTATCTTCTTTATTCTGATATCTTGTAGGCAATATAAAATGATCCCCTATGGACAACAGTTTAGCTGAGATACAAAGTTAAGTTCATTCAAGTACCATCAATGTGACGGTTAAAAGATCGAGGAGGATCTGAGAAAATCAAAGCTGGACCGCACATCATTGCTTTTCCCCTGACCACCTCCCCTCCGCAACGTGTTGGGAAAAACAGAGGAACAACTCAAACACAGTAGTTTTTTGGAATATACAGGCACAACAGCAATCCGACCATTGCACAGAAGGGGCCCTTGCTTTTCTACTAGTTGGGTAAAATATAATTTTTTTTCCTTTCATTTAGCAGTGCCAGACTCTTTGTATCCATTTCATATAAAAATACTCATTATTATGCATCCTGTTATTTAATTTAGGACAATCAAACCCCATTACATTTCCAAATACATCCCACATATAATTCTCCCAATTCTGAACTAAGGCAGCTAAGTATCATCCATTTGATTTGCACACAAAACCCTTTAGTTTTAGCAGTCAGTTTTACAGACTATCCTCTACTCTGCAAGCACTGTTAACATATATGAATGAGCAGATAAATCCAGGGGCTTCTACGAGACCAATGAATGTTGAAAAAAATAGAATCATCAACTAGAATAAGGAATCCACACTACATATCAGGGTTAGACTAAAACAAATAATGCTGCTGTGAATGCCATATAAATGGATCAGATTTTTCTCATTTAAGGATGAATAAAGCCTGACCTGGACTCTCAGTAGAGGTTTGGATTAAGTATATCATTCACATATACAGAAAAAACAATATCTCATCTTGACATCTTGTGTCCCCGCAGTTAAAAAATGAGTCAAACAAGTTTCAGATTTGTATATAAAGATGTAATAAATGTTATAAAAACAATCATCACAAGAGAGAACTTTACATGCAGGTGGGAGCACAGCATAGAAATACAGATCTGCACACAGTGCTACAGCCCCTCACTCCCTACATAAAACTCGTTATTTCTATGCAAGGCATCTTCAGAGGCTAACCTGAGCCTGATATGCTTTCTAACAAACACAGCCTAATTTGTTCTCTCTATGGTGCTCCAGTTTGAATAAGATCTGCACCAACTCCATTACTCTTAATGACTATAACTGAACTAAAACAGTTCCTCCAACTTTTAACTGTGTAAAAATCAAGAAAACTAAGCAATAGATGACTAGTTGATCTACATGATAAAAACCAAGCTAGATGTTATAAGCATTAAGGAAAGCAGTTCCATTTAGTTCAAAATTCTCTCCTATTTTTCTTTCAACTGAATACATAAATGTTATTGTAAGCTGTTTCTTGGTTTTTGCTTTCTGCAAACATCTGTTTGCATCAGATCCTTTCAGTTAATACCTAACCTTCATGTAAGAAGCATGTTTCTCCACATTTAAAAAAGATGATTCAATACTATGCGGTATTTATAAGCAAGTCGTAATCGATATTAAATGCATTGTATTTTATTTTATTAAGGAACTGGAGAGGAAAAGGGGCTATTTTCACTGTTCGCTAAGCTAAAATAACCTCAGCAAAATATTATGCTAAGTCAGCAGTGTTTCATTAACATCGCTGTTTTCAGATTAAGATAAAAATAGAATTATACAACTCCACAATATTTTTGTGAGTAACTCTCTCCAGGTCAAATTCAGAATTCTTTTTGAAAGACAAGCAAGTATAACTTATTTTATTAATATTGATAGGGTCATAGTAGGGAAACATTAATTGAGCAGAGATGACATTAGCATCATTCCACATTACTGGAAACTAATTAGGTGGCTTTTTTTTTTTTTTTTTTTTTTTAAGTCCTCCTGCAACCTAAGAGGGATGGCAATTCCATGGTTTACATTCATTCAAAATGACTGCAGAAAAAAAAAAACCCCAAACCAACCAAAAAAGCCTTCTTGCAATACTCTACTAGTTCCTCTGCAACTCCATGTAAGCAGTCATGCCTGAAGTCTCTCACTAAAATTTTTTAAGGAGAGTCATTTGAAAAAAATACATTGATCCTATTTCAAGGTGCTTATAAAGTTTCCAGTCCCAACATAATTTCCCTCTACCACAACAGAGCTATGGAAAATGGAGTATATTAAAAAGTTTGCTTTCATTTTGTCTTTCATTTGCACTACCTGGAGCTAAAGCAATTGAGGGGGGAACATGTAATTTCATTTTGCAAATATGACAGGTGGACTTTCTGCCAAAAATTTCAATAGAAGATTGAGACACAAGGCATTCAGCCCTAAAAAAAAGTGTTAGACTGTTTTCAACATTGCTGGTGGTCCTTGCACCCAAACATTCAACATGTAGGTAATGCTTGGCAGAGGTATCCTGCTATGTCCTCATGAATAGACAAAATTAAAATTAGACAAATTAATTATTAGTTAATTAAAATTAATTAAATTAAAATTCATTAAATAGACAAAACATCGGTCTTTTTTTCAGATGCAGTTCAAATTAATTCAACTTTGCTATATATTGAATGTAATTCACAGAAGTTATGTTAAGTGTTTAGACTTAAAGAAATACAATCAATAATACATAAGTCAAGCAGAATTTTAACAAATTCTAAATCAGCTATTAATGGACAGTTAGCAATAGAGTAACTATGCTCCCTTTCGAGCTCCTGGCAGAAATATTATGCAGGTCAATAAAGCTGCTTTATTTGTAATTCTCCATTGCTATTTTCAAAGTTAAATGATACCCCTTCAAAAATAAGACCCACCTCTTTGAAAGGTTATGCAATTATCTTGACTTCACTTCCTAATGCACATCTTTTCCTTCCTTCTTACATCAATCTTTCTTCTAAAAAAGATTAGATTTCATTTTGAAGACTTGAGAATGGCAAAAAAGGTCACAGCTCATTGTTGTCCCACCAACAGTCCACATCATTCAGCCAGTGAGACAAAAAGAGATAAACTATTCTGATTTCGTCCGTGTCAACCCACAGATTCCATCATTATCACTCCTCCATGAAGATAATGGAGTTAGTCTTTAACTAACCTTAAAGAGAAGTCCAATCTTGATTGCAAAATACCAAATAATAGCAAATGCTCCTCAACTCCAGCAATTTGTTTCAGTCACTAAGTTACTCTCAATATTTTAAATAAAAATCAACGCTTCATGTATCTCCAGCTTCAAATTTATGGCTACAGCTCTTATTAATGCCTTTGTTACATTGTTACAAGACTTTTATTCCTGGAAATTTTGTTCTTATATAGGCAGGTACGATCAAGTAATTTTTCAACTTTCTCTGGCAAAATCTTACATTCTGGCAACTTCTTTTATATTCTTGTAATGTTATCATAGTCTCACTACATTTTGAGCTCTTAAACCTTCTGAAATGAAGACACTCCATGAACTTATTCCCTCACCCACCCCAAAGACAAATAAGAACAGTGCTGTAAAAGAAGCTTTATAACTGTATAAACACCACCCAGATGCACCAGAAAGGTCAAAAGTAAGAAAGCAAATACAAACCTATTTCCCCCTCCCCTTTGTCTACTTCTCCCTTCTTCCTCTTTCTCCCCAAATCACACATGATTTTGAATTCAACAGTATCAACAGAAGTGTAATGTTTTCACAGCTGGGCTCTAGGTTTCTTCTCAGCCAGGAACACCATTTATTTAGTGAACTATATCCTTACAATATTTTTTCTCGAATTTATCCTTGGAGTATGAATGTAGTAAAGTGAACTGCATAACAAATGAGCTAGGTTCTACTCCAACTGAATCATCACCAACAAAACTAAGCCTAAGAAAGCGTTCCTGAAATGTGTGCTTATAGTGACTCAACTGCAATGCCTGAATTCTGGCAACATTAATTTCTATGGCATAATATAAATATATAATCTGTGTCATATATTCTTTTTCTGCAACCAGGCAAATTCTACCTGGGAGTGGCAGGAAAAGAAATACAGAATCACACAATGACCTATTTGTAAAATACATTCATAAATAGTTACATTTTTACATACACATCAGAGCAAAACCTTGTATTTGGCTACATGAAGTTCATCAGACCAGACTGTATAAAAAGCAGAATTTCCAAATTCACCTATTTAAGCTCATACTTGTCACACACAATTCCCAATTTTATGAAACAAACAGCAGTAAGGTCATCACAATGCATTCCCAATTATTAACTGATAAAGATAATAAATCCTGAACTAAAACTAACTGCTCTTAGGCAGCTTCTGTAGAGAGGTCACTCATCTGAATGCAGTATGATGTTAAACTGAAGAGTATCAGTAGGGGAATTTTCAACTTTCATTGTACAACATGAACATCTGCTCAAGAGAGCTCACTCTGAGAGGCGCTGAGGTTTATATGTTTTGATCAGAAACAGTAGAAGTCAGCAGGTTACAAGGAACAGCAGAAAGTAAAACACATTAGCAAATGAATAGCAGACTATACACAATTGTGCAACCTTTGAAACCTAGACATGGTATGAGTGATAAAGGGAAATACATCTGTATCAATGAATTATGCACTCCATTTCCTACTGTAGCCTCATTTTACACAAAGCCTCCATTGTCTGCTATGTTCATATCTAACTTTACACAAGACAACTTATTAAAACATACTTTACCCAATTACCTTGCTCAGAGAAGGTGCTTGACTCTCAGCTGAAGCTCTGCAAAGCAATTATAGGGCCATTTGGAATCACTGCCTTTGATAGTCTCACCTGCCAGTTCAAACCCACAGAAGAAAGCATTTCCTAAACAAATGAAGGAGCACAACTGAGCAGCTTTGGGCACGCCGCAAAGTGGGAGATACTGTATGTGCTACCTTCCTGAGCAGGCAGTGGAGGAAAGCACACCGCTGGGCATGAGTTAACCATGCTAGGGAGTGGAGAGGGGGAAAAGATGGAGGGAAGGACTTTGTCCTGCCTAAAAAACAACAGATGCCAGAAGGAGCGAAGCCCAACAGAGTTGGGGCCTTGCATCTCAAAACTCAGTTACTTTGCACAGGTATCCAGAAGTCTAGTACTGCTTCGGAGTAAAGCAACCGTGTTCAAAATATTCCTTTTGTGAAGAGTTCTCCTCAAGTTGCTTCTGAAGAAATCCATATCGGTGACTGGACTCTATTCAGACCTCTGCATCTGCGCTCACTGGGGGAATACAGTAAATTGGATTTACCCTCAAATGATTGACATCTACACCAGGTAGTCTGAAGAGATTAGGCTATGGCATTATTTATCACTCTTTATGCCCTGGAGACAGTACTAGGATGACACACCACGGCACACTATTCCTTCATTTCTGTATGTTCAGAGAGCATTCCTGCTTATTTTTCATGTACACAGCATGCCATTTTTTTCCTTCTTCACTGTTGGACATTGTACTGGTTTTGTCTGGGATAGAGTTAATTTTCTTCATAGTGGCTTGTATAGGACTATGTTTTAGATTTGTGCTGAAAAGAGTGTTGGTAATTCGGAGATGTTTTCATTACTGCTGAGCAGTGCTTACCGAGAGCCAAGGCCTCTTCTGCTTCTCACCCCACCAGCGAGGAGGCTGGGGGGGCACAAGGAGTTGGGAGGGGACACAGCCGGGACAGCTGACCCCGACTGACCCGAGGGATATTCCAGACCATATGGGGTCATGCTCAGCATATAAAGCTGGGGAAGAAGAAGGAAGGGGGGATGTTCAGAGCGATGGTGTTTGTCTTCCCAAGTCACCATTACGCGCGATGGAGCCCTGCTTTTCTGGAGATGGCTGAACACCTGCCTGCCCATGGGAAGTGCTGAATGAATGCCTTGTTCTGCTTTGCTTGCTTGCATGGCTTTTGCTTTACCCATTAAACTGTCTTTATCTCAACCCACAAGTTTTCCTTACTTTTACCCTTCCAATTCTCTCCCCCATCCCAGCGGTGGGGAGTGAGCAAGTGGCTCAGGGTTAAACCATGACAGAGGTCCTTTAAATATAAGGAGTGCAAGATGATTACTTGTGAAATTATGAAATATCTTCTTCAGATTATAATTATAGTACACCAAAGAATACTAATGTATGTTTCAACAGAAAAATACTATATATTAGGCTCTTCACAGCAAATGGAAGAGATGACAGTTCTATCACTAGATCTCCTCTTAGTAGTTGCAACAGGAAATTCATGTCAGATGCCTCTCAAAAATATGTGCTTGAAGAAAACACATAGCTGTATTACACTGAATAGCACAAAATATTCCAATATGCCAGAAACAATAAGCAATAAATGAAATTTCCAATTGACTTTCCAGCAAATCTATTTTCATTACAAATAGAGATTTTGCATGTATTGCATTACTTATGGTAATTGTGTGACATCTATTATGAATAACCATGTATTCCAATCATCTCTTTTAATTATATTCTGCCATAAGAGCAAGCCATGCAACACCTTGCCCAGACTCAGTTAACTGTGTGTGTGCTGCATATCACATTCTGATGGCTATGTTGAGGACAAAAGTTCCTAGACATGCACAAACTGTAACGGGAATGGCTTGTAACTGTCATGTCCTTCATTAGCCAGAAACTACTTAAAACAAAAGAATAAAAAAAGCTGAATTTAAATCCAGTTATGTGCTGAGGAAGGAAAAAAAAATCTTTTTATTCCTTTCTTTTATAAAGTTCATGGTAATGTGGTACATGAACGCAAAGCACATGGCTAACTGCTATTGCTGCAGGTACTTAAATTTTCTGTTTAATGTCAAAATTGCAACGGCAGCAAACACCTCCTTTGTATTTGTTATCTGTTGTCCATTTATGGCTGAGTTTGTTTGGGTTTACTGATGTGATAAAAAGGATAAAATTACAGGTTTGTTCAATAACCACACCAATTACAAATTTGCTCTCTACTAGACTAGAAAATAACTGCTGGACTAAAAGTATTCATTATTTATGAAGGGGACTTCACAGTTTTTTAAACAAGAATGCCAATTATTGTGTTAAACCTCAAATGAAATGCCCATTTTACCTTTTCTGAATCCCACCTCAGTTTCCCTGCCACTTTTCATGCAAAAATTTGCTACCTCTTAATTTTACTTCATTCTACATAGCTTTGCTCCTCTGTCTTTTAAACTTGACTTCTTCCAGCTCCTTAGAACGAGGCTTTTCTCACAAAACATTTAATCAGGTTTCTTTCTGTGCTAAATACAAATGGGTAAACACTTTTTTCCAGATATCTCTGTCACCCCAATGACAGGAACCTCAAAGTAAATTCACTTAAGGCAGTTACTATAAAACTATAGCTGCAAGTCAATGTGAAAGTGCTAACATGCTTTGCAATTGTTAATGAGGGTAAACATGACAAAATGGGAGGCTGTAACTAATCTAACGCACAGGGAAATAATTTTAAATATGAACGTAAATTTAATTAAATATTTTCAACCGACAAAAAATAAGCTGCTTTCATATAAAACAGGGTCTCAATAATTATGTAATAAAAATAAAAATCACAACATTGGGAAGACAGTAAGCAGGCTCTATGAAATTTGATCTTCCACGGCAATCATCAGTCAACTGATCTTAAATTTAGATGTTTTACATTTTTTCATGACCAGAACAGGCTTTCCACACTGTTCTGTTCTTTATGGGCAGGGTGTAAGTATGCAAAATAGGTACCACAATGGTGGGACTTGTGGACTAGGTCTCAAAATTTCTTCTGCATGTCCCTGGAGTTTGTAAGGACAAGCAGATCCACTTTTAGAGGACATACATTAGTAACACACCTTCAAAACTGTACAGTGAGTGCCCCTGAAACACACAAAGCAGTAGAGAGGTTCATGCATAATGTGGTTTTATTTAAGTCATTTATAAGATCCAAACAATGATGATGATGAACAGGTGAATAAAAGGGATTAGATGAAAATGGAATTGGAATTTTTTAGCTGAATTTCAGCATGTGTTAGCAATGTAGCCAAGAAATTTAATTGCATAGTTCCAACCTATTATGACACACAGCTTACAAGCCCATATTTCAGAGATTTCATTACTTTCCATACAGCTAGGTTTGAAGGTCAGTTGAACACATCACTAGTAAGAGACTGCTCATCGCTCCATGGCATTTGGTAAGATGCACCAGGCTCCAACCTAGGAGCTACTGCCTCTCCCAGAAGTGGCTTTAAGACAGCTTTTTTAATACCTCTTCCAATGTAGGTTGTGCTAGAGTCTCAGAAATTCTTACCTTCACCTGCATTCTCAGGTGCATTCTCACTAACCTGCTGAATGCATGTAAATGAGTAATTTAGCTGGTAACTTACTCCATTTGCAAAACAGCAAAAAATACTTTTGATTTCATTACTTTCATTTTTTCCTGTCTATTTAAAATACTGGCACAAAGCATTTTGAATGGGATTTTCATCCACGCCATTACATTAATGCAACTATAACAATGCAAACAGAAGAGGTAAATCCTTATGGTGAAGTACATTCTCCTTCACCAGTGAGTACCTTTCAAGCAAGACAAGATTTGAAGGGAAAGTATTTTTATCAGACCAAATGATACAGCTGAACTCCACCCCCACAAATAAGACAGACAAGCTTTTGTGCACAGAGCCCTGGATCTATTATCTTCAGAAGCAGCATTTCTTTATGCGAGTCAAACACCATCCCTTTGTTTGTAGACTGCAAACAAAATGACTCCAGCCCTGAGATAATTAACTGGCCTCTCTGTCACCACTAAATTCAAGTGGTTTGCATACACAGAGCGGAGCAGTCATTCTTTGGGCTGTTTGAAGAGAACCTTTTTCCCAGAAGGTAGCTTGAGAATACAGTGAAGCTGATCTACTGGCTTGCTGCTGCCAAGGGTGCAGTCCCACTCCTTACCCTCTGCACAACATAGTTTAATTTAGCTAAAAATTATTAAGCATAAGAAGTGTTTTTCTTAGTCTCATTCGTGTGCAAGTAAGCATTAGGTCATTAATAAGTCCTACCTGAGGGATCAGGACTGTTCATATAAGGAAAAGTCACTGAACAGCTTTCTTTGGGATCTGATTGGGGAAAAAAACACTTGGGAATTTCCACTGATGGTCAACAGCTTCAGTCTGGTATCTCAAAAAGAATTTATCAAATACTGACAACACAGAAAGTAAGTCTGAATCTCTTCTGCATTCCTGATGAAGAAATATATTCTGTACTTCCCCCACAATTTCATACAAGATCCATCATGTATATCTGTTCTTCCCATTCAGGAGCTCTTTTCGACACCAGCAAAGCTACTTTATCCTCTCCTTAGTACTCTCTTCAGAGTTACTAGACATTTTGAGAAATTCATATAAGTAGTTCACTCCTTATTGTAACAAATAACATTTTCTGTCTCCATGTGATTCCCTTGCTATCACCAGCATCATATTTAGGGTACAAAGTCCTTACCAAAACCCCTTATTTTTAGCTCTTTGCTAAAGAGCTAAAAGGAGCATGACTGCTCCTTAGCATTGTGCTAAAGCAAACTAATAATAATAGTAATGCATATGAAGCTTCTGTAACAAGGACTAAAGAGTACTTCCCCACAGGGTTCACTACATATAATGTGTAGTCGTAACAGTGCAGTGTACATTATTGCAATATGTAAATGCAAATTTATATATTCTGCCATATAACTGAATTTTATTTTCTAAATCTTAGTTTTACAGCAAATATTAACACTTATTTAGGCTAAAAGCCATAAAATTCATAATTATGTAGCATAAATACGGATGTGATAAATGTGCAATGTACAAACTAAATCACAATAAATAGCAGCTCTGTAACTTTATGAAGAATTAGAATTTCATATACATGCTAAACACCATGGTTTTCAAGCAAACTTGTGAGAGAATACTACTGTTCTTTCCAGAATACTACTGTTCTTTCCAGAGCCAGTGTGCTATCTTCATTGGAAATTCTGTCAGGACTGTAACTAAATTAAAAATTTTAAAATACATTAACAAACAATAGTAATCAAAAGGATTATTTCTTTTTAACTGCAAATCTTTTAAGAACAGCATTGTGACAACATTTGTGACAATACAGAATATGTCAGTCACAAGTAATATGGCAATTCTGACAGCATATGACAGGGAAGCTCACAGACAGACAAATTGTACAGCAAAGCAGATGCTGTTCTTACATTGCATGACCCTGCATCCCATCCCGCCCATGCAACAGACCCAGAACCATTACCCTGCAGCTTAGGGTGTTATCGAGTTTTTGAAGGAGCATCTGGTTCAACTAATGTTTTCTCTACTCATTAACAAAAGGAACAAGCTGCAGGAACTCACAGTACAGCGTGCTGTCTCGGCAACAAATAATGACCATTAAATTCATATAGTGAAGAAGTTGCCAGAAAATATCACATGCTTTGGGTTTTTATATATGGTCTATTCCCCACAGTCAGAGCACTTTCTGGTGAAAAACACTAGATCTCTATGGAAATAGCAATACCAAATAGTCCAGCAAAATTCAGTATATCACAGTTAAACAGTGTCTTTTTTGTTTCCCTTTTTTTTTTTTTTAAATGGAAGAAACATTTCATAATCAATCCCAGATGAAAAGGTATTGTAAAGTGTTTATTCTAATTTATTATACACACATACATGTGCACTTACTGAAGGAGCCAAACTGTCCACCACAAATTTCTATAAAATTGCTTGGTCCTGATAATCCTCAGCTCATTGTTCCCACAGCTGGAAAGCCTGTTCTTCTTAATAACCAATTCAATAAACTGTTGAAAAATGCTTTGTATAATATAGTATTGCCATAGATCTGATGTTTGTCTCTGTCATTACATATTGCATTCAATCAATTTACAAATGTTGCTGTGTTCCTTTTGTGCTAGTTCTTCTTATGGCATCCTGAACACAAATCCAAAGATCAATACCTTGTCTACTGAAAAAAAATTGGACATAACAAATGAATAATTTTATTTATAATAAAAAGTCCTAGTCCCCAAATGGATTCTACTAATGTTCAAATTCATTTTTCATGTTTAACACAAGATGAAAGCAAGTACCCTGCACAATGCAATGAGAAAGGCAGTGATAAAAAAAACCAGTTCATACTTATTGAAGATGCGAGCAAAACCATGTAAAGCTATGGCATACGACTAGGAAAACATCAATAAAATGGTAGGTCATTCACAAAGTATTTGTTACCATATTACAGAGCAAAAAGTCCATGTCAAAGAGCAGATGGCTTTTCTTTAAAAGGACACTGCAGTTCTGCTCTAACTATGGAAGCAGCAAGGCTCTGAATGAAATCGTTTAAGTAAGAAGACAAGTAGGAGTTTAGCTCATGCTGGTTGCATGAGCCAATTCAGTTTGTCTTGTGCCTTTTGTGTGACAGAAACAATGCATTTGCTGACTGTAGACACATCCCTGCAGTATTCCAGCTATCGAATACCTACCTCCTCTAAAACAAGTATGTAGCTGTTCAAGGGAGCCACAAATGACTTCTTTCACAGTCTTTGCAGAGCAGCGAGCTAACAGAGCTTAGAGGAAACAGGGACTCTACTTTTCATAGAAAACAGTATTGGTACCTTTACAACTGTACAAATCCCAGCAAGCTCACAGAGTAAACAGCTCAGCTCCTCCCCACTGCCAAGCTAACTGCTAAGATGTGCACTGCATACAGAATTCCCACCTAGACTCGGCTCCGTAACAATTCACAAGCATTAGCAAAACAAAACCATACCATTTCTGTACAAAACAGAAAACCAACATAAAAAACCACACCCCAAACCCCAATATCTCCTTAATCAAGACTGTCCCCAATACCATGTGCCTGGCTGCTCTGAAATGAGACAGACAAGTAGAACAGGCAGGGAAGCCCCATCTTCCCCTTTGAACTATATGCAAGAACAGAGCAGGTATGCACTCCTCGTTTTGTCCTGGGAGTTGAGTGACTTGATGTCTTCAGACAGGCTGTGGTCAGACACCTCTGAGCCTTAACCACACTCCTATTAGGTGACAGCAAAGGGACTGGACATCCTGAGGGGAACACGCACTAATCCTGCACACTGACCATGTGTAGCTCTCCTTCTCCCATTTGCTTGTGCCAAAAGAGGTGAATGAGTTTGCACATATTTTAGCTTAGACAGTAGAGATTCCAGTTTAATGCCAGATATCCTTTACTCAATAGTAAGATCCCATTTACTTCCTATTCAAGAATCTGCGATAATCACTCAAAGGGATTCTATTACGAACAGGTTCCTGAGTCCATGAACTAGTGTGCAGCCATTAGACAGAAGTCTAATGCTCGGGCAAATAAGGCAGCTCTCTCCAGGAACAGGGGAACTCTTTCCTTACCATGAATACTATGTTCTTGCTATTTCTACTCTTGGTTACTATTAGCACAGTTTGACTTTCAAGTGTCAAGCTGAATTTGCAGGATTGGCAGCTGGAAATAAACAAAACAAAACTTTGTAATGTGTTAACTGAACACACATACTTTGGCATTGCTCAAATCATGAACACTGAACTCCATGAGACCATTTTGACTGAATTTTTTCCAGACTATAGCTTCATTTTAAAACTATTACAGCAAATTCACAACTCCAATCCTACGTTCTGTTTTAAGATGGAATTTCAACCCTACTAGTTAATTAAAGCCACCACCTGGAGTGAGCTGGCTTTCAAACTGATTTCCTTTGTCTCTCTAATTCACACACATTAATATTTTATTTTCTACTGGAAAAAAAAAAAATGAAAAGGAATGTCACAAGTGTGCCAAAGACAAGGCAGATAAAATTATTGCAATAAAACAAAGAAAATACACTTGTTACTGCCAGGTCTCAAGATGAATGCTGCATTATACAGACATTTTAAAGGCTTAAAACTGCAAATTGCTCTATTTTACATACTGTATTCTAGCCTTTGCATCAAGATCTTTTCTAATTTTTTCTTATTGTAATGAGAAAGGGAAAGGGTTGGGTTTTTATTACCTGAACATTTATTCAATGGAGAAACAAAGACTACATTATATATTACAACACATGAGCTATTAAAACAATGTGACACTATAAAATATGCTGCAATACTCATTATGGGATAACAAAGCTAAACCTGAGCAAATAAATGTATCTGCCAGTCAGCAATAACTATACAGCTAGAGTTTATAATTTTTAATTATTTAAGAAGGAAAGAAGCTTGTAATAATTAAGTTTTATAGGCTTCTTAAATTGTCATTACTAGGTGCTCACAAAACTTTAAAACAAGTATCTTTCATCTGAAATACTCTTCTTTATTTTTAACAACAGATGCAATTGTTCACTTAACTGATTAATTGAAAAAAATCATTAACTATTGTGTTTAAAAATTCCACACACAGTAAACATAACATTTATTTACTCTCTCATCCGGACAATGTATACACCAATACTGCTCAGGTATTTACAGGCTCTGCATCTCACAGTGACTGATGCGATACTGTCTTTACCTAGCTTTGAAAATGTTTTTTTATGACAAATCTGTAAATCACATGGATTTACATCACATACTTCTGAAACTTGAAGTTGAGACGAACTGGTCATTTAATTCATTAAAATATATTGGTGAGATAGTAACACCTTTAAAGTTTCTATAAAGTCTCTTTAAAGTTTCTATAAAGTCTATGCATCTTTGCCATGCATTTATAACCAAATGAACTGACTTCTGGTACAAAGAAACACCATTCAAAGCAGGTGTAGAGAGAAGTTCTATAGTGAACTATTATAATCTACAGAAGTGATAGGAGGAGAGGAAGGTTCCATGTTTCAGCAGAAACACATTTATGTGTATGTTTAAAAAAGTATATTAAAGGTTACTAAATTTTAAATTATACATTAAATTACGAAAGAAACAACATAAAACTACAGAAGAACAAGAAAGCTTTCAATGAACTCCACATGACTTTCTTCTTTTCCCAAAACACATTCAGCCATTGCCTAACTGAGTTCCTACTAGAATTTTATCATGGACCTCTATGGAAATGAAATGATCAGTTTTGAGTATTTCTGAAAAGTTTCACCTCCAGCCACTGAAATCAGCACAAGTTACACAGCAGCAGAGTTTTGACTGGAAAATAATATGCCACACTACAAAATACACTAAATAGGTACATTTAGCATCTTGCAGAATCAAGTTCCTATACAGTTTCTAAATTGAGACTTTTACTTACAACATGGGGCTTCATTTTTTTGTCAGGAAATGTGTGTGCTATACAGATGGTTTATTTAATCCATTCCCACCTAAATTAATCAAAGCAATCTGTCCCCAAAAAATAAGAGTCTTCATACAGGATTCTGCTGCCATTTGACAAATTGTGTACATTTATCTAGGAGAAGTTGAAAATCCTCCATAAAGAAGTTACCACATCTAAAAATAAGTGACATTATTAAAAGGGAAGCAGGATGTGTTATTTAGCATAATATGAAATTTAAACAGTACCACCTCAGATACACTTTAAAATGCTTTTAGTAGCACCTGGTTGTTTATACATCTTCTGTGGTGAAAAGGTCAATAGAAATTCACCTCTAAGGTCACAGTTGCTAAGCAACCATTTTCGGCAGTTCTGCAACACCGATCAAGCGTATTACGTTCCACTGCCTGGCTTCAGAATAAACGCGCATAGCATCCTACCTGGCCTTTGAAGCGCACCGAGCTTCTGCTTTTCCCAAGAGCACGGACACCCATCGTTGAGGCGCCGCTCGAAAGGATACGCCCTGGGACCACCGGCTTCCGGTTCACGAGAGCAAAGGAGAGCTCAGTCTTCAGGAAGACCACGGAGGGCTTGATGAGGTGCTGCCCAAATCTTAGCATGATAAATGTTAATCTTCAGGGTCTGAAAGAGACAATAGTTAAGATAATTAAGGGACTGACTTTGCCTTTCCAAACAACAGGAATAAGACAACCAAATTGTCTAGGCAGCTTCTGAAAGAAAGTGACTCCTGCACTCAGCAAGGCATTGATTGGGCTTTGGAAAGGTTGGTAAGGCTTTCCTAAAAGTACCACTTCTTTGAAGGGCTGGTGGAAAAGGCTTCTTCCCAAAGCAAAAATTTTACATATAATTTCTTAAACCCTTTCCTCCTCATCTTGGCAGGGCTACAAAATTCTAGACAGAGAATGTCATTTCTCCCTCCCATTTTCATTTGTTCTGCATTGTCTGCATTTGGGTCATATGTGCTTGGAGAAGCACGAACAGTATTTCACATGCCCTTTGCCACAATGCAAATCAATGCACACAGGACTTACAATATAAAGAAACCACATTTTCTAAATCAATCTCTCCACTAAATACCTCAATTGAAGAAATACTGACAAATTAAGGAAAGCGTATTAAGTCATTTTCCATCCATGCTTTCTAGTTGAGCAACTGAAATGTGAAGACGATCAATAGTTGTGTGCAACATTTTGTCTTACACAAAGCAAGCCAAAGATTTCCACTTCCATTCACTAAAATTTTCTCTCCTCCTGATAAGGATGAAAATCCTTCTTAAATAGCTAAGGCACAATCCTAACTGTGTCTATTTTAGTTCTTTAAGCCCTAGAGTATTTAAAGTATTTAATTCAATCAGAAATATCCAAGGTGCTGCAGGGTAAAATATGAAGTAATGAAGAATCTCATGTGACAATACTTCAGACACATTGAAAGCATTATACTAACATTACCTTGTTTGAACCAAATGACTAATCAGAAAATACAGTTTTATAAGTTGCTTCAGATGGGGAAAGATATTGTTAGAGTCAAGGAGGGTCTTTTGCTGCAGTTATTTTCTTGCAAGCCTACTGTGTTCAGTAAGACCCAAACTTGGTTCTTAATCTAAAAGATTTGTTCCAATTTAAGGTCCCACTCCTTGTACCTGTCCAACAAAAAGTACATATAACAACCCCCTCCAAGGGCACAGACTTTGAAAGCATCTTTGAGAAGTGCTTCTTCTTTGGAAGGAACCTCTGACTTTTTAGCTATCTGATTCCACAAAAGAACTTAACTAAATTAAATTAAGGATAGCAGACGCATCTATCAGGCTTTGCACCAGAAAAACATATATAAAACTTAGTATAAGATACAGTAACCAATCAGATGACTACACGTTCAAGTAATAAACATTCTTTAAGGAGGCACCATGTCTTGTTTTATTTTTGAAAATCACAGATGAAAGGAAATGCTTGAGCCGACCATGGAAGAGCAGGGATTTCAACCATCCCTATTTCAAAGATCTGAAAAGGTTCTATAATTGTTTTTTTCCCATAAAGTCAACAGAAGATTAAGTGTCCGAGAAGATGTGTCCCTTACCGTATATTAAACCTGAAACTTGACAGCATACAAAACCCAAGTCTCTTTAGCTCCTAGAAGAATCACTTACCAGGGGAAACACCTGCTATCTTGTGCTGATGTCTGAAAAAAATGACTACTAGGAACTTCAACCAATCTTCCTCATGTCTCTTAAGCAGTCCATCAGCAAACCCCCTGTGGGGGTTTCTCATTCTGATTAAAACATGCAAGAATATGTTTTCATGATATGACAAAGAGACATGGTTCTCTTCGCACTGAAGGAAATGTTTCTGATAAAAGAGGAAAACACATTAAATAGCTAGGACTACCATCCAGTGATGAAACTGAAAGCTAGTATCTCCAGTAGCTGGAAAATCAAATGTACCACCACACCTGTTGTTGCACCTAGCAATACTATGGACGGAAATAAAAGTACTACCAATCAGTTCTTACTCTGTCTTCCAGACTACTGATAACTAACAGCACTGTCCAGAGACATGGAATAGACTTAAACACAGAACCAAGGCTTTAAAATAACAGATGCTGATTTTAAAATCTGATGCTTTGAAATTCGATTTAACGAGGCAGAGAACCTGCTATTTGAGTAATCACCAGGAGAAGTCCTTTGGCTGTTTGCAGCCATAAGCAAAAAACAATAAACAATAGCAGGATAAGGTTGATGACATTGGAAATAAGGCTTGGATCCCATGCTTCAACTACTGAGAGTACAGGAAAGCTGGAAATGGATGACCTGGTGCTTTTCTATTCTAATTATCTATCTAAAGTTACTAGGGGCTCCCTTGGGCCTTGCTAGTCCAGTGCTGACTCTGAAACTCACTGTTAAAAATAACCAAATCCTACTCTGAAGTGTATGTTGTGAAATTCTTCAAGTTGCAGAATGGAACAAATATTGATAATTACAAGAACCAAGGTTAAATTTGTGTTAAGGGCTTCATGTTATGGGCAAGGGCATCCCCCGAGATAAAAGTTTTGCTGAGTCAAAACATCACTGCAGGTAGTGGATTTGGGACAGATAAAGACCATATTGGAGAGCTGATAAGCAATAAAAAACATTTTTATTTGAACAAGAAATCTGATATGAAGATCTTTTCTTCTAGCTTAAATATCTAAATATCCTAAATATTCTACTACATATCTAAATATCCTACTATCCTACCCAATATCCTACTACCCACACAATTAAAATGTATTTTTCTCTCCCCTTTTAACTCTGAGGATTTGGAATCCTATTTGGATTTAACAGTAGACTACTTATCTAGCCTAAAGAGCTCTATTTAACATCTGCATACAAGAGATGTTAAATTAATGGGAAATCCTGAGTGTTCAATATCTCAAAATGGAAAGAGCCAGTACCACAAAGCAGTGGGTAGAATGTACCAGAATGCTGGAATGGAGGCCAAATTCCAAAACTGACATTTGGGTTTACCTGAAGTTGAAGAGAGCACTGTAGCCAGCAGGTACTGCTCCAGCAGGTAACCTGTGGCAGGTGGGGAAGCAGCAGAATTCCCGGGGCCCAAGAAGCTCATTCACAACCAGAAACCAAGGCCTTGACTCTACAAATCTCTGCATCATCACAGGCAGTTTGTGCAACCTCCAGTGAAACTATGGAGAATACGACTGCAATCCACAGTAACACCATGAAGGAGAAGAGTCTCTCCAGGATATTCACCATCATCTGGACCCTACCAGTTACTGACCATAATTTCATCACTGGAATGGTTTTATGAAAATTAACCCTAAGCTGTATTGGGAAAAATACATATCACAACAATCCCATACATCCTTTGTCATACTTCAAGAGAGATTTTCAAAAAAAGATTTAGTCAGTTGAGTTGACATCCTGCATAAATACACTCAACATTTGCCACAATAAACGCGTGCAACGTTATTAGCTGCACAGTTTGGGTCACCATTGTTCTCTAATATTGATGGGTATTTTCAATGCTTGGAAAACAATTAAAAATGCATTTTCAGAAAATGCTAAATGGATCCATACATAGATTCTGTGGACCACAGAATTTAGATTGACTATACCATGTATTCATAATACACGTACCACACACATCTTTACTTATTTCACTGCCATCTTGTTAAAAAAAAGTCCAGAAAGGATCAGTAAAGTAAAAGCACTGGCCTCACACCTCCCTGAACAATAGTTTGAAGAATCAGCTTACAGCCCAACTGGGCTGACCCAGAATTATTAGAACATTTTTAAATCTCATGCATGGAATTAATGCATGTATTAAAACCTTTCCTATTTGCTTACTACACAATAATATATCTGAATAATATATTTCTATCTTGATTCAGACTAAATAAATATAGCATGTGTTTCAAACAAATGTGTCGGTTGTATTGGTTGCGCTATGTAATACTGCAGATTTCCCAGTGCTGTTCTCTCCAATTCTGAAAAGGGATTATGGGAATTTTTTTTCTTAAACAATTATTCATGATCTATTATATATTACTTAAGCTGTTTTTTGCCCTAGTGATCATCTGTGTTCTTCTGTAGAGCATGATCGTCTGTGCTCAGAACCAATACAAATGCTAAAAAATACATTAGGGAAATGAGTAATGGGTACAACTGAAAAATCTGTGGCTACACAGCAACACACTGCAGCAAGGCTGGAATATTCCAGAGTGCAGCGAGGCAGGAAACTGCTATGAGCAGAGCAAGTTTTTAGTCATCTGAATTCTACCTGTTTATTGCTTGAATGGCCTGTAAACAAGCAGGAATCAATACAGTACAGGTGCATGCATGCAGGTCATGAGATGCAAATAGTGTGTGCACAAGGTTTCCCAGCTGATTGGAATCACCTCACTAAGTCTGTTCCTCCAGGGATTTCCATTTTTCACATAAAGAGGAGGTCACTGCCAGCTAAAACAGAAACTAAATATAATTGGTGAAAGATGTTTCTTCTTTAATGATAGTAGTCTTTCTAATCCTCAGTAATAAGGAGGACAATTACAAAGTAATGTTAGAAAATGAAAGAAATCCATTTCTGATAAAATTTCAGCCCAGTTTAACACGGTTTCTATTCTGACTATTCAGATGAAAAGTGTATTTACTCTTCTTCATATTGCACGTATACATTACATTGCCTATTTCATCTGCCTCATTATCCTAATTAAATTTCCTTCAAGCTGTGTTCCTGCAGTTGTAGGTGGGAATATACTATTAAAGGCTAACATAGCAAGTAGACTAATTTTACAGCCACAATAGATCTCAAATCTGTATAACCTGTACTAGAAAAAAAAAAATTACACTGGCATTCTACATTACATCCGGAAAAATAAGAGTGCTAAAATTAAGAAAAATATTGGGATACACTGAAATATTTTCAAATATTATTACAGTTTTGTAAAATTTCAAGAATACGCACATTGCATTTGCCCAGCCTATATAAATACTACTCATACATTTAATGTATTTTTGAGAGGAAATCTAAACACAGGTCTCAATTCTCCAAGTTTATTTGGTTTGGGGGGCTTGGGGTTTTGTTTTGTGCTTCGTTTTTTAAATAGCATAAGCTGTAGAATTATTGGTGTCAAATACATAGGAAGAACTCTGAACAGAAGGTAAGGTTCACGTAAAGACAGGTCCCTAGGACATCAGGATAGGTGTCTGCTTGTTACATGTCATCTCTAGAGTCAGAGACCAATAGCCTGGAACACCATTGGAAATTACTTTTTCTGTACTGCCTATAAGGAGTGATGGCACTAATCCTTTTAGGCTGTCTTCCTGCCTCCATAGACCTCCCCATTGGATGCTTAATTGAGATGGTGCTGGTACTCCAAAATGCCTCTTTATTTTATCATACAATTACTTGTCCTTAACGATACGGTGTTGAGATCACCACCCACTGGAAACCAAGCTCAAGGCTTTTGCTGAGCAATCACACGAGCAGTGTTCTAGGAAAGCTACAAATCTGGTTGTAACGAGAGAACACAAGATAATGCAAAATGGGCTGCTAACTTAAAATGTGTATATTAAAGAAAATCAATTACAATACCATTATCTCTCTGTGCTAGTATAAATGAATATTTTAGAAACAATCCAAGGAGTATTCTTAAATTATAAAGTTTGTCATTTTACCATATTAATGCCACCTGTTCATTAATTTTAACACTCCTGATTCTGCTACTCAATTTCACTGTAAGAACACTGCAAATTTATATGGCAAAATGAAAACAACATAGCTGATTTTTTTTTTAAGGTCTTACAAAAAATCCTATTTTTTTTAAAAAATCAGCAAGATAAGACAATTTGTGTCACACGCTGTAGTTGAGGGAACAAGGTAACTCTCCAGTAAATGATGTTTATAGCTAACTTCAGTTTTTTCCATCACATTTTCTAAACTGCCCTTTATCCTACAAAACTACACCCTTAAATGCATATTCGGCATTTTTCCCTCTAAAAGGTTTGATTATGTGGAAAGTGATATTCCTACTGAGACATCTGAATTCTCCACCATGTTCAAGAAGTGATGTACAATGAAGAACAGCCCTGCATGCTATCTCTCCTCTCTTCATGTTTTATTATTTGTTACTCATTCCCTTTCTCACGGCCACTTTGTGAGGATGAAATCCACACAATTCAGAATATTACTTATTTAAACTAAGCACATAGCAATGAATGTCCTTGTTCCTAGAAGCCAGGATTTGCCATTTACCAAAGAATACTTAAAAAACACTAATGAAAAGAAAGAATTTTATTCTAAAATCACTCAATTTTTCTACTAGCTTTTTGTCCTTAGAGCAGCTTTATCTCTCAGCACCCTCTACTCCCACCCTTGTACAAGATTTAACTACATATTTTGAGTTCTTCCAGTTTCAGAAAACGGCCTCTAATTAAAAAAAAACCTCTCTCTCTCAGTGAGCCAAAATAATGCATGCTACTGCTATTTCTGTTCTGAAAACGCCAGGAAGAATTACAAAACAAGAAAAGGTGCTCAAGTATCTTTGACAGCCATAGCCTAGATTCTCTCCATGGGGATGGTATTTAATGCTCTACGTGGGGTTGAACAGAAAAGCTTGTGTGGATTATTTTCCATTTTTACCACCCACAGAAGCTACTAAACAGAAAGCCCATTAAATGTGATGCATGCAACCAATCCTGGCGGTGTTGACAAGGACCGATTTCTCACGTCATATGCAGATTATGATGGACTTGAATCCACTACACGTGGCTTCCCCTGCTTAATCTAGCAGGGAAGAAAACATCAAAATTATTACTGTTTAAATATATTGCCATTTTCTTAGCATGGTCAATGAAGCTAAATTATCAACACTTAAAATTAAAATAGACTGTGGTCTGTTGCAGAGTACCTAAGCACCTTAGTGTGTATGATGCCAAGGGTCATCCATTTGCCATCTCACAGCCTGCCTTCCCCTTGCAGCTCTGTTCCCTTTCACCCAAGCTGCAGCAGCGTTTCCCAGCCCCTCCGGGACAGTATTTTTCCACTCTGCTCTCACAGTGTTGATCTCACAGTCTTGCACTTGGAAGCCCTGGTATTGCTGTTATAAGCAGATTCTCATAGGGCATGACTGTGACCACCATGAGAATCGCCCTTTCCTCCACCCCCTTCTCCTACTGCCTGTTTGTAGCTTTTGGGTTACACTAGCGGACCCAAGACCGTGCCTACACAAAGCTTACGGACCAAGCAGCATCCAAACCTGAGCACAGCATGCTCCAGTTAACATTAATAGCATCACGAGCAGGAACCTGAGGGAGGCCTGATGAGCAGGGTCTGATGAAAACTAGGTAGTTCCCAATTGGCATGGGGTTAACTTTCTTCACAGTAGCCTCTATGGTACTGTGCTTTGGCTTTGTGACTAAAACAGCGCTGACAACACACCAATATTTTGGCTATTGCTGTACAAGGCTTTCTCTTTTTTCCCACTCTGCCGACCACCAGCAAGTTGACATGTGTCTTCATCTGTGGCTCCTGATAGTAAAGCTGCATGCCTCTAAACCTGTCTCAACACCATTTGCACAACCAGTCTAGCCCTCAACATAATATATTTGAAGCAGAAGATGCAAAAATTCAAACAAAGCACTGTTAGCCTATTTAAAAGCTATAGGTCAAATACAATACTAGCATACACTAGTTGTATTGGGATCTGAACTTATAGCCCCCAGAATAAAGCAAAACTCAGATCCATTTTAAATGCTGGTAAGCTTTAAGGGGAGCCTTACACGGTACTAAAACATATTCCTGCTGCCTCCCTTTGGATCTTCATCTGTTTTGGTTCTTCTTCCCTTTTATTTATTTATTTATTTATTTATTTATTTTATTTTATGTATTTATTTATTTATTTTTAAAGTACATTTTACACTTTTTTTTTTCAAAATTGTTCCTCTTCAGGCATTAAACAGCTTGTCTATCACACCCAATAAGCTACTGTGTGGGTACACA
Organism: Aquila spilogaster; assembly: GCA_024606505.1. NCBI lineage: Eukaryota > Metazoa > Chordata > Aves > Accipitriformes > Accipitridae > Aquila > Aquila spilogaster. The sequence goes on from JANHGO010000043.1 coordinate 19,199,094, forward strand.
TAGGCACATGCATGTAAGTCTGTCCTCAGTTTCCTCTCTCCTGGTTGTTTGGTCTGTCATTGACATGACTTTTACAGTCTTCATTTTAAAAGAAAAATTAAAACCAAAACAAAACCCAAAGAACAAACAAAACAAACAAAAACCAAAAAACCAAAAAAAACCAGCCTCCCCCCCC
>JANHGO010000043.1:19207952-19266002 GCA_024606505.1 Aquila spilogaster
TCTTGTGGGCTAATGTAATTGCGTTCCATTAGTATAAATCCCTTTACAATGAAGATTAAAATAAATGAGACTGAAACCCACAAGCCCCCCCAAAACCAATTCAAACTTCCAGACACCCAGGTCTTTGTTGACCAAGAAGGATACAGACACCTAAAAGGAAGTGAACAGCTCTGTAGCAACACTGTAAAGCAATCACAACATTAACAAGTTAATCAACAAATGCAGAATCAAGCCAGACATCAAAAGCAATATACCATCCATAATACATATAGAGGGCATAAATATTTTTAAATGATGTAGAAGTAGTTGTCAAATTCATTTCTATAGCAAGCATTTTGGAATACAAATTAGGCCATCTTGTTTGTTTCTTATAATTCAGGTAAAGAGTGCAAAGTTATACACAATAAATGAAAAGGTTTGTAAGGGGAAAAGAACTGTATAATACATTAAACTAAACATGCTCTACATTCTTCAGCTGCCCATATGTATACCATGTTCACTAGAAGATGACTCATAGAGCATTTAACTCATAGAGCATATACTGAGAAAATAGTTCTGGCAGTGGAAGCTCATTGTCTGCCTCTGTGCTCAGGTAACAGCTCAACTTTTCCATATACTAGGACTTGTTTCCAAATATCACATTAAATTTCTTTTTGCTATTTTGACACCCTAGCTATACCTGCAACTTTACTTTTTCAAAAACGTTCTATGATGACTAACATGAAATAAAATTCCTGTCTTGCATTATACTGGAGTTGGTTTATGTCCATTTTATGCCAGAATACATAAGCATAAACTTATCACACTGCAATATTACAGAAGAAATCTTTTAAACAGAGTCCCAATAACAAGACTTGATCTAGAGCTTCACAATCTTCTCTGCTAGATATCTGTGCCCACTTTTCCTCGTATTAGCAGAGATGATCCAAGATTATAATTCCTCCTTCCATCATCATCCAAGAAGATGACATGAATCCAAAGAAAAGTCTGATAAGAACTTTTCAAAATCCATGTACTATATCAGTGATTTTAAGGAAGATGTTTTATGAAATGGGATACAATCAACAGGTTTACCTCCTCATTGACTTCTACTGAAAGAGCAAAATACGTACAAGCATACATATGCAATAAAATAAATGTTCATAAATCTTTCCTTAGTGTTAAACTCCTAGGAAAACAAACGCACACACATTATATTTTAAACATTGTTTAATAACTTGCATGCACCATAGCTATTATCCTGATGCATGGAGAAATCAAGGTTTTGGGTTTGCCTCTGCAAGTCATTCTGATGAACGAGACCTTTAGTGTTGTAATAACTATTGTGAGTAAAGGAACCAATGGCTTTTATTAAGAAGGAACACTGAATAATGTATTACCAACACTAAGATCAAGGGAAAAAATATTTTTATCAGGGAAAAAAATATTAATATCAATCATGCCATTTTTTAAAGCAGAAAGGTAAAAGGCAGAAAATGAAAAATTTAAGAAAATGCTACATGGTATGCAGTAAATGGTAGAAATTAGACTGTGAAAATCCTTTTTTCTAGGGTGGCTACCTAGGGCTATATTACATGCTAGAGGAACAATAAAAGATTCTGACATTTCTTGAGATATATAAGTGTAAGGAAAACTCTACCCTGGTGAAGGGAGAGATGGGGGAGGAAGGTCACTATAGAGACTAGCACACTGCACATTGAAACACTTGATTTTATGCTCATTTCTTTTGAGGCTACAAACTAAGAGAGCTGACATGATGGAACAACTAGGAATGTTCTTTTGCTATAGCCTTCAGTGGGAAAAGGTGGCTTTAAAAATGTGGAGAGAAGAAAAAGCTGTCGTGTTTTAGCATTCTTATTTATTACTTATATAGCACTACATAAAGCCACTTTATAGGCTTTAGAAATACACACCAAGACTAAGCCTTCCCCTGAAGTGGCTTACTATTTCCTTTGAGTGAATGCAATTTGGATATCTATAGTATTGGACAGAAGAGGTGGGGCAAATAGAGTTGCAGAAGAAAAGCTGCAGGGAGCTAAGTGAAAAGATTCAAGGAGTACAAGTCCATGGGGAGAAGAGAGAAATGGCTTTTCACAAAATTCTGTGATGGTATAAACCAAAGCACAATCAGAAAAAGAGAGAGCGCAGGGTGTGCTAAGGCAAAAGGATGGTCCACACAACTCAGGGCCCGCACAAGTCCAGACAAAAAAATGTGTGCCATGAGCAAGAGATGTTGCATAGTGAGTTTCCAGACACAGTCCCGCATTTTTTAACTTATGGTACTGAGGAACCAGTTACCTCACTTCAAAAACCCTATTGATTCAGTATACACTTTTAAAGATTGATTTTATTGTGTTCTTTCATCCTTTAAACTTTTTGATACTTAGCACCAGAGAAACTGAAAGATGCAAAAAGTTTCACCTTCTTCATATGAAACTACTTTAGTTAAAGGACTGTAGAGTTAAAGTAAATCCAGCCTTACTAAAAAGAAAATTATCAACAGAAAGATTGAGGCAGTTGCAACTTCTGAAAACTCACAAAGAAAAGAAAAAAGCCACACATATACAGTGTCTCTTGGCCATACTTTTTGCCCAAGTAAAGAAAAATAAGACGCAAATAGTAAGAACAAGTCTGGTGTTATCATACCTAATTTCATTCTGAATGCAATGTATTAGTATTAGACCACGGTTTTGCCTCTGTAATACTATGAACTTGTATTTGGAGCAATTCCTGCGATACCCAAGTGTCTCCACAAGCATTTTATCTTGCTGAATTAATAAATGTAACACAAACATTTAGAGGAAAATGCAGACACTACAATTTGCCTAACAGTTCCTCGGGTATATAGATGAAGAGTCATTTAATGAAAATTTACTGTCAGATTTACATTTATATATAGCTAATAATACTAGATAGTGGGTTCTTTACATTTACGTACAGTGCATTTATGTCTAATGCTAGATGTTGGAATCTTTAAGACATCCCATTAGCTTTCATTTCACCAACTTATATATGTACGTGCTCTCCGAAATAAAGCCATTTAAACCATGTTGTTCCATGGGCACTGGAATTAATGAAGCCTCATTTCAAAGGATTTATATCCCCATCTTTCCCACACCTCTTTTTGTTCCCCCCACAAGAATGAGAGCCCTCCCTTAAATATTTACACCATAGTCACTGGCAAAATGCAAGCGTGCATGACTTTTTATTACTATTTCTGGTTCATTTAAACCAGTAGGACTGCAAACTGCATGCAAACAATGGTGGAAAGAAAATAGAGGAAACAGCTGTAAATGCACGAAATGGTTTGCAAATCTTTCAAAAAATACAGACTGTATGCTTTAGTGAACTATTTGAAGAAAGGTGGTCATGAGTAAAGGAATCTATCTGAGAAAAAGAGGTTGTACACTTTTCTACGTTTAACTTTCCCTCTCTGCACATATTTTCTCTCTGATTTTCCACAAATGCTCTCTGTATACTTGACCACATGTTCAGAAAATGGGAAATAACATTCCTGCTTTCTGGCCGCTTCCCTGTCTTTATCAAAGATACCCGTAGCAGGGATCATAGCTTTCTGCATTTTTGAACAGTGCACTATGAGGTACTCAGTCAACAAGGTAATGTTGAATGACAACTGGGTTACAAGTCAATGGAAAGAATAAGCAAATTTTGGAAAGGGAAACAAACTCTTTCTCACTGTCAAACCAGCATTAAAGCACGATGGGAAACTACTTACAGTTTACTGTGGTTGGTTAGATAATTCTGAACACGATGACTTAACTAAATTTAGGCAAAAATAGGCCAGTCTTATGTGATTATTTTTCAGGAGATGTTGCATATCTGGTAGCAGAAAATCAGCCCTACTAGGGTTATATCAAAACACATCTATTTACTGAATATGACCCCTTTCCGTAAGATATTTTCTGCTGGGAAAACGTGGCTTGCAGTTCCTGTTATCTAATATACACATGCATTAGATTTAGTCCAGTAAGATACTAATCCTAACAGATTTTGGGTTAGATTTTAGCATAAGACCTGGCCATTCTGCCTCTCCTTCCCAACCAAAAGAGCCGAATTTCCTTGTCTAAAGCCAACATGAGGTTTGTCAGAGCCTTTACTGGACACAGACCTCAAAACACAGGCAACAGATGCTTATGAAAAAAAAAGGGTCAATGCAGCGTTTGTCCATTGCAGTCTAAATTTGTATTTGGAACATGGCCACGGACACAATCATGCTAGGGAGAATTTGGTTTTGATGCTGTCTAGGAAACATTGCTACAGCAAGAGATGTCTCTGAGTGAATCCACCTCCCTGTATTCAACTGTCTGGACTTTGGACAACAGGCTGTAATGTGGTGTCCTGACATAACAGTAGTGAAACTTAGGCTCTGAAATTGGAATAACAGAGGATAATAATTTCTGTGCAACATCATAATGCTACAGTAAGCCTTACCTAGATTAGGGCAATGACTACTATGCTACCTGCTGAAATAGCCATCACTGTTGCACGCATCTCCCAAGCACTTTTTTTATTTAAAGATGTTCACCTTAAATTGCTTTCTTTATGAGTCTTTTTCCACTGTAGACATGAGCTCTTAGCAAATCAACCACTAAAACGTATCATATAGTTTTCTAGCTTCCATAGGTTACTTTCAGAATCAAAACTTAACACAACTCCAGCATCTTCTCCTTTCATTAATTTACAGAAGCAAAAGAAGTCAAAGATAATCTTGTCAATATTATTAAAGTCAAATTTCAAAAATATAGATGTAATAAGGTATTTTCTCCACTGTAATACTTGCAGCAGAAATTCAGATAAGTCAAAACCAGAGGGGAAGATATTGTGCTAAGGAGCCTAAACCTGCATTTTCAAGATGCTGGCCCGCATCTTCTTTGGTAAAAGATTAAGGACTGCTTAAAACATTTCCTTAAAAAGATAGGAAAATTTTTAAGTGCACATAATTTCTACAAGTGTTATTACTTTAATGGTCTTATGTCATACGTATGTTGTAGTGTATACCAATTATAACATTTACCTGCATCTGCATATTCTCCAGCTTGCTTTTTACTTCATGGTTGCCAACTATCCTGAAAAATATGCATTTTAATCTACCTGTAACTACCCTAAGGTTCCTGATTTTTTTTCCTTTTAGACAATAGTCTATATGATTATTTTTTGACCTAGTCTCACCACACACAATTGCATGAGTCACATAATCAAGCCATAAACCAAGCAAGTAATTTTGTATGTTTTTGCTGTATTTCTGGTTTCCTTTCCAACTCTGCATCACTTCAGGCATCAACAAAAAAATGTTTTAGTGTTACTACTTTTAACTTTTCAAGATTAAAAAAAACATTTATGGTCACATGGTGAATTGGAATAACTGAGACAGTATTATGTTCTCATTTGTCAGTAAACCTGATAACATTTTAAATAAGAATTGGGTGCCAGATGACTGTTCTGCAACCAATTCTGGAACAAATTTCTGTATAATCTAGTGAAAGTGCTTTGGAGATCCTTGCCAGCAAGGCTTTCTAATAAGATATTCATGAGTAATTAGAAATCTATAGACATGATTAAATCTTAATCTACAATCTGCAGGATGAATGTTTAGACTGAACTATGGCAAACTGGCAGAGAACTCAACTGGAGATCCCTCTGTAGGTTCAAGAATTTGGCTAGCATTTGTCAAAGCTGAAGCTCTGATTTATTTGTGAATTCCTCAGACTGCACTGGTTTCCACTGGACAGATAATTCATAAAACAGACTGTTAGCTCAGTTCCACAGCCCTCCACTTACAGCCCTGACTGCTTGAGAACCAGTATCAAATATTTTACAGAAGGTGGGCATAAATTGGTTATTTCTAATGAAAACTTTGGACTATCATTGCACCTCTTAAATAATGGATGTAATTTGCCTGGTCTTTATTATTTAAAAGGTCATTTACATGATACATATGTACTACACAAGCTACCCAGTAGGTAATTATACTTAGTCAAGCAGAGTTCTCACTAACTTTCATTTTTTCCTCAATAGCAAGCAGTTGCTCTGTAAGTAATGCCACAGCAATACCATAAAGCTCTGGGAATAGCTGGTTCTAAGCAGCCTGGAAATGGTTACAACTGTAAACAAAAGAGACTTTGACTGAAACTACTGAAAAATTCATTTTCTCTTGTTGTTATAAGAGATGTATTGGCTTACAGAAGTGCACTTCATAGCCAGGACAAAATCTCCCAACTCTACACATAGAGTAGCATTCCAGTTCCACAAAAGCTATGCACTTCACACAATATGAGGAATGTAGTCTAATAATAAGGTAAACATAGGCTAACACTAAAAAGGTGTTTAAAGAAACTGCTTCTATAACTAGCTAGGCAATTACAACATACATAGCCACTATTCTGATAGGCAGAGCCGCACTGAACACAAGAAACATTTCATTTCTCTAATCATTGTCAGCTAAAGATTTCAGAGCTTTGGAAAAATATATAGAAATATCCATCTTACAGATAAGAAAAGAAAGCACAGATAGACTTAGGAGAGCACAAATTGCCAGAAAAGGATACAGTAAAATCTTTGTTCCTTGGTCAATCGAATAAAATTAAAATTCTCCAGAATTAATTGAAAGACTCACGGATCACTATATTTAGCCTTGGTTCAAATCCATACTGCTGGTTTTAAAAGACTATGAAGACCTAAGGTGTTACCTTGAATTATCTATGCTTCTCTTTTAGCAGCCAGCAAGCCTAAAAGAAGAACTAGCATAAAATAAACTACCAACGGAGAAATTACAAGTAAAATCAGGTACATGTAATTGTACTTGCTATACAAAACGTGGAGATGACACTTAAAAATCACCAGTTAAAGTTTTCCTAAACTGAGGAATAGTACTTTGCTAAACATGCTCATGAATCTTCTGGTATTTAGAATGTCTTCGCAGAGGAAAGAAATCTGAATATAATATGAAAATAAATGAAAGTACATTTGGAAAGATCCTCTTAATATTTATTATAGAAAAGATAATACTACCTTTTAGGCAATAGGGTTTCTCAATTAATATTCATTCCCCAAATTAACGGGATCATGAATTTCAATATTTCAAATTAATCTTTCTCCATTGCAAAAATCAAACAATCAAACTGACAAGGATGAGCATTCAGATGGCTTGTGTAATCCCAATATATGTACAATCATTAAGAAACAGTCTTTAATAATAAAATCATACATTAGAGTTTTCAGCAGGACCCACTGTCTCTTCTCTGCAGGTGATTCACTGAAGTTTTGCCTCTTTCAGAGAAAGCTCAGAGTTCCTGTGTGATACTACATAAGGTATCAAATACAAACTTTTCCTTAGCGATCAATAGTGCCACGTAATTTTCAGTTTACACACTTGAGATGCTGAGGAAGATATCTAGACACAAGAAAAACACACCTGAAGTTGAAGTAGCAAGTGCTGTTTTCTGAACACGGTATGTACTATATGATCTGAAGGGCTCTAAAAATCCAATCTTATGTCTTAAAAAGTGCATCCAAATTTGGTGAATTATTCTGACCTTAATCTCTGTCAGTTCCCCATCTGTAAAATAGAGATAATACTGCATCCCTCATTGGGGTTTTGTGGAGATAAATTTAATTTAAAACCTGTGAAGCACTTGGATACAGCAGTGATGAGCAGCACAGAAAAGCCTATGAGGAAATTAATAATTCTGACTTCTGAGCAGCATCTGAACGATGCACTGTAAATAAGGCTTAGGGTCACATATCAAACACTGAGGATAAAACAACATCTTGAATAGCTGCTCATTAATTGAGTACTGTCCATCTTGTGTACTGAGTAAGGAAGACATCTTCTGGAAAAGTCTTATGCATTCTTATAGCTAAAGACTTCATCATAATGCATATGCATAAGAGAAGCTGAATTTAGGTTGCAATGCCAACCTTAATGTTAACACCCTCTTCCCTCAGCTGCTTGTTTCTGCATTCTTAATAATGTTCTCTCCATGCAGTTTGTACGTGTAACATTTATATACAAAGAATGAATTATGATTTCATTGTGCATCTCTGATTTCCATGCACAAGTGGTAATGAACAAAGCTTGGGTAAAAAAATTCCATTAGAAAAATAAAACACTAAGCTTGCCTAGGCTTGGTAAATTCAGCAGGGCCTCTACTGAATTTTCTCTTCAATTGCTTGAAATGGTCCAAGTGCTACTTCTGTTAACACTTACTATATATTACCATAAGAGACTTGGGAAGGTAAAACATAGCAGGGGACTGTCGTTTCAGTTTTTATCAAAGGCATTCAATTTTAATTCTCAACAATAACAGCAGCTGACATGTTCCCTTTGCTAGTTCCTGTGAAAATAAATCAGGCAGGAATTAAGCTAGAAGTGCACATGGGAATCAAGGAGAAATAGCATTTCCCCAACATGCTCTGCAGTGCCTTCTTCCTCTTCCAAAAAAAGCCCCTCTGCACCTTGTAGGAGCAGGTGATGGCCGATCTAGTGAGGGTTTATATGCAAGTCCTTTTCCAGTGATAACCGCCTCCTCCAGACTGCATGTACATGCTCTTGAGGCAACGGATACCATTGTGAAAGCCCTCTGACAGCACAGCTTTTGCAGAAAGAGCCCTAAACAAACAATCCTGCCATCTGACCCGAGACAGTAGAAGCTGGACAGTTTCCAGTCCTAATTTCATTTAGATGACATGTAAGTTGCTCATTAAAAGCAAGAAGAGTTACACCTAGCAATAGAAGATCAGAACCAGATACTGCAAGTTTCAGCTGAAGGAGTTTCCTAGAACTCAAGTACTAAACCAGCATAACGTATTCAAGTTAAAATGAAATTTTTGAATACTAAATCATTTTCAAGTGATCACCTATTTACTGACTGTTTGAAAAAATAAAGTAGTTTTCCCAGAGACTAATTGTACAAAACCTTAAGAAAATAATACTCTCTTTTAAGTAATTTCATCTGTGTAAAATTATCAATGGTCTTAAATATCACCGAGATAAGTGAAATCTATTACATTCCAGCTAAAATATCCATCTTCAGACAGTACTTAGAAGACATTCGTTGTTCAAATTGACATCAAATTCACTATATTTTGTCAACAGATCTTACACATTTATAACAATTTTTATAACAACTTTTATAGTAATATGAAGCCAGAAGTTGTTGTACCTAGAATATTCTGTCTTCTCAAAAGGGCAACAGAAAGCCAACATCTTTTAAATATTTAATTAGAACTCAAATCAAATTTACATAGTGATATGCCACATTTTCAGCTAGTGATGAAGACAAACATCTCTGCATATTATCAGTATTTGAAAGAGTAGTCATTTCTATTTCACTTTGCTTACAGAATGTCTCCAGAGGTTTTCACACTATTGTGCATCATTTCAGATGCTTCTTTTAGTTTTTTATTTAACTAGTTCATTGTTGATATAATTTGGGACATTACAGTTTCAACAGTAAAATATTTGGTACTTGATCAAAGTTTGAGATATGCCCTAAAATAATTGTATTTGCCTTTAGCAAACATTTTATTTGAGTTTTGAACAAAACTGCTGATGGAAGCTGATGAAAATTACTCCAGCTTGAAATGCACTGACAGATGTGCTATCTGGCAAGGGATTTCCCTGGAAATTTTCTAATTTTCTTTCACTAATTTAGAGAAGGTTTATTTAAAATCTGTTAGAATGTACTGAAGTACAGGGTCACATAATATCTGGTCATGGGAAGAAAAGGAAAATGTAGCTGAGAAACCTAAGCTCTGGCATCTTGAAATGGTAAAAATTTGTCCAGAAGCCAGAAGTCTTTTAAATGATCTAACATTTTCTACCAAAAAGAAAAAAAAAAAAAAAAATTAAAACCTATAATTTAATCACAGAATTAATAAAAAGGACATGCATTTCTCACTTTATGAGCTTTTGGAAAGAAGGGAAGTGGAAAAAAAATCCATAGAAAGCTTCCTCATTTTTCCTCTCTATTGAAGAAGTACTTAATTGCCAAGAAACCAAATTTCAGTAAACAGCAACAAATACACAAGCACACAAACTCTGCATAAAAAAGCACTATGGAAACCTTAACATATTTCAAGGTTATGGCTTGTAGAAACTTTAGAAGTTCACACACAGATATTATTGCCTGGCAGGAAGTCTGTCTTTTCCCAAGTCAAACTGGTATGAAATCAAAGAATTTAATCATTAATCGTAAAACCCAAAATGACAGCATGGCCAGAACAAACAAACAAAAACCCCCCTTACCTTCAAACTTCAGTTAGCTAATAATTTTCTTTTTTCCAACAGCAATAAAACCAGCTGAACTGTGCATTTCCCTCTCCCCCCAGCATTAGAAGATCCGTAAGTCAAAGGTGCAGAGAGAAGTAGTAGCTATTTTTATTAGAACTCCTATGCAGTCTAAAAATGTTGGCTAGAAGGGATCTATGCAAATGTCGCCTCCCACCTTGGGACAAAAGAGTAACTATTGCGACCACTACATCATTTCAACCATGACTTTGGCCAACTGAATTTCCAAGGATGGACATTCCACAACCAGTCCCAGAAATCTGTTCTTCAATATGGAAAAAAAAGGTAGATTATGAATGACCATTGAAGGAAAATATCATTAGGTTTCCACCAATAACATCACAAGCCTTATGGTGCAGCAGGTTCTTACATTAGATAAATATTACTCCCTCAACTTGTTAAATGGCATCTTGCCACAGATTGGCTTCCTAATAATCATTAAAAACATGGAAGGCTGTGTTTTCCCCATCCTCTTCCTATCTCCACTGCTTCCTTGAATGACTAGCACGAGCAAAAGTATCCACATCCCCTACACTGAAAATACTTACATGTGTGCTGAAGAAAGCTCCTTTCATATTGTTGTAGTCAAGTTCTTACAGTGATATTGGAAAAACCTTTCTCTGCAGTAGAAATAGGTAAAGTAGTTCATATTTTGCTATTTGATTAAAACAAGATGTTTGTACACATATATATGTATCAACACATGTGAACTGCCAGACATATATCATTCTGTCTCCTGTATCAGTTAAATCTTCAAAAATTTAAAACTTCACAAATTAATGCAGTTTAATAGGTAATCACTTCCAAGGAAAGATTTTCTTTGACAGTAAGTTTTAACAACTAATTCTTATTCTTATACTCTCTGAAGTAATTGCACTAACAATCTAACCTGAGTTAATCCAGGTTATTTAGTATTAATCTTGATAATTGATTCTCATTTTAATATACGCTTATTAACTTTGCATTGCACAAGTTGAGCAAAGCTCCTACCCACTGGCAATCCAACATGCTCTCTACATGCTCCCCTTTGACCTGTTCAATAGCCCTTGAATGAGTGATATAACATAGGAGTACACTTTCCAGTATCACACTGCTAGAGCAGTGTTAAAGCACAGAAACCCACATCCACAAAACCAAACATTTCCTGAAAACAATGTTTCAAGTGATTAAAACACTTGGAGATTTTCTTTTGTTGTTTTGCTTGCATGTAACACACTCTTAATGTATTTAGATAAATGGAAAGTGAAACTCAACAGCTACATAGCAACATGCAGCAAAGTATTCCAGTTCTATATGTAGAACATACGTTCCAAGCAGTGATTGACCTATGTGTTAACTTTGAAGAATGGGATTTGGGGCCTTACTCTAAGATGTAGGACTGATATTTTGTAATTGATTGTTTTAACTGAAGAATATATACAGGTTGCTATAGCAATAACTAATCTGTATTCCTACAGGCGAATACTTTACTCAAAATTATTACTTTTACAAAGTACTTTGATATGCATCTCTGCAGAATGTCCAGCACAGGTTACCACAGCTCTAGATTTGCTCAGATGCAGCTTCTCCGTTTGCACCTGTGCCCTGGACATTTGCACTATTAAAGCAGGCTAGTACGCTTCTGGAATCTTTGCATTACTGATAAAGAAGCTACTCTGCAGAATTAGCAATTTGGGATGAGTAATCTTGGATGAAAGAGTCACATAATCTCACAAGAGGTCCCTGAAGCAACTGCATCTCTTGAAATGTGATTTGAAACTCAAAAGCAGTGTGGGGAGCAGCCACATTCCCCCAGAGTGAACACTTGTAGGTCTGTGCATGGGGGCAAACAGAGCACAAGGACCCCATTTTGCAGGAGACTGACCTGAAAGGCACAATGAGGGAACCATGCTTGTGCCTACCCTACTTGGATGGATAGTGAGGTTATTTACTGGGCAGGCTAAACTTTTTTCTCCAATTTCTACATGTCCATAGAGAGAAGCTGGCTAAATTTACAAAACAGCTTTTTATTTAAAGAAGAAATATACATATGATGAATTATTTGGAGCATCATACTTCATGGGAGAATTCTGAAGACAAATCAGAGCATATTATTAGTATGTAATTTATTTTACTAACATTTGGTGCACACGTATATATGCCTATACTCACTCAATAACATGAGGAAAAAAAGGCAGTTCTATTGCATACATTATGTCATTATTTCTATGTTGGAGAAAAACCTCAGTAAAGCATGTTTCTCCAGCTATTTACAATCCCTTTTATCTTTCCCATACACTGGTATTCCCTATCCCTACTGAACACAAACATACACAGTCAAACATTTATTGGGTACAAGGCACCAGGAGCCAGAGCTATTACTTTCTCGAGTTCAGAATGTAGAATTTACCCACGCTGGTGCAGGGTGTTCAGGGAAAAGACAGAAGAGAGTAGGATGATAGATGAATCTGGACTGAGCAATCCTTTTTTCCGCAAATAGATCTTGCTAATACAGTAGCATATGAACAATCAGTTCTTCCCCAGAGGCAACCCTGTCCCCCAACAAACGAAGGTATGGAATCTGACATGACAAATATTGATTTCCCTCGAGGAATTTATTTTCCAAACACAAGTGAAGTATTATCTCAAATCAGCAATCAAACCTCAGCAGCAGTTTGCATTTAAAGACATTTAAAACTACTATACTGTAGTGCATATAATATGTAAATAACTAGGTAAGCCTAAGTGCAATATGTATTTACACACAATTCTTGAATGCATTAGATGTAAGTGTTGCCACACTTAATTCCTTCTGAATCAACACAGTTTTAAATTAATTTCTTGGTTTATTTTGTTTTAATTTACTAAAGGCACAATCCAAAGCCTTATGACAGGAAGGAAAATTTCCCATCACAGTAGAATCAACTTAAGATATGTTCTCAGAAATCCTACTTATCACATCAATATTGTAGATCTAGTATCTGCTATCATTTAGTGCCACTTCACTCACATAGAGTTAAACTAGGTAAATTTTCCACAATTTATTTTACTATTTGAAAAAATTTATAGCCTATTTCATCAGTCAATGGTATGGATGTCCCAGATGTGAGACTAGTATTTGACCCAGATTTAAATTATTTTAATAAAGTTCCCCAAATTTGAAAAGGAATAAAAAGTAGATTACAAATGGATATACCTATTCCATTCAAGAACACAAACTCAAGATTCATCCTATACCTTCAACATGAGTATATCAAAACAATAATATGAAATAACATGGAAACTGGAAAATTTAATTCTTAAGTGGTATATACAGCTCTCTGACATTCCTCTGATGAATAAAGGGCTTCTACTACTAATCCCCTTCTAATTTATTCCATTAACTCATTGTCTATTTGCACGATTTATTTGAACTGCCTATTCAGGGCAAAGAGTGATTTCTGCAATCAAAAGTTACCCTAAGATGATACTAGTTAATTTTCTGTGTCATCTGATTAACTTTCAGCAGTATGTGTACTCTTTCACTGTTACAGCTAGCACATTTTACATTAGTTTTATAGCAGAAAAATGTTTATATACAAGAAGAGCAAGACCAAACCAAAGCAGAATTTTTGCATTCGTAAGTATCAGTTGGAAAAAATAAAAATAAAAATGCTCTAAACCAAAAACTTATTATCCTCAAATGTCCTTTTGTACCAAGATGACCCAGGAACAGTTTCTTCTCAGGCAATTATTCAAGTGAGGAAGAAGAATCGTACAATGATCGTGCTTATCAAGCTTACACTCAAAACTCACCATCTATGGATAGCATTGTTTCAGTATTCAAGCTGCCAACTTCTACCTCAAAATCTCAATTCCAAATCAGAGCACTTGAATACTTTATCTAACAGACATGTCTTCTTACAAATTATAAATAAATTTTTAGATTTATTTATAGTGTCAAAAATACTTAGGTCAAATTAATAATATTTTCCTTAACCTATACAACTACAAACCAAACTCCATTCATCTATCAAAACTGAATGCATACTTTACAGCAGAAACAAGCTAGACTATACCAGACTAACTTCCTTGGTCAATAAAATCTGGGTTTTTTCTATGGAATATACACAAATATTTTCTCTAAGCACTCGAAGGTCTGTCCACAAGGACAACTGTTATAGGAATTTTCTTATGATTGTTTCTAAACTATGAACAGAAAACTGAGCCCTTCAGCATCCACACCAGCTCCACTGAACATATACTGTTTCCACTCTACGAGATGATCCATGGGATTCTATGATCCTCTAGCAACTGGCAATACCAATATCTCAAATGCAGCCCAACTTTTAACAGTATTTTTCATTTGCATGTATTTGTGCACATTTCTGTTCAAAAAGTTACTACGAAATTGAAGCAAATGTGACAAGTTATAGTCAAAGGAATAGATTGAACTACCAATCTTAGACTGAAAAAAGGAAAGGAATATGATGGCACAGTTCTTGGAAGACCCTTTAGAAAACATCACCATCTTGCCTTTGCTTACCTCTTCCCCAAAATTGTAAGTAAAGTTAAGATTCAGGTGTACAAAACAAAACTACTCACAATGCAAGAAAACAAAAAACAGTGACAGTAAACTAAGTAAACCTTCAGTAAACTAAGCAGGAAACCTGAATAATAAAACAGTGTGAATTGTTCATTATAAAAGTCAGTTGAGAACAAGTGATTTGGGGTATATGAACTTGGGCACTGTTTAAGAACATGTTGCAAGCTCACAGAAGGTCATACCTCAAACAGAAATTAGGTCAGATTGATTTAAAAAAAAAAATAACCTAACGTGGTTTAGATGAGTAGTGAGAGATACATAATGAATGGAAGAATGTAAAGCTGTTCCCAGCAATACATATGAGTCAGGACTAAGAAACTGCGTAACTCACCAGAGAAAAAAGAAAAATAAAGAAAAAATGAATGGCCAGCAGAATTTAGGACATTAAGAAAGATTTCATTAAGAACACAGCATTTATAAGTGTGCTGTAAATCTGCATGGTTTGTGGCAGAAGTATTAAGAGAAATAATAATACAGAAAAAACCCAAAAGTATTCACTAAGTATTAGTCTTCAGGAAAAAGCTAGATGATGCAGTTGCAGGGTGAGGTGCTTTCTACAGCAGTAATTAGGGAGAGAAAATTAATCAACAGTTGCTGAAATTAAATAGAGCTGGATAACTTGCATCCCAGAATTTTGAGACAGCTAGCCAAGCAGCATCAAGAGTGTCAGAAAAAGATTACATTGCTAAGCTTTAAAAAAAACAAGCAAGGAAAAACAAAATCCGCAAATTGGGCAACTCAGATAATTATATTCTTTTTAGCCTTAAATCAGCTAATGGCAAAATACCCGAATGGTTGCTATACAACTTTACTAATAAGCAATTAAAATAAAGTGAAACCAACACCATTTGAGATGGATTTATGGGAAATAAAGTTAGCTATCCTGAATCTAACTTTTTTTTTTTTTAATTGCATTTGAAAGCTTGACTGATAAAAAAGGCTACATCTTCAAAATGATACATGTTTCCAAAAAACAACTTAGCAGCTCATGACATTTTTCATTAAGAAACTGGAATTATGTAAAGTCAACATGAAATACACAAAATGTATTTTCTTTAAAAAATCATTAATAGACATCAATAAACAACTGTAAATAAGAATCATCTGGTTTTAGATGAACACTGCAGAATCTGGCATTTAACCCCATACTAACATCTTTACTGCTATTTAAAAGGAAACTTAAATCATTGCAGATAAGGCTTATGCATAATAGGCTGAAAAATGCTCTGTATTACAGTAGGACACTAATGTTAAGCAAGAAAATGGGTTGACTGGGAAAGCTGAGCAAAGAAAAGTAAAGGCTGTGCTAAACATCAAGTTTAACAAAAATTATGTTGCCATATTTGCATCTCAAGAAACTACACTGAGAATCAGCAGTTTAGAAGAGACCTAGAGTCACCAGAATTAATCTCACAGACCTCGCAGCAAAGGTTTAGCATCATCACTGGACGTGCACACAGGGAAATCCCAAGCACAAAAATGGATGTTAAACTACTTTCTGTATTTGGCACCGGTACAGCCACAGCTGGAATAGGGCCTCATTCAAGGATTTATAATTTTTTAAATGAGGTGGATATATGGGAGAATATTCAAGCGAGACAAACACAACAAATCAATTAGAAAACATACTTTGCAGAAGGGCACAGAACTCCATCTATCTTGCTTATTGAAGGGAAGCTTGAGGACTGTCTTGAGTGCAAAAGCAGCTACAAGCCACACAGATCTTCAAAATCTAGAAACACAAAAGTATAAAAGCTTCTACTGATGGAAAATGGTAACCATTAAAAAAGAACAGCTTAGAAATTAAGTGTATGTTTTGTTTGGTGTATTTCTCTTAAGGATAATTTATTATTTGAATAAATTACCAAGAGCAGTGATTTTCTATCAAGAGTAGTAAAGATAAGATGTTCTTCTGAAAGATCTAATTCAACTATGAATTAATTTGGGGAAGTCATATGGCTTTGCCTAGTGACTGTGGAAGCCAGATTAAGGTGACCACTCTGGTGCCTGCCTCTCTAAACTAGGAAATAGTTCCTTTAAGCAAGTGTACTGCTGTACATAGCAGGTTCACCAATATTTTGGTGCTTTTAGTGTCACGATAATGATCACTGAGCAGACAGGTGTGGTAGAGGACTGAGTAAATGAGGTAATTTGTAATTAAAATTAAATGCAAGTTTAATTTGTTACACCTTTGATTCTGTTATGAATGCTAGTCCAGTACTTACATAATAACCCACATTAATCAACATTATCTTTGCACCTTTTTAAAAACTTGGTATGCAGTCTCTTTTCTCAGTGCCAAAAAGGTCTGCCACCACAAGCAGAAAAACAGTGATTTACATTTACTTCCAAAATACAACTTAAAGAGTTCGGGATGACTGTGGGAAGGCTGGTCGTCACTAATCATACATATGTCTTTATTTGCAATCAGGTATAAAACTAAATTTAAAAAGCTGATTACAGTGTAAACAATACTTAAAACTAAGTACAATATTTTGGTTTGTAAATAAGTAAACAAACATTTGGCTTTTTCTCTCTCCAGTCTCTTCTTTCAAAATTATTTAGTTTGAACTGGGCAAAGCTTATTCAAGTGAAAACAAACAAGGCAGATGGTTAAACGTCTGTATTGTCTGGAATTCCATCAACTTACCAGCTACCAAATTACCACTAGGTACAATTGCTCATCACCAGTACCAGAAAAATTAATTAATCCTTGGAGAGTTGTATAAAACAGCACACGGAGCAATGGCCTTTCATCTCCACTGGTCTTTTTTAAGATTAGATTCCCAATGAAATTCACACAACATATTTCTAAATTTTCATAGAGATTCAGCTGCCGCTGCCACCACCATATGTCACAGTGCCTCTCTAGGCAGAAAAAAGTGATGTTTCTGGACTATAGAGACTGATGCAGAAATGCACTTATGCACTTTTTTTTTGCTTAAAAAAAAAAAAAAAAAAGGTCATTCCTATTCCAGACAACACTCAAACGTGTTGGGGCTTCTGATTAATTTCAATGCCATCTAAAATATAAGCACTATTCTAAACAGAAAACCATTGAAAATTTTTGGGAAGGACATGCCAACTCAGAACCAACAGAAAAGTGCAGCAGCATTTTTTGGATCTTTAAAGTATATCAAGGCATGCTCATATATTCCATTACAGCAATGGCTGTATGATTCTGGGGAAAAAAAGAAAACAATAAAAGTGTGTTTCTGCCAACTTCTGAAATGCATATCCACATCCTATAGGGCTGGTGCAAGGCCTATCAAATATCTAATAAAGGTCTCCAGGAATCTCAAGACAAAGTTACTCCAGAAAGAGCTTTACTAGAAGGGTATGCTAGCACATACTAACCACATCCTACCTCTAGTTAGGGCGAAAGGTGGATGCAATTCTTACAGACATGTGTAAGCCAATGCATTCCAAGATAACTATAAAAAGTACAAAAGGAAAATCAAGTTACATATAAGAAAACCAGCCTACATACAGAGACCAGTTACATGTCACCTGATTGAAACTCTTGCAATAAGAAAGGCACATTTAAACAGAGGCTATTACCTCCAAATAACCCAAATTTCTTGACAAACTATAAAACCCAATTTACATGTTATTTACATGGGAATAATTTCTTTGATTCTGGAAATGTAGCCATCTTTGGGATAAGACACTGTGGTTATACCACCAATCCAGAAAACTGTATCTTCAGCTAGCAGTGATTAGCAAAAACATATAAGCTTATGGGCTCCAACCCCTTAAAGGGGAACCAAAAGTACCACTACTAAATCTCTTGCAAGAAACCAGCACTTAGCAGACTACAGTTTTTCTTACTATCTATATGTCTCTATTGTCACCTACTCACCCATATCCAGCCTTAGGTTTTTTAGGGAAAATTAAACATTCCTCTGGTCCAGAGAGCCATCTCCAGCAGAACACTATGGGGCTCCTGCTTTCTTTATGCTCCTTTCATTAGGATGTGGAGACGAAAAAGTAATTTCTCAGCATTACAGCAAAACTAAGACCCTAGACAAAAAAGGAATGCTGGGCAGCAGCTTCAACATAAACACTGGAAAGAAAAAGAATTTGCCATCTAATTCCACAAGCTGAAGAGATGGATTCATAAACAGAGGCCCATGAGTGACAGATGATTTGGCCAATGTCAAATATCACTTCAGCGAAAAGTAAGAGTGAGGCAGGTCTCCTGAGAGCCAGAAAAACAGTTTACCCACATTTAGCAGGCAAAATAGCAAAGACTAGTGACTCCTAACACACATACACATTTATAAACGCCACACTCCTTTAGAATTTAAAACTGAACTTTATTAGCCTCCCACTGTAATGATTCCAGAGTTTTGAATAGGAAAGGACCTTACTTAAAATGTCTCACTTTGCCTGAAGAGAACCATTATAATGATTACACTGTTGTATAAATACCTTTGCTCAGGGCACGTCTTCATTTGTTTAAAAACAGAAGTCTTGTTAAGATGCAGCTTACTTTTTACTACAGGACAGAGTATAAAAAGAACTGTCTTAGCAGGAGGCCCTGTACTCTTCAGGGATTGAAAAGCAAAGAAAAGAAGACCCAGAAACCTATCAGCCTTAAAGTCAGTACTCTGGCCTCTTGGAAACAGGTATAGACATCAAGAAAAAACAGATTAGTAGCCCTTTAGGCAAGGCTTAAATCTTGATTTTATCTATCACAAGGCAAGAACAAAAAACACTAAGAAAAGCTAAAGACTGAGCTCTGTCTAATTTATATTTCCACATTACTAAAAATTAGAAAGGTACAACATTCCCTAAGAGAGAGGATAAATTTCTAATTATTCAAATTTTTAAATTTAAGCGTATCAGACCTGAGCTCTGGATCCAGAACTGCATTTGAGGCTAATCCTCAAATGTATCCATTCCCCATTCATGATACCATTTACACAGATATTTATCTTTCAGTCCATGCTTATGTGTTATTCTAAGTCATGTGTGAATTCATTTTCTATAATAAAGGAAATAATTATAAAAATATACATAATTCATATTGAGTTTTCTGTATTTCAGATTTTTTGAGAAAAATCAGGGAAATTATTGTTCTGTATATTCATCCCACTATGTGGGGAACACAGACCAACTACAGCAGCACTCAAAATACATGTTTTTTTTTAATTCCTGGAGAACTGCAGCCCACGGGAAGGACTCACATTGGAGAAGTTTGTGGAGGGCTGTCTCCCGTAGGAGGGACCCCACGCTGGAGCAGGGGAAGAGTGAGGAGTCCTCCCCCTGAGGAGGAAGGAGCGGCAGAGACAACGTGTGATGAACTGACCCCAACTTCCATTCCCCATCCCCCTGCACCGCTCAGGGGACGGAGGTAGAGAAAACCAGGAGTTAAGCCCAGGAAGAAGGGAGGGGTGGGGGGAAGGTGTTTTTAAGATTTGATTTTTATTTCCCATTACTCTACTCTGATTTGATTGGTAATAAATTAAATTATTTTTTCCCCAATTCGAGTCTGTTGTGCCCGTGACAGTGATTGCTGAATGATCTCCTTGTCCTTATCTTAACCCATGATCCTTTCGTTATATTTTCTCTCCCCTCTCCAGCTGAGGAGGGGAGTGATAGAGTGGCATTTGGTGGGCACTTGGCATCCAGCCAGGGTCAACCCAACACAGTGACGTGGAGTGCTCTTGCCAGAATTTGTTCTGAAGGCTGCAGATGTGCAATATGATGAAAAATCTCTTTGATAAATGGGAAAAGGAGAAAAAAAAGTTCAGCAGACCACTTTTCTCTGTCAGACCTAGGAACTGCTTTCCATTCAAATTAGTTTCAAAATGTTTCTTTGAAACACTTTTCTATTTCTTCCTGCAAAGTTGTCAGCACTAATTTTCACAGAGGTGCCTGTACTCAACATCTTCTCTTATAGAAGCACAGCAAAACAAGTTTTATTTTTCATCTATGAGAACTGCAGAGTTCCTTTCCCTATTGTAGTTACAGTAGTCGGATAGCCTGAGTTGGCTAAGGTGCACCCTCATCATTTCCATTTCAGTTCAGTGTGATATTCGTGCTTGTTTCCCAGACTAAACTGCTGCACTCTGTCTTAATTATGCAGTTCCCAAAGTCCACCTCAGGAGGGATTGCATCTTGGAAAACTCAGCAGAACTACTTATGCATTTAGTACACAACATAAACTTCAGAGGTTTGAAAGGATGTCGCTGCATTTCCTAGCCTCATGCAAAATCAAGCAATCTCACTTATTTTTAACACACACGTACGGAATTGCAAAATAAGAATATGTAATAAACCCAAGAGACTAAATTATCCTGTCAGTCCTTAAACAAGCAAATCAAATTAGAGCCATATCTGATTTACAGAAATAAATTCACGTAGAATTTGACCCCAAATTCATATCAAAGATAACCAGTGCCCTGGAGCTAGCCAGGAAAAGCTGCCAATGGTGCATCAAGAGTTTTAAACAGAGGCCATTACCTACTGCCGATTTCTTTTTCAACCTAGGAAAAGAAACCACTTACCAGATGCTGAAACCTTCAGCAGAAAAGAATCTATTGCTCTCTTCTCATTACTGTGGTGCACATGAAAAGTACCTTCCCTTGACTTCAGTGCAGTTAAATGACTACAGACTAGAAAGAGGAGAAACAGTCCCTATGTTTTATTAAACACTTTAAAAATTGATACAAAGAGTGCTCCAGTAATAAGAGCTGACAGCTTTGATTAACGTAGCCACATTTCCTTCTGATCCCTGTATCATTCCATTGTAATTTAAAAAATAAATAAAAACCCCATTCTACTTCCTAAAGTTCATGAAACTTCCAAAACCCACCTATTTGCAAATTCAAAGCAAACAGAAAATAAACCTAAAACTTTACTCCCCACAAGTCATGCTACATAAAATGGATGGGTCTATACCTAGGAAGAAGCCCCTGCCTGCACTGTGTGATTCAACTTTATTACATTAAGTACTCAAATACATGTCTAGAGTCACTACATTACATCCAGACAGAAAAAGCAGTATGATCTCCACCCCAGACTGTCTCCAATCTGAATAGATACAACAGATAGAAAAGGGGAATACACATAGACAAGTGGAAGGAAACACATTAGTCAACATGATAGTTTATTTTCCTTAAAAGGCTACAGACAGAAAGCGCATTCCCAATAGTCCCATGTGACATGAAACAAGGTTTCTCATGTGGTAACAGTATCATCTTGCCTTAAGATCATTCAGGACTATTTTAGTCATTTTTTCTGTTGCTATTTTTCTTTTTTTATTAAAGTAGGCAAGAGCAAACAGCTTTAAAATCATATTACCTTGTCTCAGCCAATTGTTTGCCAATGTAACGATATAGTATTGTAGTGTATATTAAAGTTCAAAAGTTAGACTTCAAAGCTAAGCCTATTGAGAGGAATGACTTATAACCTATAAATGAAGCTGCAAGAAAAGCAGTGGTAAGGGTTTCTGGCTGACTGTTGGGGCAGTGGGGCACAAAAGGAGAAGGGATCATTTAAATCCTTTAACTTTACTTTTTAAGTTTTAAAATGTTTGTTTAAGACACAAATAAAATTACTACATTCATGTATCTATAAAAACTGGCTGTGACAGAACTAGTTGTTGAGTCCAACTGCCAGGGCATGTGCATGTGTACGTGCTTCCAGCACTGGAAATGTTCTGCTTTTGAGGACAGAAATTTCCTCTATTACTTAGTGACAATTATTAGTAGTCAAATTCATTTCAGTAGTATTACTTCCAGGCTTACCAACATACCAACTGTGTGCACAAAATCAGACCTTTGCCTTCTAGCTACAGCATGTTGGCATTACCACAACACAACCAAGACTTCATGTTCCTGGGCTCTTCTGGAAGCAATTTGGGACAGAATTATTAACAATGAAAATTACCACAGAAAAGACCACAAAACCTTATGCAAAAACTGAAAAGGCTAAGGGAGACCCTACAAACTGCCTTTTTTTTTTTTTTTTTTTTTTTTTTCCATTTTCTGCCCAAACTGACTTGGAGTTACAGTATTCTTTTAATTTATGCTTCTGTCTTTGATGTAGCTATTAACTGAATGTGCCACTGACCTTGGCTGGATGACAGAGGTAATTGTTTCCCAAGGATGAATTGCTCTTGAACAGTCCTTTATTATAAGGCAGGCCTGTGGTTTCTTTTAACCATTAGCCATGCCTCTATCTATTCTTCTGTTTTGTTTATTTTGATAAAGCAAGTGTATCTCATTACTAAAGAACATGCTAAAAATCTATTTTATTTCCAGCTTGCTGGATTCCAGAGTACAGATTATCTTCCCATGTGTTCTTGAAAGAGACCTCTATGAACATTAATGAGAATTATTGGATACTGAACACTTCCGAAAATTACATTCAACTCATAGGAGCACATAGGAGGTTTAATCTTAAATTATTTTTTTTTTAAATCTGGCCCCAAAATTGAAGTATTAAGCAATGAAAACCAGCTTATTCCAGTGCCTAGAAAACTGATGTAGACCTTATCAACCCTGTGATCTTTTATAATCAGGCAAAACTTATTTTTGGTGCCAATTAGCCCTCTGGATGCCTCAAAATGGGAAGAATCTCCCTGCAGAAATGGTGTTCTTTGCTCACAGAGTAAGAGAGGACTTCCCAGTGTTACTGCTGCACATTTGCCACTTTCTGTTCCTTATAGGACCACTGATCTTAGAACAAAAAAACATGGACAAAAAATAACAACTACAACAAAACTTTTTCTTCTTCTCATCTTCTGTACTAACTAGAGAAATACACATGTAGCTCCTTGGTCTCTTTTAGCAACTTGTATCTCAGGATTTGAGACATCTAGACCCTTACTCTGATATAATAATTTGTTCTTTCCTGCCCATGACCCAGTGGGCTATTTTTCAATATCACTGTTAAAGTTGAAGTTTCTGAAATCTAGACCAGTTACTTGCATTGCATGCATTTTCCTACCCATTCTGTCTACCTATTGAGAAATACTGCCATGGTTGACATAATCTGCATTTTTCAAATCTACATATCTGCAATGTAGAAAATCCCTTTCCTGCATATTAGCACAAATTAATTCTGCTGCTCCATGCAGTGTGACCTCACATATGTCAAATATGCTTTCTACCAAGGGACAGAATGACACTAGTTCTTTTGTGCACCTGAGGTTAAAAACATTGGCCAAAATTTAGAAAACACACATATATAGCTATTATCTCTCAGGTGCCATCCACCAGGCCTCTAAGAAGAATATTAGTCTTATAGGACAGCTTTCTCATCTGGGCAAAGCACATCTCACATACAAACCCCCAGTAAGTCCTCTCTCAAGTCAAGATAATGGGATACCAAAGAGGAATCTGGACTTCTATGAAGTTATTTATTCATCCACTCCTCTTCAGATTTTCCCTCCACAGCCTTACTTGCCTCCTTTAACACACAATGAAAAATAGTTTTTAAGGAGGACTGTTGTTCTAATTTATCTATTGCCATCTCTCCCTCTTAGAAGTGAGTCTGCTTTTTCCCATCTCTATGATTTTACTCTTTTTTTTCCCCCTGTTATTTACCAACATCAAGGCAGGAGAAGGAATACCTGACATTAGTCTTCTAAATTCTAGTATGCAGGTTGCTCAATATTATATGCAAATACTTCATAATATATTGATATACTCCCTTTAAAGTTCCCTAGTCTCAAAGTGGCTGAGACAAAAGGTTCTTTAAAAACAATTACTGATGCCAAGTATTTCCAGTTCTTAGTCTTCAAATTAGAACACTATAAAGGAGAAAGGTTTTTACTGGTGATCATTTTACTGAATGGTCTTTACCCAAAAAGCTCTCAACTGGGTCATCACTTATTTCAAAACAGAGCTCCATGCATTCAGACCTCTTCTCTCCACAGGACGCACTCCCCCGCCCCCCAGTCTGTTCATCCTGTATCCATAAGTTTGAGCACTCCAGCCAGGAGACTACCCCACTACATCTCTATTCTACCAACACCACCAAACTCCTGCAATTCTGAGTGAACTTCTAATTCTTCTGGTTTGCTTCCTTTGCTGTGTGTTTTCATGCATCAGTAATTAGAAAGAAGCAAGACAAATCAGAATTCTTTAGTCATTGACAGCTGCTTTAAAGCGTGTAGCTGCTCAGACATCCAAATCAAACTTACTGAGCTGAAAAAGTTACTTCTAAACCTGAAAGATTCTTATTCTATAACCTTATGGGGTCATGGTCAATTGATGACTATTGTAGAACATTCCCCGAAAGTATGTATTTTATAAGACAACACCTGAGAGACGAATAGCTTGACGCTGCCTAATGCAAGCTGCAATAATCAAGAACACGACTAGTCAATTTATTTTAAAATTGCCATTACTTAAACAGTAAACACAGCTCTCTTGTAACTTGCAAGTGCAACTGCTTATATTGGACAGTAATTTTAGCAAGCTGTTAGATATAATTTGCCTGTCTTTTAATGAAATTTAACTGCTGGAAATAAGGAGGTACATGTTGACTCAAGGTTGCCACAAAGCACAAACCCATGCTCTTCTGTCTGTGGACCAAAGCTCAAAATCAGCTGCTCAGAGGTAAATGGTTTCCACTGAGGTAGCTAAATGAGGTTCCAAGGAAAGGGAGGGAATTGACTCCTTAGCAGCAATTCATTCTCAGACTTGTGATTCTCTAAAAGAATCAGAATTTACCTACATGACAAAGGATTTCTGTTATTCTAAACTCCTGCACCAGGAGGCTATCTATCTTGATTACAAGCTTACCGTTTGGGAAGGAAAGAAAAAAACCGTCATCTTCAGAAACAGGTGAAAGGGAGACGAAGAAGATATACACTGTTCAAAATTGTATCAACATCAAGTACCAAATCAAAGACTAGCAGGAAGTCCTTGCCTTACTTGAAATATTCTGATAAAATGTCATTTTTTTTTTAAACAAATCTAATTATGCAGGTTGAGGATCCTGTATTAAAAGATTTCTGGTACTTTGTAACTTGGGCTACAAATTTTGCACCAAATAAAGTGGATTTCTTCAACTTCCCTCATTTTTCTGAGATCATGATTTAAGAATACAGTCATTACTTAAAGTATATTATGAACTAAATTTTGTAAACTTACTACTTAGCAGAGAGAACAGATGCTCAGCACTTCAGAAGATGCTTTATTAAAATGGATTAAATGCTTTTGCTTCTAACATAGTTTAGGGTTACAATTCTGCTCAGCCCCCTAACTTAATTGGATCACCTACTGTATCATCCAATTTCTTGTTTTCAGAAATATAATAGTCCTACCAATGGGAGTAGGCTTCAGCACTACAGAAATCTTGGCCATTACACACACAATGAAATGCAGAAGTCACATTAATGCGAAGATAAATTATCAGCTGAGCTTAAGGAGCAAGGGCACAAACATCAGCAATATCAGCAGATGGGAATGTTAGAACAAGATTATTAACCTGCTTGTATTTCACAAATTCTGCATACTATTCAGATTAAAAAAAAACAGCAATAGAATTCTCTATTGGCATAGAGAGGACTTTATGGATGCTAGATTTCAACCTGTAGGGTAAAACGCTTAGGAAAATTAAGAGCAAGTTGAAAGATTAAAAAGATTTCTAGAACATTTACTTTTAGGGGTTACTTTCATCCACATTATAATGTCAAGTACATTCTCTGGAACCGAAGTAAAATCTCACAGACTTACTGAGCAGCCCAAGTAGAAATATCAGGGTATTTCAATATTGGAATACTTCAGTTAACAAATGTTTAATATTAATAATTTCTGGTGTGACCATTTCAAACTTCTATTTCAAAGACTCATTTCTTAAGGATGGCCTAATGCTGGACAGTTTTGATGAAACTGAAAAAGCTCTTACTTTCCAAGTGGTCATCTCTATTTCCAGTCCAAATCCTCAAAAAATAAATTAGGCAAAATTGTCTTTGATGTCTGTTGAAGGAAAAGCAAGTTTTGTTTGAGTAATTAGCACAGGACCAACAACAGGGACCCTGAAAGGAGTCAGTCCTCAGAAAAAGCAGTTTCTAAGCTCTCCAGAGGACAGAACTGCTGGACTAGGCGTCTTTCAACATTAAGCTTCATATTCCCTAGGAAACCAAGTGCAAAACAATGTTACAATGTTAATGAAATGCTAAGTTGGAATACCAAGCAGTCAGATGTAGCTAATATTAATCTTTCTTCTACCTCAACTGTGGTCCTATTGTGTTAAGACAGTACTTCCCAAGTCCTTTTTCTTAAATACAAACTTCAGTGTCTTTTTTGCAAAGTGAAAAATCAATATTGTACAAGCACCCCGGGCCTAAGCAGTTAATTCTTATGTTGTTGTAACCTTGGGTTAAAAACACACAAACCTCCCATCTCACTCCAAACCCTATTCACAAAGTGGGACTGTGTAGATATTTTATCGCTCATTCATGGAAGCCACCAGAAAGCGCGGATGAAAATTTTGCCCTCCACTACAATCTGTTTGGGAACTAGGAAAATGATGCAACCTAAGAAGACATGTGCTTCTGGAAAGGGAAGAAAAAAACAGACAATAAAATAACAGTAAAGCCTAACTTGCTTTGGGAAAGCTATGATTTACCAACTTAAATACAGAACTTCTGCATGTGGAAAAAATAGTTTATACTGTGAACGCTAACAGGCAGCAGATAATTGAATGTATACGTTTGTGGGGAGGGAATGTCCAAAATTGAACTTCTAAATTGTCAAGCAGAAGCCTGATACTTGCAACTTGCAACTAGTGTGAACTGGTTGGAAATTTTGTTAAATCCTGGAATACAAGTGGCACGTCCTGAATCGTCCGATTGAGAGAGTCACATGAGACAGAACCACCAATGAGGAGGCTGAAGACATTTTGTACTTTTGCACATAGACTGTTTAGATTGGGAAAACCGGGCAGCTTGAAGGTCTGGAAACTAGAGGAAGTTGAAAAGAAGGGTTCGCAAAAGAAGTGGTGGTATTAGAAGTGGGCCACGAAAAAAGCAGCTCAAGATCCTGACTGGAGGAATGATTCTGGAGGCAAGGGAAGACCCTGGAGATCAGACAGATATGGATATGAATGCCAGGGGATGCCCAGGGACCAGTAACTGCAGGCAGCAGTGCAACACAAACTGACGCAACTTTCTATCCAACCTTCCCAGAGCAGCAGTGATGTCCCAGCTGGGAAGGGAAGCCAAGACCAAGTGAACACAATGCTAGCAGGGAACAGGTGTGATAAGCAAGGAGGGTAAAAGCTCTAGTCTTTTTTGTTCTTAAATAAATGCCAATATCCAGATCCACTACAGGTTGATTACTCTGTCTTGCTCATGACAGGAACTTCTCCTCCAAGAGAAACCCTTCACCACAAAACGCTTATACTACCAGTATTATTAAAACAAAATACAGGCAGACCAGGAAAAAAAGCCAGGGTAAATAAGGCAAAGGAATCATATGATACAATCAACTCTTACCTGAAGGCAACAAAAGAAAATTATGAACCTTGGCACACCTATTAGTATTCCCCCCATCAGGTTCCTTCATTGTATGGTCAGAGGAATATACTCTTATTTTTATAGATGTATTTGCAGGCATATATATACACTTACACATACATATGTGTATTTGGATCAAGCAGAAGATACATAATGGGCAACTGAAGGTGAGATGCTAGTTCTGCTAAGAGAAAGATATGAAGACACACATAGTAACATTAAAAAAAATCCAGATTAAACTCGTAAACTGAAGACAGACCATTTTCCTGGTTAATGCCTGTACTCTATGAGTCTACAGCCACAGCAGATAAAAAGAAATTGCAGTGTCTGTTTCCAAAGAAGCAGACATGAAGCCTAATAAGCCTAACCATGAGATTGAATTGGATAAACTTTCTGTTGACCAGCTAGTACCCTTTCTCTGATTCCCCTTAATGCCTGACTTTTCAAATCTTAGCAAAAAGATTTGTGGGTTCATGTGGCTTACAGAAAGGGCACATATTTCAACAGCAGCAATCTTCATTCTGCTTATTAGGGTAGAAAAAGCAGGGTGGAAAAACAAAGCAATTTCAGTCAAGTTAACTAAATTCTGAGTCAAGTGAAGTACAACTTCAGCACAATTACATTAGATTCGGTAAGAATCAAGAGCAAAGCAGGGGCAGAGTTTTCAGCATCTTGTTCATCTCCCCCTCAAATATATACTTTTCATGTGAAGAAATTGAAATCCCCAGGCTACTGCAACTCTCCTCTAAGATGACAAACAAGGAGAAAAATGATTATTAAATAATCAAGGAGCAAGAATACAGACAAAGAATTAAGATATCTGATGTCATTGCTTGCTAACTCTATTGAGAGGAAGCTAACGTCAGGAGCCAACTGATGA
The DNA here is from genome assembly GCA_024606505.1 of Aquila spilogaster. Taxonomy (NCBI): domain Eukaryota; kingdom Metazoa; phylum Chordata; class Aves; order Accipitriformes; family Accipitridae; genus Aquila; species Aquila spilogaster. The sequence continues at coordinate 19,237,189 of JANHGO010000043.1, forward strand.
CTGACGCTAGGAAAAAGACTATTAAAAGACTATGGGTCTTTACCTATGCTGCTGCATATTCTTCTTGATAGAAGATGTAAAGCATTATGGACATGGACAGTACAGATATTATGAATCTAAGCAAAACACAAATGCAAGTATGCAACTAATAGCTTGCAGCAGTTTATGGCATAATATTTCAGATAATTGTTTGTTTATCTTTGGAATTTCCAACTAAAAACATAGCTTCATAAAAAACAAAGGAAAGGAGAAGCTTTAGATCAGAAAAGAAATGATGGCATTTCAGAACAGTTAAAGCACAGTGAATAGTAGCCAAGGTAAGCTGGACTTGTCGCTTGAATTGAAGCTGATGCACGCTGACTTGTTATCTACAATTTTGTTCTCTTCTTATTTCCACTAACAGGTTATGTTGGGTTTTCTATACTCTTTTTTTCTAGCTATCAAAAGAGAACTGCAATGAGCAATACGTCATCAGATGTGGTAAGCAATCATCATTTATACTAAAATTTCTGTATCCCTAGAAGCAGCCATAACACAAGAATCAAATGATACCTATTTAAGGGCAGGATAGGTGGAGACTGAAAGTTTAACACGCTGCAACTGTTCAGTCCAGAGACAACAGGAGTGAGAGAAATGCAGGTAAGCCCAGATACACACCGTTTAACTTCAGGCATCTAGTATTCAGTTATCAATGAAAAGATAGACTTGCAAGCAGCTAGATAATTTAGGTGCTCAGCTTCTTCTAAGCAAACTGCTAATTGGGTTAGCAGCTTATTGTCAGCACGATATAGTTTTAAAATAGCAAGATACTGAACCACTTAAAGGGTAAAAGATGAAAAGGAAACTTGCTTGTTGCTCTCAGCCTTACTGGAGTTTACAGAAGATGACGATCTACAGGGAATGCCACCAAGTTTAATAAAAACAAGACAACAATGGAAATTTTGAGGTTACAATGAAAGCAATGTCTGCTCAAATGCAGACAAAAACACATTCAAAGAGATGATTTACCACTTATTTTCAAGAGACAGTCAACACATCTGAACTTCAGCCTTAAAACTTTAATATTTTTTTCCTATAGTTAGCACTAAATTTTGCCTTGTCCACAAAGGAGACCTAATCAGTGGTACTTTTCCCTAACAAGTTAACATCTGGCATTAACAACTATATTGATTATCTAATTCCAGATACCTTTGCAGAACAAAGCCTTGGCCATGAATGAATAAGTCTCACTTCTCTATCATGGTTTGTTATACACTAAGACAATGATTGAACTGGGGGAGGAAGCTTTCTGCTGCTAGTCTTTCAGGTATATTTAACTACCACCTAGCTTCTTTTCCTAATAAACACACAGTGACTGGATAATTAAGCGTCACGCTATGTTTGCTGACTGATTGGGTTTTCCAAGCCCACTTCCATTTTGCTCTTCCCACAAAAGCAGGCATAAAAACCAGCCTACAAGAGCAAACTGCTGAATTGCTGCACTGTCAGAAACACTGTGCCTTTATGACAGCAAAACTCTCCTTAAAAGAGACACAAGAGAAATGAGCTTTGATAACTTACCGTTTTGAGACCTAATCTGTTTTATAGCTAGAAAGTGGATGAAACAATCCTTCTTGTGCATGAGAAAAAGCAACCTCCCATCGTGTCTCTTCCACCTTCTTCTCGCTACTTACCCATTAAAAACCACAAAAACTCAAACCCCCAGAACACCTTCACTACCAGCTTAGTGCAGGATCCTGAAGAAGGGAGATATGTGGGCTAAAATCTAAACAGTTTGACACTAGCTTCCTGGCATGTCCCACTATGAGAAAATCTCCACAACAGAATTGTAACCAGTATCAACAAATAAATACAGCAGCATATGCAAATGATGTTTGTAATTAACCACTTGTTCTGAAAATACTAATATAATTCCATTTTGCAGATTCATTAATAGAAAATTAAACAGATTATTTTTATTACTGTACCACAGTTTGGGCTGTGTGCATTATGCAGCCAAATAGCATTGATAAAACTACTACTCTGTTATACAGAAATGCAGAATGTAATTAGTATTCCACTTTGCATATGCAATTGCTGCTATACTATAATAAAGAATTAACTGATAAACAAGATTTAGGATACAACCATTTGCCCTCTTTCCAATCATTGTATTTCGTAATGAAATGGCATTGCTCAATTTAGCTTCTAAATATCTTAACAGAAAATAATGAACTTGAGATGTTCTGGAAAGAAGGCTAGGGAACGCTGTGTTGATAACAGCATTGTGTTCCCATGACAAGAATGAACTGGTAAAGTCTAGGACATAAAAAAAAAAAGTTCATTGTGTGATGAAGATAATACTGTGCTTATGCTATATTAAGTTTGTTCATTCTCCTTTCTGTGCATGTGCCTTTTACTTCCAACGCATCATAGTTGAGTCTTTGGTTTTTACTTAATTATTCCACAAAGTCATGAAGTGGTGAAAAACAAGACCTAACTGTACTGCAAAAGAACTCATTCCTGAGTTCCTGCTTTCTATTCTTTTAACTGATTCTAATAAAGTTTGCCTGCAGGCATTGAGCACAAGTACAAATACCGTGAAACACTCAAGCTTACGGAAGCTTGGTAGTTCGCCACAATTTCATTTTCACAACAAAAAAGAACAGTACAAATTAGGAGGGACAGCTCTGGAGATGTCCATGGCCCCATATACCTGGTATTTGAGAATGCCTTGTTTGAAAAACAAGTTACAATACTGAGACCGGCAGCATGAAGTATAAAACAGAAAAGGTTACTCAAAGGATACCCTACAGAAAATAGCACCACATGTATTCTGCTGTCTTAAAAAATAATTTATTTTTTTTTAAATCACTACATCAATACACTTACTTGGATTCCATTTCTAGCATTTCAGGAATCACTAAAGTACTATGTCAAACTCCCTTCTTGCTGCAACCGAAGATGTCATTTTATAGTAGCTACGTCTTTTCTTTGTTTCTGTTTTCTGTTATTGTTTGGGATAATATTTGACAGAAGTATGCTACTTCTTGAGGTGTATTCACCTTACCAAGTGACACACTTCAAATGTTTTTATATTTTATGCTTCTATTTCATTCTCCTCTAGAAGTATGTTACCTAAACGATGCGTATAGGGGAAAAGACAAGTCACTGAAGAAAGTACTTGAATGGCTCAAAGACCTCAAATGCACACAAAATTTTGCTACCTTACCTCAAATCACAGTCCTCAGCTGTCACAGTCTGACCTATATCAGGGTCTGCATACAAGCACTGAACAAGCATTTCAATATTTTCTTCATAGTATCTAACCATATTTATTCAGATGTTGCTGTTAAATTGGTACTAACAGTTGTTGTGGGTAAGTGCCATCCATCCATTCTCTTCATTTGACAGGTAAAGCATTTCTCTAAACTATAAACATATCTGTGAAATGAAAGGACACTCCCATTTCCACAATATATGAATATACTGCTTGGCATTAAAAGCAAAAGCTTATATCACTGCTTAAGAAGGAAAACAGAATGGCAGAGACGAAAGCAAGCTAGGGAGTAACGACCAACAGCTACCTTCAGCTACATTTCAAAGTCCTTTTCTTTCTCCTTAAACAAACTAAACCCCTGCATGATTAATTAATCCAGGATTTTCCAACTTGAATATCTCCACATAAAGATTAGCTTCTCAAAATCTTTAACCTATCACTAAAAATTAAAGAGCATTGCAAAAAAAAATGGAGCAGTCACTAATTCACTGTGATATGGTGAGAGATCACCCTCTGCTCTTGTGGTAGCAGCACTTTTTAAATAAGGCTTTCATTAAACCTCCCAAAGCATGGTCGTTCCCCAAGTCTTGCAAGCAGGATACAGATTTGAGAATGTTCCCTCCCAAAAGATCAAAGTTGTTTTCAGAACGGAAGTTTACCAGTAATGCATTTAGAAAAGCAATACCACCACACTGTAAGTTTTTCTCATCTTGAAAACACTTCACAATATTAAGCTGGTGTCATTATCCCTTTTTCACTGAACAAGGCACAAAAGGATAAGTAACATGGCAAAAGTCTTAACAGCGACAAAGCTGGAGACAGAATTTACATATGACACCCTGTTCCTTATCCTACTTCCAAGGCTACACAGCTTCACTTTTATCCTATTATTTACATGAAAATACAAAGCCTACTAGCATTAGGGTATCTTTGTGCCAAAGGAAGGTTAAAGTGTATTAAAAATACTGTGACAGCAGTCTGCAAAACCTTCACTGAATGGGTTCTAGTACATGCCAGTGGGAATGTCTCAAGCTGGCCTGTAAAATTAATTCCTTGCTCTTTTTAGATGAACTTATCTGGAACCAGAACTAATGTTAATACATTTGAAAAGAAGAATTGCAATGTCCTGTTTTATACTTTACCTGACATCAAATCTGTGCTGGATATAAGCCTTAAATATTGACTAGCTCCTAGTGTAGAAGCTTGTAACATCTAAATTCTAACTGCTTCTAAAACATTCTGGAAGGAAAACAGCTGTATCTTCCAAGGGAAGTGGAATAGTAATTGTTTTTCCTAGCACTTTCATTTTACGTCAAGACAGATTAATCTCTAGAGTAATTACACTCATTAAAATGGGTTTGGCTGATTACGTTTCACCTAAGCTTTACTACTACCACACTAGTGCTTGTTGACTTGTTAATTAAAAATGCAGGTCCATCAAGATAGTCAGAAAATGAAAAACTTCCTTAGAAATGGTAGTCTCTATAGCTGCTAATTGTTGCATGCCTAAAGCCAGCTTAGTACACAGGAGAGCAAACTATAAAAGATAATTTTTTTCTTTATGCAAGAGCAATGAACAATGAGTAATAAAAGGTATCAATTATTCACATTGCTTCCCAGCAGTTTAGAATTTCAAGAGGAAAAAAAAGATAAGAAGCGATACTGCTTTTGAGGAAAGAGTAAAAATTATTTGGTGAAATGCAGATAGCTCTGAACAGATAATTTGGATAAATATATTACTATTAATTTGGAATGAAAAAAAAACATACCAAGCTTAGTTTATTTCTCAATTTCTTAATAATATGGATTCTTTGCCGAAGTATAATTTCCAGAATTGAAAACTAAGGTCAGAGAAGCCACTGACTAGCTCACACTTGGTGTTACCAAGCCAAAAACTGTTGCCCTGCAAGAGCTGATGCTTCCGAGAATGTTGAGAAACCACAGCTGACCCTTTGCCTCCTTGGCTTGAATCAGATGTACTTATGCACCAACAGCTAAATATTTGAAGAACAGTTGCTTCCACAGACATGGGGCTTGTCTCCAACTTGCTAATGTTGGAAACATGGTGTATATTGGAAAAGTCAGCTCCCCTTGGATTTTGGGGGGGGGGGTTGTTGGTTTTTGGTTTGGGTTTTTTTTTAAAGAGAGAGGTAAGGAACAGTAATGAAAGGAACATGAAAATTGGAAGTGTCAAAATGTTTCAAAATGTTTATTAATACTTATGAGCTAGTAAATATCATCTACCAATGAAGTAAACCTTTTCACAGGAATGCAAACTACACATTCTATGCTTAAAAACTTTTTATCTTGGTGTACCCAAAGGGAATAATTAAATTGAACATTTCTTCCTGCCATTTTTTCCGATTTCAGTATTCATGTGTTCCCTCTCACTTATCCACACTGAAAAAGCATTCATTTAGATTTAGGTTTGGTGCCCATACTTTAACTCCACTGCATTATTTATTAACTGAAAGAGTAGAAAGCACCCTGGAAGTACGCAGAGAGCACAGACCGATAAAACCAAGTTCACATAGAACTAATCAGCAGAGAAGTTTTATGTTGCCATTGAGAAGAAGGCATCAAGAGAAGAGCTGGAAAGAATGTGCTAGAATTTGCAAAGATAATTTCTAAAAAATTAGAAATTGCATTAATTATTTAAAGGACCAGAACTAGATCTGCCAGACAAAGACCAAAGATGACTACTGTGGATGCTAGAAAGACAAGAAGGATGGACTACAGATAGGGACCAGGTACGGTCCCTAAAAAGCATCTCAAATTACTGCTGTCAGACAGAATGCTGAGGTGTGCCACTGCTGTCATGAAGGAGAATATTTCACATAATCTAAGCCAACTGAATTGAAACAGAAATGTTGAATATGACAACAAAGCACCAACAAAAGTGAGGGCATAGAGAGGGAAACCACTGCACTGGAAATTGAGCAGAATTCCTTGTGAATACAATGATACAGAATCACTCTTATAAATCTCAAGACAACAGGTCATGGCAGGAAACATGGACAGACCTAGCTGTGTCCAGCTCAAAATACTGAAATCACAGGTTTTGTAGAACACATTTTAGGATTAGGGTTAGTATTAAAAGAGTAAATGAAAGAAGTCAAAGAATAAGAACACTGATTGCCCTGCATTGTATTCAAGCAGCTGCCATACCCATGGTAACAGTATTACACAGTTTGCAAGACCTGCAAAGGAAAGGCATATTAGCTTTCTAAGCCTTAAAAAGGTAACTACCCTACCCATGAGGCATTTGATGAATTTGTCCATTTTAGCTCTTCTTAACAGAATGGATTCAACAAAAGACTGATTTGTGTTTTCTTCCTTCCCCTAAGTCCTTAAATTATTACATTACAGTGGTTTAGAATATTGATATAATCATGCATTTTTCTAAATAATAAAATATGAAAAAAAAGAAAGGGCTAGCTTTCCTTTATGGTATTTTCTTAATGAATTCAAGAGGGAAAAAAAGGATATCAAGAGTTTATGAACTGTTTAAACATAAAGCCAAAGAATTATAGATAAAGTTCCAAACCATTAATCCATTATATACTGTGAATTGGACAACCCCAGTGAGATATCATTTCCAGAAATGAATCAAGCAAAGCCATCAGCAAATAGTTAACACTCTGAACCTCTGAAACACTCTTTGATTCAATTCAAGCTGCAAACCTCTATGTTTAGAAGCTAATTTACACTGGAATCTGGAATTTAATCATCTCTTCTCATGCATTTGAAAAAGGATGACTTTACTTCACATAGTCTAAATTAACTTTGAAATTTTGCTACACATAGTAATATAATATCTAGTCAGATATGCTGATCTTACCTTGAAAGAAATTAATTGCTTGATTCCTCCTCTTAATATTATCCTGATGCTGATAAAATTTCCCTAGGCAGCACTATGAGATGCTCTGGAATTTGCTCAGATAGAGTAGCATGTATATAAAACCACATAAAGATCATCAGTGAAGGGGAAAGAAACACATTTTAGACAGGAGGAAAGAAGATTTTTTGTTTGATCCAAAGTTCACTGATTTCAAAATAAATCAACCAAAGGCCATTGAAATAAATTTTTTTTTTAAAAAAGTTGTATTTACAAAGTGAGCATAATGTTGAATTTTCCTTTTTATTTTGTTGTTGTTGTTACTTTTAAGTCAATAAAACTTCTACCTGTGCCATTATTCACATCATGCTTACTGCAAGAACACTACCAAAGTGATTAGCTACAGATTTCCAAAAGTGCTCTGAAGAACCCTCTGGAAGGGAAAATTCTGAGAAGTCTAGATGTTCAAGCGGTAAATAAAGGGGAAAGTTTATGATTTTCTCTTCCTCAAGAAACAAATTCTTCAATCAGTAACAAGGAAAAAACCCCATAATCAATATGAAGAGAGTCTTCCTATGCTTCAGACTGTATGAAGGCAGATGTGTTTTCTGATAAGAGTCCTCTAGCTCAGGAAGAAAAATGTCAAGTATTAGCACGATCTAGAGGGTTTATTCTTGTTCAACATTTGAAGGGAACAGCAAGTTTCTTGATCCTTCTAAGCCAAAGTCCCAACCTTCACAGAATCACAATGCAGTCAGGTCCTCTCTCAATAAAGTAAAACAGTGTGAAATTAGGATAAGTTATTATTAGTTAGCATACTAAACACTTAAGCTGGTTTATTATCACCATGCTGGGCTCTACCGATCCCCAGGAGTTCATATTGATGATCGTTCCACAGAACAGGATCTGAAAGCAGCCATTTTTAAGGAGACTAAGAAATTCTCCAAGAGAAAACTCTATAGACGGATATTTAAAAAAGAAATTGATGTAAGGGGATGGGAATTCCTGATTTAATTCCTTGTGACTCTAAAATAAGAAATTTTCCATGCAGTAGAATCACATGAAAGAGGAAAGCAGCTTTCCATATTTTTTGGCAAACTGGAATAACCAAGTTGTGGTGTCCCCATAAAGCATACTGGTCCACAGACTGAAGCAAAGCTTTGCTACTTCTACGGGATATTGGCTTCTTCCATTAAAGAGTAAGCAAATGCAATGAACTCCCAATTTATTTACAGCATATTCATATTAATATTATCCCCTTCTCACTTATTCCCCTCAAATTAGTAATTAAAATGTTGAGGCCTGAAACTGGATTCTTAAATATACATTCCACAAATCACAGCTATGCATTCATATTATCTCTGTATAACTTTAACCAATTTTAAACTAAAAAACATTTGCACTTTTCACCTTTCCCAGAAAGCGTATGTTTTTATTTATAGTTCTATACTATTTCTTAATCTTCATAACACAAAGTAAATTAGGCATAACATGCCTTTATTTACAATGGAATACAAAATGGTAGCTAAGTGTATCAAGTCCTTTGTAATGTATTTACATATCCAATGAGCAAAACAGTAATATCATCTGTAGATAAAGAAAAATGCGTAATATTGTAACGTTTACAACACAAATTAATGATTGTCTGCTACACAAAGATGCTAATCCACTCCATAGTGAAGCACTGGAGAGTATTATATACATCTTTTTCTTTTTTTTTTTCATTAAATTGCTAAAATAAAATGTCATTGCTTACCTATAAAATCACTTCTCTTCTGCCTCTTATGTTTAGTAAACTTGTAGTCAGTATTAAATTGTTAATATAGCTTGAAAAGAGTGCATTGGGATTTTTCACAAGCAATTAAGGTCAATTAATGCTCAATACATTACTTTCCATTTGATAGCTTACACTGGTAGCAGATATTTAACTCATAATCAGTTATTAAATTTTCTGCTCACTAAGCTAGGTGAAGACTTCCAACACCCTTTTTTTGTTGTTGTTTGATTTTTATTTTTAAAGTTATATAAAAAAAACTTAAATGTAAACATTTATTCTTCGAGACGCATTTATCTGATGTACATAAGCTTTTATTTAAAAATTAGTTTCTCTTTATTTCACCCTGAATATAGGCAAACTACAAGGTATCAACTTCTCTACTTGAAGAAGAGTCAATGGCTCTGCAGACAGCTTCAATACACATCCACCCAGAGTTCCAACACAGAGACAAATAGCAAGGTTCAGTCCATGACAGGAATAATGCTCCAAGGTGACGACCAAACATTGGGCTGAAACTTTGCCCCTTGCTCAGAAACATCACATTGCATCAACATTATTCAGCTAACATGGAAATTGCAATCCATTTGCTTATGAGCCACAGCCATCAGCAGTTAACCAGGCAGATAAATAACTGAACAGTAAGTCAGGTTAACTTTTAAAAAACAGCAGCATGTAGAAGGAATCCACAGCACTTGGTTCCAGCCAACAATGAACGCACTTAAGATCACCCTGCACCTTTCTTAAGAACAGCAAAGTTGTGCTTAATTAGCTTTAACATTACTAAAAACATCAGAATCTATAACCATTCATGCCATTGACAAACCGACCTCTGTGGCTTTGTTTTTATTACTAAAAATACAGTAATGATAGTAAATTATAAGTTTTCATGCATGCAGCTCCTTTTAGTGATTAACTAAGTAATGTCTAATTTCATTTAAGAACAAATACATTTCTATCTTCAGAAAAAAAACCCCGAGAACTAATTCAAATAAGCTGATATATGTATATCTGATTTACAATATAAGGGGGAAAAAAAGCTTTTAAGGTAATTTTCCAGGAAAAATGTGCAATCGGAAAACTAAAAAAAGTTTGAAGGAAAAAGGATTGTAAAAATAGAAGGCATATAAATTGTGGGAGACATTTATGACAACATGAGTTCTCAAAACGAATGCTATGGATAACAGATGCAGAAAATTCAAATATATGTGAACTATTTTGACCTAGTATTCTTTTTAATTTGCATTTGGCAAGTCACAGAAAGTGAAAGGCCAATCTGAAAGAGTTATTTCCAAAATGGATTCCTACCCCACAGTCTTTCCTGTATGCAGAAATTGAGCTTTATAGGTAAAACAACAAAAATGACTAATGACCCTTGACATTAGAATTTAAAATGTCCTTCATGCAAATACACTGGTTTCTTGATTCTTTTGTAATACAATAGCAAGCAGGTATTAGAATTGGGAAAAAAAAAGGCAAAAGGAGATGCATGGAAATTACACAATGAAGTAGTTTCATTGTTATATTGAGAGGAGTATGAAATGAATACAAGATAACACTGATAGAGTAGTCTAGCAAATCTTTTCCCCTCAAACTATCCATTCACTTAGATTGCCCTCATTGCAAAAAAAGATTTAAAAAAAAAATCAAATTACATGATTTAATCTGTTCAGCAACAGCTTAAATAGCAGGAAACAATAATTAATTTTAGCGAGAAAATGAGAGGTTTCTTCTTAAAAGGATAGTGTCAGATGAAATTGACCCATAACGTACATACAATCACATGAGCTTTTTGAAAAATTGATCAACAGAATTTCCATATTTTAGAAAACTAGAAATCAGCATCTAATATAAGAAGTCCTTTGCCTTTCACTACTTTTAGCACAAACACGGCTGCACTCCATCGCTACGTGAATGTCTAAAGAGTGAAGTTACAAAGGATGGCTGCACAAGCTCAGAGTTTGGCTCTAAAAGGGGAATCCTTCTCCACCCCTGGAATTCCTCTTCCATGACCCCTGTCCTTCCAGACATGCTCCCTCTGCTCAGCTCTGGAACCCAGCATGCCCTTCGGAAAGCACACTCAAACCCAACATAATGCACACTTTGTGTTACATTACAAGCTGAATTAGTTCAGGGATGGGTTAAATGCATGCCAGAGCGGGGAGAGCAGAGTAACAGGTCCCCTGTCACTGGTACAGAGTTGTTAGGACAGCTCAGTTGTCCCACGTAACTTCCCGTTAAATGCAAGTCAATGACAATTATTTCAATTTCCAAACTTCAAGAAACGGAATAGGAAACAAAATGAAGCATCTGTTATTTTAAAAGTATTTTTATAACTAATATTTCATTAGCAATGTCATGTTAAAAAATTAAAATTAATATGTACAGAAAAGATTATACCTATCATTGTACCGAAACATAACAACATGAGACAGACTATCCATAGCAGATTGCAAAGTTTGTGATCTCAAAGGAACATGCATGTTTTGAGTTGACCAAGAACAACTACAGGATTAGATCTGAACTTAAGACATTTTCCTTTTAGCCAGTCCGCCTTCTACAGATTTTCAAACATCTCTAGAAAAACTGATTTTCAAAAGAAATAAATAGCTTCTATCTATTTGGTTTACTTTCCCACACTCACAATGATCTCAAATATATCTGTTCAAAATGTCTTTTTCTACCAATTTGGTCCTTTTCCGTTGATCAGACATTGATTTCTTTTACTTCCCTTATTGCTAATAGAAAACTAGAGCAATGCTGGGTTGTGTAACTATTCATTTGCATGCCCTCCATCATCAGTGAACATTAGAATAATTCTGGAAACAGTTTTATTAAACATGTATTCCCTCTGCCATGGCAAACCCTAATAACACCTAACAAGGTGCAACCAGGGAAAACCGATTTGAAGTTGCAAGAAAGTTGTCTGACATGGGGCAAGCTTTTTTCTCATATCAAGAGAGAGGAGAAAATATCAAAGTAGTGGAGGCATTAGACATTTACTATTAAAAGAAACTGATACCAAAAGATGTGAACATCACAAAAAAAATCAACAATAGCAAAACACAAAAATCAGAACAGAAATCCATTCTCAGACCTTGAGGCCAGATTTCTGTTCACCCCAAAAGAAAAAGAGGCTGGAACACAGGTGTTTGCCTTGATCACAAGCAGCTTTATTGCACTTAGTGATAGCAACAGCTACCTTGCCTATAATCCAAATCCAAGACTGAACTGCTGCTCACCCAGAGCTGATAACTGCATCTTTAAGATTTGGAACATACTCCAAATCTCCTAACTACATGTAACAGAGAATGGTATAGCCCAGTAACATTAAACATTTTGGGGATAAGACTGAAATAGTAACAAGTTATTTGTATTAAACCAGTCTTGACAGGTTTTCTTCTGCAGCAAAGCCAGCACACCCTACAAGAATGATTAAAAGATGCTACAGCACAAATTAAAGAAAGATGAAAATAATGAACTAGAGATATAAACAAGTAAATATTACATTTTGCTTCATTTCCACAAAGAAAAAATAAACTGAAGTTAAGAATCAGACAAGGATATGTCTCATGGTTAAAGCTCTGCACATACTGAAAATTAGCCCCAAACTAGCTACTATATCTAAACTATAAAACAGGCTGCAGATGGGAAGAACAAGTGACCCTTAAACTTTAGTTTAACTATGTATTACACAAGACAAATTGGACAAGCAAAACAATTTGCTTTGCAGAATTCGCTCAACGAAATGCTATTTGCAGAAGGCTAAAAACGCTGTCCCAATATTGCGTGGTATTTGGATTATCTATTATACCAAGAGGCAAAAAAATTAAACAACTTGAAAATCAGATCCACTTGTCATGAAAAGAAAGTTTCTGAAAAACAATAAAAGAGGCTCCAAATTGAACTTCATCAGAAAACAATTCAATTGCTCCAGTACCAAAATTTAAATGGGAAAAGAAATGCAAAATATAAAGGTTCTGAGACTGTTTCTTGTAAATTAGAAAGATAACCTTTCATGGGTTCTTTACTGAATATTTGTGTACAGCAAGCACCAGAAGTCATCTTCTAACATAGGGTCTTGTAAAGGATTGTTAAAATTCCTAGTTGTGGTCTATGATTCCTTTTGAACAGAAAGATAAATGTGCTGAAGAAATTAAGAACTGGATAAAACAAAGTCAGTATTGAGGACTCTGGAAGCTGCAAAGCTGTAGGAAGAAGAAAATTCCAAGCAGAGCTATTTTCAACTTAAATACTCTAAAAGGACATAAAAAAGGGGGCGGAGGGCGGGCATGCAGAGGGAGGACTCAAAGCATGAAACAGTTCTCTCAACAATATTTTTATAGTCAAAGCTTGTTGCCATGTTTTTGGACTATGTTCAGAAAGCCTTAAGATCTGACTACAATCATCAGACCAACTCTCACCTTGGTGATATATTTCTTCGTATAGGATTGGAAAAGGTACTTTCACAGAGGACGACCCCTCAAGAAGCTACGGGCCAGCTACATTCCACATTCCCATCTCTTACTGCCATTTGCCTGCTATGCAAACAAAACTGATACTGAAGGTGTGAATATCACGAGAGACTTGTCCTCTGCAAAGCAGATCTCTTCAGGCAATACTGACATTGTTTCGTTCATTTATTGCTATTGAAACTGATATAGAAAATGGAGGAGTTCAGCACTCAGAGGCCACAAAATTCTTCCAGTGATAGTTTCTTTTCTTTGAAAATTCCAGGCAAAAATCTAAGCTGCTTTCTGTAGCAGCCAGAGTATCCTAAAAACCTGCTGAAAAAGGACAGAAATTCTAGTACAATAGAAGCTTAGAGACAAATCTCACTTTGCATGGATTTGCCAATTTATACATCCTGAGGACTACTTCACAGTATCCTTTGAGCAAGACAAGACTACTTCAAACACACTTGTCCATCTTCTCCTCATCCTCATATTGATGTGCTCCTCCCTATCACAGTTCAGGCTTGGTTATCCAACAGCACTTGAAGGGCTGTTCACCTACAGCTCACCTGCCTGAAGTTAGCTAAACCTTATCTTTGATACACTTACTTACTAAACTGCTGTTGCTCCTCTAAGACATAGCAGAAGTCAGACAGAATACTTTACAGAGTCTGGAGCCCTTCATTTCAGAAGCTTACAGGGAGCACAGAGTACTACTTCATCTACTAGATGACCAGAGAGAGCAGTGAACCCGTCACTGAACAGCTGATGTGTATGCCAAGACAACATACCGCTGAACGCCCAGGTGATGCAACAGGATGTGATCGCCCCTTTCCTCTGAGAGGAAAAACACATTTCCTGCTTTATTAGTGTATCACTATTGTAATAAGGTGCAACTCCAGCCATAGAAATTATAGTAGGGATAATGGCCATCTATCTGTCTTTACACAAAGGGCCCCAATTCTCCTTGTAACATGTGTAACTCTCATAAAATATAAGCACACTAACACAGCACATTAAACCTGGTGAACTGGAACATCTTTTATGAAGGCAAGTCCAGCTATCTGTTTGGTGGGCAGGAAGTCTGCCAACCTGCATGCACACAGCACAGCCACAGAAGAAAGCTGTCTCCATGGCACTCAGAAGTTAATGCAGCCCTTCCTCAACTTATGACATGGGGGGTATCATCACAATAGTCTAAGAAAAACTGGAAAGGAGCTCAGTACATAATCTCACATGCCCCTTTATGCATCCTTTTTCCTTTTGTGTTTACATCCAGTTGAAGAATACTTCAGTACTAATACAGCCATCAAACCCCCTCCTCGACACATGAATTCACAGGTTTTCCAAGGTATGTCCACTGAATCATGTCAGTATTTAGTCATTGAATGCCAGTTGCATCACTTTTTGTTAATCCCTTTGTTCCTTTAGCCCAAGGCTAGTATTTCTTTTGATCAATATAAATCTTTTCTGTCATCTTATTTTTGCTGTCACTCTGTGAAGTATTATGTTGCTGAGCCAAGATCTTCATTTATCCCTGATATTGCAGTCCTGTCCCTCCTGACAGTTACCCTGTGAATATATCATTATCAATCTCCCTGATCCTCCCAGGTTTGTACATAAATTCACCTCTCATGAACTGACTTCCATAAAGTCGTAAGTCCCACCCCATTAAATGCTAGCTGCTGCAACAGAGGCTTTACTTGAAAGTAGCACCGTCGAGAGACATGTTTGTTGTATTCTATGTCGAAGAGACCCATTCAGCAACAGTCAAGTGGGGATGCAAGGAGTTCAAACCATGGATACTGGAAGCTCCAGCTAATTTTTCACATCTATTCAAAGTGGTATTTAATTTAATACTTAGTGCAGCACCACTTCCCACTTTATACTGCAATACCTCTTTATACTTAAGTAGAAATACCAATGAAATAGCTACAGAAAAAAAAAAATTCTTAATTTTATACACTTAGCACACAGTAAATATGAGAAAAATATTTGTATGCACAACCGTTAGACCTTACAAATCTTTTCATGCATACAAATGTGAAGCTGAATCCTTTCCATTCAGAACAGCTGAAAATTCAAGTCTGCCGTTTTCTCTGCACTGCTACCCAATATCAAAATCCAACGTTTTTCATATCAGCTAAACAGAACCCCTGTCCAGAGCTGGAAGGAGGATAATGGACATAGTTTACAGAAACGCTGTCATCACTGGGACAGATTCATAGCTACAATAAACTGTAGTAACGCTATAAGAGTATTATCACCTATCACTCTTCATAATACAACACATTTTTCACTAATTCGGAAAACACTCAAAAGTTGGTGTCTTTCTGTGCTTTTGCTTCTCCATCCTTCTCATGTACACTTCAGAAGATGATGAAGAATAGCTCTACTTAACCATACAGTTATCCAGCCAGAGGAAATGCATAATGCAAATATTTAAACACTAGCACTAATAAAAACTCACCCCCCACCCCCACTCTTATTCCCTTGTTAATACTACTATTCTTGCATTTTGTTCTGTGGGTCATAAGCCCATACACATAAATACATACATACATATACTTATATCTCTATTTACAACAGCGTAAGACAAATAGAAATACTGATTTCCTTTCAACTGACCCAAAAGCTGACAAATTGTGTGACAGTAAACAACGTCCTACTCTTTATCATACCACATTGATAACAGGAAAACAAAGTAACCTTTACATGGATACTACCTTCTGGGTTTGATAATTAAATCCAATACGACCATTTCAAGCTTTTCATGAGTATCTTCAAACCCAGAAAAATTTCCAGAACTGCCAATTTCACACTAGACAGCTTAGTTCTTGGTCTTGGCTCAGGCACAAATACCACCATGTTTGTTGGCATGAGCAGCTAATTTTCAGTAGCCTTTTCTACATACATTCCTTTAATTACCTAATTATCTCTAAATTTTGAGCAGACAACTGTATTACCAGAGCAAATAATAAGGGTAATCACATGCATAAGCAAACCAGACAAGGATACCAATGTACATCCTTGTTCAGTTCCCTTGTGCATGTGATTTTCACAGCTACAACCATTCAGGCCTTCAATACAAAGTGAGATCATTAGGATGTCCTTGCATCATCTATGGGGGTTTTTGTGTAGTTGTTTGGGGGTTTTTTGGTTTTACGGTTTGGGTCGGCTTTTTTAAAACACGTTCAACATACATCTGTTCAATTCTACCAAACTTTCCAAGTCTCATCAAAATGCTAATTTCTTTTTTCCCAGGTATGTTGTGCCAGTATTCCTGCATGTTTACTTACATTAAATAAAACCCCTTTTGATCCTTATATGCTGAGATAACACTATTTAGTCATGGTAACTAAAAGCTTGATCAATATTTCAGAAGGAAAAAAAAAAACATCATAGAATCGTAGAATGATTTCAGTTGGAAGGGACCTTAAAGATCATCTAGTCCCAACCCCCCCTGCCATAGGTAGGGACACCTTCCACTAGACCAGGTTGCTCAAAGCTCCATCCAACCTGGTCTTGAACACTTCCAGGGATGGGGCCACAGCTTCTCTGGGCAACCTGTCCCAGTGCCTCACCATCCTCACAGTGAAAAATTTCTTCCTTTTATATCTAGTCTAAATCTGCCCTCTTTCAGTTTAAAGCCATTACCCCTTCACCCTTGTAAGAAGTCCCTCTCCAGCTTTCCTGTAGGCCCCTGTTAGGTACCGGAAGGCTGCTATAAGGTCTTCCCAGAGCCTTCCCTTCTCCAGGCTGAACAACGCCAACTCTCTCAGCCTGTCTTCATAGGAGAGGTGCTCCAGCCCTCTGATCATCTTCATGGCCCTCCTCTGGACTTGCTCCAACAGTTCCATGTCCTTCTTATGTGGGAGGCCCCAGAGCTGAACGCAGTACTCCAGGTGAGGTCTCACGAGAGCAAAGTAGAGGGGGAGAATCACCTCCCTTGACCTGCTGGCCACACTTCTTTTGATGCAGCCCAGGATACAGTTGGCTTTCTAGGCTGCAAATGTACGTTGCTAGGTCATGTTGAGCTTCTCATTAACCAACACCCCCAAGTCCTTCTCCTCAGGACAGCTCTCAATCCACTCACCGTCCAGCCTGTATTTGTGCTTGGGACTGCCCCAACACATGAGCAGGGTGTTGTACTTGGCCTTGTTGAACTTTATGAGGTTTGCATGGGCCCACCTCTCAAGCCTGTCAAGGTCCCTCTGGATAGCATCCCTTCCCTCCAGCGTGTCAACTGCACCACACAGCTTGGTATCATCAGCAAACTTGCAGAGGGTGCACTCAATCCCACTATCCACATCACCAACAAAGATGTTGAACAGCACCAGTCCCAATACTGACCCCTGAGGAATGCAACTTGTCACTGATGTCCACTTGGATATTGAGCTGTTGACTGCAACTCTTTGAGTGTGACCATCCAGCCAATCCCTTATCAATTGTAGTGAGCCATCTGTCAAATTCATGTCTCTCCAATTTAGAGACAAGGATGTCATGTGGGACAGTGTCAAATGCTTTGCACAGGTCCAGGTAGATGGCATCCGTTGCTCTTCCCTTATCCACCAATGCTGTAACCCTGTCATAGAAGGCCACCAAATTTGTCAGGCACAATTTGCCCTTGGTGAAGCCATGTTGGCTGTCACCTATCACCTCCTTTTTTTCCATGTGCCTTAGCGTAGTTCGAGGACAATCCACTCCATGATCTTGCCGGGCACAGAGGTGAGACTGACTGGCCTGTAGTTCCCCATGTCTTCCTTTTTTCCCTTCTTAAAAATGGGGGTTATGTTTCTCCTTTTCCAGTCAGTGGGAACTTCACCAGACTGCCACAACTTCACAAATACAATGGATAGTGGCTTAGCCACCTCATCTGCCAGTTCCCCCAGGACCTGCAGATGCATCTCATCAGGTCCCATGGACTTGTGCACCTCCAAGTTCCTTAGGTGGTCTCAAACTGATCTTCTCCTACAGCAGGCGGTTCTTCATTCTCCTCGTCCCTGCCTTTGCCTTCTGCAACTTGGGTGGTGTGGCTGGAGCATTTGCCAGCGAAGACTGAGGCAAAAAAGTTGTTGAGTACCTCAGCCTTCTCCATATTCAGGGTAACCAGGTTTCCCATTTCCTTCTGGAGAGGGCCCACATTTTCCCTAGTCTTCCTTTTAACACCAACATACCTATAGAAGCTTTTGTTGTTGCCCTTGATGTCCCTGGCCAGATTTAATTCTATCAGGGCTTTAGCCTTCCTAACTTGATCCCTGACTGCTTGGAGAATTTCTTTGTATCCTTTGCAGGCTACCTGTCCTTGCTTCCACCCTCTGTAGGCTTCCTTTTTGTGTTCGGGTTTGTCCAGGAGCTCCTATACTCAGTAGCAATATATAGTTCATTAATGGTAGGAAATCTCCCCAAGCTAACTTAGGATATATTTAACAACTTATGGCTAAAACAGCAGGTAAGTAGAGAGTTTAATTATTAAGAATATCTGTCAGGAAGTGTTCTTGGTTCCAGCACCCATTTCTGTTGTGTGGTTTTACCATATCTTAAAACAATTTATGTTATCCTGCAAACAATGGTGGGTAGGTGTGTTTTGGAGATTTTTTGTGTTTGTTAACAGCAAATGATAAAACACCAGTTCTGATGCTATCTTGTTCTCATTCTTCCAAAAAAAGCCTCCTTAGTCAACAGAGAGGAGACAGGCCTGTCCTCCGACAAAGATGATCAATATTTGTTTATCCTGATATGACTGAAAAAGTATGTGATAATTATAGACACAGGCTAATTTGGAGCTCATTATCTCCACGCTTTTTTGGTTCTGTTACTGCATTTTTCCATGACTGTATGTAACTTGGCAAAGTATTATTCCTTTATTATAACTCAGCATAAAGTATTTCATGTCTTCTCATATGAAGCAACACAAAAATAATCTTCACTTATTGTATAATAATAAAATAGAAATGCACTGTCTGGTATACTTCATTGCCTAAATGTATTTAAGAAGGCAGAGTTTGTTTTTCCTTAGTCCAGAAAATTCATTGTAACTGAACTAAAATACATTTTCAGAACATCAGATCATTTGTTGTCTTATTGATGACTATGCAAGCAGGCAACAACCCTTAATGTTAAATCTTTCCACTATTTTTCTTCTGAAGCTTTAGTTGATGGAAAAAATAAATTTTATTTGAAAAGAGAAATCAGAAACAAAAATAGCATTTATTTTCTTCAACATTATATATTAGCAATAAAAACCTGCAGTAATTCAACAGAATTATTATGGAGTCTCCCAGTAATAACCTGCCACAGTGAGAAAATAGTAAATAATAGACTGCCCATCACGCCAGGTGAGCCTTTACTCTGCAGTGAAACGTACACTGCAGCAGATGTAGATCAAGAGTCATTTTCGGGAGCATGAATGGATGAAAACATAAATTATAATTCCTAATACATAATAATCCAAGTTTTGTATACTCTCTTCTGCAAAGGGAAGCGTTTCACCTTTACTGTAGGAAACAGCAGAAGTCAGCTTTAGCGTATTTATTCTAAGCAGCTCTTGCAGTGACATGAAATTCTGGCAAATAATAAATATTGAATGTTTTTTGAAATTTACAATCTTTGGAGACTGTCATTTAAAAGCTAGATTATACTACTATTTATTATTCAAGGGGCATAATCAGTGAACACCTTAATTGTGTTTAACATCTAAAATAAGCAAGAATGCCAACAGAAAATAATCGTTGGTTTAAATAGGACCTATTTTAAGTATAACTGTAACCAAGAAAGTTATAGTGTTAATAATTCAATGTTGGCTGAAAACCACTCTCTTATGACTGATTTATACAGACTGAAGTAGGCATATGTTATGCTACAGGTGGATGTGAGGTCGTAAGAAACCACTTTACAGTCTTCCCAGAAGTAACAGTGTCAAAAAGGTCACCTGTGGTAAAGGATCTTTTGGATTAGTCTTTCAAATCAATGCATGAATTAAAGGCAATTTACATATAAATGGGCTAATACTCTGGCTTTGAAATTAGATGAATTTTTAAGAGATTTAAGAAACAGCAGAAAAGGTCAGTTAGGCATTAAGTATACATAATGCAATCTTTAAAAACTGCTTGTGTTGGAACTACATGTTTCTGGTTTATTAATATTTTGTATTCACAGCCTGTTCTGCTCAGAAAGGTACTGCCAGCTATTTGTGAGCAAACACAGAAAAATGATCCATGCTAGGGATATCAGATTTGAGGTAAGTATGGTCTAAGTCTTAGGAAGTAAAATTTTCTTAATATTAACATACTTTGAAAGCATTTTTGTTTTCATAAGGCAAAACTAAGAAGCTTTAGTCAAAGTCAGTGTAGATTATTATATACTGGAAAACAAACAACAGAATCTTAGGGACACTTTTGATATGACATTTTATTTTCTCCCTTCTACAAATCAAGGTTCTAGTATCACTTGATTTCTCCCTCTTTAGACCCTTATGATAAGAATGCCTTATTCATCCCTATACAGCAGAACCCGCACTGGATTTTATTGTGCCTAACAGCCCAAATACATGCCACAGACAAAGGCAAGATCTAACAATTAACCTTCAGTGTTGTGTGTGTGCATACGTGTATATGTGTAAATAATCTTTTGGAGTCAGGATTTTTCTTCCTCATCTTCAGAAAGAATCCTTAGATCTACTGTATTATTTAACATGGACATGCTTTCCTTAGACATTTGTTTATATTACTGTCTCTTTCCATAAAGAAGTCATTACTAACTCCTACTTGCTGCTGCTTTTTCACCACAGTACACCTTGGTGATGACCCTTTACTTGGCAGAATTAGGAAATGACAGCGATATGGGAACCAGTGTTGCATTTTTTAAAAAAAAAAGAAAAAAGTAAAACATATGATTACCTCCCTTTTGGATATATCTGTGTAATTAAACAGTATGTTCAACTTCCCTTTCATGGATGGGACAGAACTCAAATATGAAGATATAGTCAAACAATGGACACTGAAACAAAGTACCTTCTTCAAGGCCAAGGCTAGACAGACAGTGCTTGCTCAAATCATCTAAGTAAAATCCAGCACCATAGAAATACAAACTAACAATGCAGTTCAATGCTAAAGCTGTTTTACTAACGGTACTTCTGCATAGTCAGTATCCCTGCCATTGACTTAATGTTTTGATGTTTTGTCAACACTGAGATGGATCATATTTGGTGGTTTGTTGTTTTTTTGGTTGTTTTTTTTTTCCACAGCTGGGCTTGGGATAAAAAGAGGGAAGGATTATTACCAGGATTAAATAATAATTTTTTAAAATCTCAGAAAAGAAGGAGTGACAGTAAGATAGCAAGCAATGCTGATGCACAGGACTGGCTATTGATGGGACATGAGAAATAACCAAAGTACTTCTCTATAACCAAAAAGAAGAAATAATATTTTAAAATATTTTAAAACAGAAGGATTGCTTGCTAAAAAGCACCAAGGAATTATAACTTAAGTTGCACGACGAGAATAATCCTTCCAATAACATCCTTGTATTGGGTTTGCATGGCAAGGTTTTGGTAGGAGAGGGGCTACAGGGGTGGCTTCTGTGAGAAGCTGCTAGAAGCTTCCCCCATGTGCAATAGAGCCAATGCCAGCCAGCTCCGAGACAGACCCACCACTGGCCAAGGCCAAGCCCATCAGCGACGGTGGTAATAAACTAAACTAATTTCCCCAAGTTGAGACTGCTTTGCCTGTGACGGTAATTGCTGAGTGATCTCTCCCTATCCTTATCTCAACCCACAAGCCTTTTGTTATATTTTCTTTCCCCTGTTCAGCTGACGAGAGGGAAAGATAGCACGGCTTGGTGTGCACCTGGGGTCCAGCCAGGGTCAACCCACCACAATCCTACAGTATTTAATAAAAGACAAAAGCAGCATCTGTCAGACATTAACAATACTGTTCTATGAAAAGCTTCAAAACCATTTATAATAAAGTTCATAATCCTTCCATACAGTTAATTTTTAAAATTACAGAATTCTAAGGAAAATATGATTATCTAATCAACCTTTAGGACAGTTTCCTTCGAAAGCCTGTTTTCCATCCTACTGTGCAGTGCAAAACTGAATTTCATGTGGTAATTGGTAAATTGGTCCCTTCCCTTACAGGAAGGCAAAAGAAATCAACAGACATTTGCAATGAGCCCTGCAGCAAGGCACAAACAAAAGCATGAAAATTTCACAGTTTGAGTTTATTTCAGAAGATAAACAATGAAGTTCTATAGATACAAATAGAATTCTGAGGTGCATAAGAGGAGTAATAAGGCATAGAAGATGCACTACAACTAACAAACTGTGGGTAAGTGGTAACAGTACTATTAAGACGATTACTTAGTTAAGTGTTCAGGTAACCAGTGATTGTCAGACAACTTACATCCTACATATAGTATGTACTTTATCGGAATCAGATGAGTTTTAGCTTATACTACAGAACAGAACCTTCTCAAGACTCCAGGCAGCTTAGCTTTGGAAAAAATAAGGAAAAAATAAGCATTTTTATTAAAAGATATCCAAGAGACGCAAAAAAGAGAAGTACTTCCCAGCAATTTGGTAAACAGTTCTGACACTACAGAAAGTATTAACCATAAAGGAACAAGGGACACCATATGTCTAGTTCCTGTGAATGTATTATTATAGGAGAGACTCCTTATCACAAGAGCTAACTGGGCCCTCAAATATAAAAGACAATTTAAGATAGTTAAAAAGATGTTTAGCAACAGTTCTAACAAAGAATTTGAAGATTTTTTTTGTTCTCTTCCTATGGTAAATTCATTCCTACAGAACCAAAAATAACTTAAACCAATTACTGCAAATAAAAGTCAAACAGATTTACCTTGACAAATTACCATTCTGTAGGGATACTTTTAAAGCAGGTAGATGAACCTGTACAGCAATTCAGTTGATAAAAATGCTAGATTTCTTTTGGTATGTAACTGACTTTTTCTAGTGCAGATTATGCCCATAAATGGGGTCATTTCTTCAGTTGCCAATTTAACAGAAACATCTTTTGTAAAAAGTAGTAGTAAATGTAGTAAAAGCTACATGAAGTAAAAGTAAAAGATGTAGTTAAAGCTACCATGAAAAAAAAAACAAACAACCTGAAAATTTAATCCTATAGTACTGTGGGGTCAAATGCAACAAATACTACTTATCCATATAATTTTGAATGGTTTAATTTATGAACATGTAAGTCAGAGGAACATTATCTATTGCATATATATGAGACTCGGAGCACATGTGGAACTATGCTCATGTTTCCAATCACTGCTTTATGTGAAGTATGCAAAAATAAACATATCACTCATGCAGGTACTGGAAGATCTGGGTTAATAATAATTTCTAAAAACCCCAAATCTTAAAGGAATGAGGTCTAGCTTTTGGAAAAATAAATTAACAGCAGATCTTGCCAAGTTACACAAGAATTTTGTAAAAGAACAAAAGGTATAGTTTGTAAGGCTATAGGAGAAGCTTGTGTCAAATATAACAACAAAGGGCATGAACTTAAGCTAAGGAAAGGTCATCTTCAAAGAGAATGTTGGAAGAAATGCTTTACACAGAGAATAGTTACGACAGACAATAAAACACTACGACAACCTTTGCAACAAGTGATATAAACTTTAAAAAGTGACACGCATTTGAAAGACAGTTATTGTGCAAATAGAGAAAGAGGGACAGAGATACCTGGCCTTTTCAAAAATAGGCTTTGCATCCATCTATCTTTAAATCACCAGCATTACATCCCTATCTACTGCCTCAAAAGTCCACTAAAAGAAAATTGACACCAAACTAAACTGAAGGATCTAACAATAAGGTTCTGACAGCTGAAGTGGGTCTTAGAGATTCCATCTCCAAATGTTATTGCCTGAACTTGCCCATTTCAGTGAAGGAATAAGTCTTGTCCCATCTATTTCAGAGCCTTCATTTCTCTTTTAATAATTCTTCCAGTTTAACAAGTTTTGATTCAATAATTTGGGTGTTTTAAACCAAACATATAATCTTAAGTGGCTACCCATCACAAGTATACTCAAGTTGCATATTAAAAAACTTAAAATTTTTATCTTGTGTCATCTGGACATCACCCTGAATCCCAAATCTCTAAAAGTTAGAAAAAATATTATTTTTACCAATTCTTTGAAATATCAAAAACAGTTGAGCACTACTTTTTAAGTTCTGACCAACTGCAGAACAGGAAAGGGAAACTGTCATAACGCAGGCAAGCCTCTGAGGAAGTCTGAGCTACGTTTGGAATTGTATCCTCTGGAAGTTTCAAAAGCAGCTTGACATCATCTTTGTTACACGTCCGAGGGCACACATACACAGCTTCAAAAGTAAAAAATAACTCTCACCATAAGAAGTCTCACTGAAACAAAAATAATCAAGTCAAGATGGCTCCAGATGCTTGGTTCTTCAGTGAAGGGATCAATAAAATAGTTTAAATTACAGGATTCTATTAAAAATTGACTCTACTGTATCCTACCATATCCAATACAGAAAACAAACTCTACTAACCACAGCCACCTGCTTGCTTAAGAGGGAAACTACTTCTGGAATTAATATTTGTTATTGTCTGTGCTAACAGATTCTACTATGAGACTGGTCTTGGGTTACCACTATTCAATAATGTTGCTAATAAGAACAATTTTTACCATAATTAGCATATTTTAGAAAGCATAGAGAAGTTGAATGGTTATTAACATCTTTAACGATTTGTGGTAACTTTCACCATAAAGATGACAATATATTAGTTTACCAGATGCCAGATCATGCAATGGATCATTAACAAGAGGATGTTTTCTGAATACTTCCCAAATAAATACCAGCTGGTTTACTCTCAGCAAGCATAGTCACAAGCATCTCTTATCTGATGCACTAAACTGATGTCAAATACATCATGTATTAAAATCTCTAATGTTCATTTATAAATTCTTTGTCTCAAAAGCAGTACAGTATGTACACTATCCTGCAAAGATCCAAAATGATACAATCACTATTTTCAGACTTTAAAAAAAATATTAGGAGTTTAGTAAAATTTTTAAAATTTATTTAAATGGAAAAAAAAATTATTATATTACACAACTATTCCAGATGTACCCTACAGGGGATCTGACTATAAGATAAGGAATAGCACATTTCTTACCTGTCAAGAGTAGTCTGAAGATCAAGACAGTTGAAAAGAATCATTTCAATGGATTAATAGCTTTAGGCCACTGCATTTTAGCAATCATATCCACACATTCGAAAGAGAGACTAAAACCAATATACTCAGCTATCTGGAATATGCTGCATATTTTAGGCAAGACAATATTGATGCTCCCTGACAATCTGCTGCTGCCTATCTTACAGAGAAGCACCTGACCCTTGCACATCTCCAATGTAAGTATAGAACTAACAAGTTATTAGCATGGCTTGTTGCAGCTAGTGAAAACATCTGCAAGTAGTACTTATATCACCTTCCAGCCCCTTTCCATGGGAAGGGGAAGGGGAAAGGGGGGAGTGGGGAGAGCATAACAAAAATAAACGACCTCCAAAACAAAAACAAACCAAAAAAAAAAAAAAAATCATGTTGGAGGGGAGAAAGACCACACTATTCTCAGCATTCAACTATCTCTTTTTACCTCCTTTGGGGAGCAAGCTGGCTCTAACAGACTCAGTCTCTAGTGTCTGCCTCTTTCTCACTGTAATTGTAACGCTAGGATCAGGGATGACACATCTATTTGTTCCTCTCCGTCACTAAAATGAAAATGTCTCCTGCTATTTGGTCAGCTTTGAGTATCCCTCCGCTGGACAAGACCTCATTTCTCTAGAGTAAAGCATAGCTTATAGGGGGAAAACCAGAAGAAAAAAAGATTTATGGAAAAGGAAGAGGGTACAACTTTAAATTTCATTTCCCTTTTGCAAGTGACCTGTTTAAAAAAGGAAAAAATCTCAGTCACATTTAAGGAAGTAGAAATTCCTTGAACAAAGCACAAAATTAAAAAGCAACTTTTCCCCATCACCAAAAAGCAATAGTTACTTCCAAGAGGAGTCGATAACGACCATCCACAGCTTTAAACAAAGAAAAAGGGATGAATATCAACATATGTGATAGCTGCTGGTTATCAGAATGAATAATTTAGAACTCATTTACTAGGTATGTGTCTGCCAATACATCAATTGCTTGAGTTGCTCATTCCACAGCTAAACTACTGCACAAGTAGCAATTTCAAAACAGTTTTTTACATAATGCTTAACAATTAATCAAAATGTATCCATTGCTTTTCAAATGAACCATTTTTCCTTTCACATTACACATTTAATAATGGGTTTATTCTTAAACTGACTGATGATAATTCTTTGTCTTCATAAAAATACAAATGGAAGCGGGAGAAGTTCGATATCCCACTCTCCTGCAGCATGTTCATTTTATGCCGCTCAGTGAGTCAAAGGGCAAACAAGTATCTCTGGATATTGTCTAGTTCATATTTTCACCCTACGGCACGATAAACCCAGGTCATTTCTGTATTAGTCATTTTACTCACCCAAGATGATCAAAGAACCTAAGAGCTGCAAGGTTGCCTGACAGAAGTTTTACCCTAACCTATTCATATTCATAATGGGAAGATTATTGAGTTTCTGATTCATTTGCATGCTTAACTAGCCTTGCTGTATTTCTTGTCTAACCTGAAACTTTCTTTAAATTTCAGTATGTTCTGTTTTAGCTGTTCTATTTAGGCCTAGAAAAAAAAAAAAAAAGACTATTTCCCCTCTTTGCAATGGTCATTTATGTTTTTGAAGACATAAGGGTTTTTTTGGTCTGGGTTTGGGGTTTTTTTGCTAAACAACCCCAACTCTCAGGAATTTGGAACCTGAGAAGTACTCAAGAAATGACAAATCAAGTGAGACTCCTCTTTAAGTATATCAGTTCTATATTAGCTAAGAAATTTATTTCCAGAGTGGGAACATAGCATACTTCCCCCCACCCCCAATAGCCAAGACCTTAGATGATTAATTGATGATACACCCAAAGCTTTGATACTTCAATACATTGTACTGCCAGACACATACTCTATCTCATGCTTTCTTGGATCATTTCCATTGTACTCCACTGCAATTTACCAAAACAAACCCAACCCTATCAAAGAGGGGTACCATAACAAGACCAATGAAACCCAAACGTAAGAACCTTCTTTGCTTCCCAAATCGGAAGTATCATGGTGGTTCCTTAAAGGAAGTGAAGAAAGTTTTATATTAAGATTTTTCTTTTAGCTTTAAAACCAGTGAGGCTTTTCTTCCCTGCAAAACTAACAATTCAGTATGGAAAGGTCTTGATTTCACTACA
Source organism: Aquila spilogaster (assembly GCA_024606505.1). Classification (NCBI taxonomy): domain Eukaryota; kingdom Metazoa; phylum Chordata; class Aves; order Accipitriformes; family Accipitridae; genus Aquila; species Aquila spilogaster. Next base: position 19,264,862 of record JANHGO010000043.1, read on the forward strand.
TAATTTCTTCAGGGAATTACTATTAAGTTACCAGCTCACTAGCATGACCACTTGGGGTCCCATTATTGCCACATTCATTTGAATGGAAAAGACTGAAGTCTGGAGATATTCTGGCTTGACTAAACTTTAATTTTAGAATTCTCATAGGCACACCAGCTGCACAGTTCAGCTCCCCAATAAACAACATTAGCTTGGTGAAGAATTAGAAGATGCAGAAGGCTACCAGCAGGAAAGCAGAGGAGAGCAGTAGAAGGTTTGTATTTGAGCATACCTCACAACATATTTCAGCAGAAAGTCAATCTCTTTTCAGAGATTAGGGTGTACAGCTGGGTACTCTGTTTACCAATGCCAAGCCTTTTGGCTTCATAAAATCTGCTGTTGTGATTGGATTAAAACATTTTTGCAAGAGATATAGAGGAATAAGCTCAATCACAGATCATGAAATAACCGTCACCCCAGCTCTTTCTACTGGGGGTTGGACTCTCCAGCCTAATATCTTATTCAAACAAAAAGCCTTATACAGAGCCTGTGTACTGAGTAACTAAAGCTGTTTTGCATTAGTGGATCTATTGTAATCCTTCTGTTTCTTTCTACCACATTTTGATGCACAAGACTGTGCTCCCAGTTCAAAGACAAGGCATGTAGATTTAGACACTCACAGAGGTTCCTGTTACATGACTTATCTGTTTTGGGGTGGTTTTTTTTCCCCAAAGTGTTTCCCAACACTGCTTAAGTAGGTACTGAAACAGATACATGTCATGTGGATTTCGTTATTAATTTCTTTGTTCATTGCTCATGTTATTAATTTCCATTGTTCGTGTGAAGAGATCACTGATGGGTCTCGTCTCAGTGAACAGAGTAGTATGTTTACATGAGAAATACACACTTACATTATTAGGTTGCAGGAGGCCTCTTCTATGTATTACTCAATCTTTACCTGAAAGAAGAAAACATAACTTAGACATCTTTAATAGAGAAGGTCGCAAAATTATTCAGTGGAGAAATTCATCCATAAGTGCTCGTTGTGTGGGAAGAGGTGTATTCTCCAAGGGAATCTTGCTGAACTTCTCAGAATAAAGCAGTTCGGTTTTGGGGAACTCAATTTCTATTTCACTTTTTTTTTTTCACGTAGTTACAAAAG
>JANHGO010000043.1:19266102-19302972 GCA_024606505.1 Aquila spilogaster
CCCCCCCCCCCCCCCCCCCCCCCCCCAAACCGCGTGCTATTTATTTGGGTTTTTGTTGTTGTTGTTTGTAAGTAAATCAGGAACATTACTGGTCCGTATATTTATCCTAGTACATAGGGAACACTGACTGCAGCAGCACTCAGAACACATGGCACTTTTTAAAAATATACATTCATAGATAATTCTGTGGGTAGAAGAACAATGTGCACTGTGATGCACACCTTGATTTTCTTGTATATAATCAAACTTCAGGCAAATACCCCTGGAGACTGGCAACGGCTGCTACCTAAAGGTTTAAACCCAGTGATTTTTTACATGGTAAACAGTTCAGAGGCACTCAGAAAAGCAGCCACCATGCCAACCATTCTGTTGCACCTAAGGGACGGAGGAGGTTTGCTTCCAGTGTATGGAGGTACCTGATGCAGCTTGGTTACCAGTTTACTTTGTACCCTTACATTGTGAAATAGTGATCATGGATGTAAAACAAAAAATGTACACCAATGTACAAGAGACAACACACAAAATAAAAAAAAAGAAAGAAAATAACACTGAAAATAACTGAACAACTCCACTGTATGAGGGAATTCACCCTGATACAAATTGACTGAGGGTGACCAAACAAACTGTGCTGGTGGGGCCACTCAGTTCCTACAATTTATTAACTTCTGCTGTAATATTTCTGGGGCACATCAAAGAACAATACAGACTGATGTTGGTAATCCCTCTCACATATAAAAACTTTCATTACAGAGTGTTAAAGGCATCATTCTGTCTGAGAAATGGGAATTGATAGGGGTTGGCTTTTTTCTATCCTGGGGAAATATCTAAGGCTCTTTCTCATGGTGACGCTGAGTGCTCTTGCCAGAATTTGTTCTGAAGGCTACAGATGCGCAATATGATGAAAAAATCTCTTTGATAAATGGGAAAAAGGAAAAAAAAAAAGTTCAGCAGACCACTTTTCTGTGTCAGACCTAGAAAATGCTTTCCATTCTAATTAGTTTTAAAATGTTTCTTATAAACACTTTTCTATTTCTTCCTGAAAAGTTGTCAGCACTAATTTTAACAGAAGTGACTGTATTCAACATCTTCCCTTACAGAACCACGGCAAAACAAGTTTTACTTTTCATCCATGATAACAGCTGAGTTGCCTTCCCTAGTGTAGTTACAGCAATCAGACAGCCTGAGTTGGCTGAGGTGCACTCTCCTCATTTCCATTTCAATTCAGTGAGATATTCTTGCTTGTTTCCCAAGCCCAACTCCTGCACTACACGCCTGTCTTAATTACACTAAGTGTACCCCAGGAAGGACTGCATCTCAGAAACCCAGCAGAACTACCTACGCTTTTAGCACACAACGGAAACTTGAGAGGTTTGAAGGGGTGGCACTGCATTACTTCATAGCAAGACTGCTTGATTTTTCATGAGACTTTGTTTTAATATGTATGCAGAGAACTACAATGTATGCAATAAAATCAAGAGTCTAAATTATCCTCTCAGTCCTTAAACAAGCAAATCAGATTGGAGCTGTATCTCATCCACAGAAATACAAGAACAAAGAATTTGGCCCCAAATTCATAAGGAAGAAGACCACTGCCCTAGCCGGTAAAAGCTGCCAACGGTGCCTCAAGAAGTTTAAGTAGAGGCCATTGCCTACTGCAGATTTCTCACTGTAGAGAAAAAAAAGCAAACAGCTTAGTAGATGCTGAAATCCTCGAGCAGAAGAGAATCTACAGTTCTCATCTCATTACTGTAGTGTACGTGAAAAGTAGCTTCCTTAACTTCAGTGAAGCTAGATGACTACAAAGAACAGAAACAGTCCCCATGTTTTATTAAACCCTTTAAAAATTGATACCAAAAGTGCTCCAGTGACAAGAACTGACAACTTTGATTAACATAGCCACGCTTCCTTCCTGTTCCTATATCACACCCACTGTAATTTTTAAAAAATAAATAAATAAAACCTCATTCAATTTCATAAAGTTCACATAACTTCTAAAAACCACCTATTGGCAAGAAAGTGCTGCGTATTCTGGGAACCAGAAAACACACCCAAAACTTTATCCCCCCGCAATTCATGGTACATAAATTGGAAGGCTCTACACTCAGGAAGAAGCCCTTTCCTATGCTGTCTATTCAGCATTACTTCAAATATTGTTCTTGTAGTGAGTTCTGGAACTGGTGCCTGTGGACAGACAGAAAAAGCAGCACAACCTTTGCCCCGATCAGTCTCCAATCTGAAAAGATGCAATTGATGGGCAAGGGGAAAGCACAGAGGCATGTGGAAGAAAACAAAACATTATGTCATCAAGATTATTATCTTCTTTAAAAGCCTACAGACAGAAAAAAGATTCCCAGTAGTCCCAGGTGACATGAAACAAGGTTTTTCATGTGGTAGCAGTATCATCTTGTAAGATCATCCAGGCTTATTTCAGATTTTCTGTTGCTACTTTTTATTATTATTATTATTACAGTAAGCAGGAGCAAACAGCTTTAAAATCATATTATCTTGTCTCAGCCAATTGTTTGCCAGCTTAACTGTAGCACTGTAGTGTATATTCTGAAGGTTCAAATGTTAGACTTCTTTAAGTTAGCAAAAGCCACATGAAGAAACAATTGCACCAGGTATAAATCAAGTTTCCAGAAAAGCTGTGGGAAGGGCTTCCAGAAGTCTGCTGGGCAGTGGACACAAAAGCAGTAGGGAGGATTTTAAGTTTACAGTTTCTAAAGAACTTTCTTCATAATGAGCTCTTCCATTGCTCAGCTAACACCAAGCATAACTAGAGGCTTTAACAATGTTTGTACTCAAGACAAATAAAATTACCATCTTCATGTATGCATCAACATGGGCTGTGGTAGTACCAGCTGTTAGAGTCAAACTGCCAGGGTGTGTGTGCACACATGCGTACATGCTCCCAGCACTGGAAATGACCCGCTTTTGAGGAGAGAAAACATGATTTCCTCTCTTATCTCGTGGCAACTGTTAGCAGTTGAATTAACTTCAGTGGGATTACTTCCAGGCTTAGAGCTAGACGTACCAACTCTGTATACAACATCAGATCTTCATCTACTGGCTACGCTGTGTTGGAAATAATAGAGCGCAATCCAGATACAATTTTCCTGGGCTCTCCTGATAGTAATTTGTGAAAGGATTATTATTAACAATGAAAATTATGACGTAAAAAGGCCACATAACATTATGGCAAAAAAAAAACAAAAATGCTGAGGAAGACCCTACAAATTCCAAACTTTCTTCATGTTCTGCCCAAACTGACTAAGTTACAGTATTGCCTTAATTTATGCCTCGGTCTTTGATGTAGCTATTAACTGGATGTGTCACTGACCTTGGCTGGATGACTGAGGTAAATTGTTTCCCAAGGATGAACTGCTCTTGAACAGTTCTTTATCATCAAGCAGGCCTGTTATTTCTTCTAAGAGCCGTGCCTCTATTTATTCTTCTGTTTTTCTTATTTTGATAAAGTAAGTACATCTCTTTAGAAAAGAACATGCTAAAAATCTATTATATTGCCAGCTTGCTGTACTCTGGGATATAGACTTTTTTTTTCTTTTAAATAGCTGTATGAACATTAATGAGAATTATCGGATACTAAACACTTCTGAAAATTACATTCTGCTCATAGAAGCACAAAGGAGATTTAATTTTACTTTTTTAAAATTTTCATTAAAAATGTTAAAAACAAAAACCCACCACTTTCTGCTTCCCCTCATCTTCAGAACAAGTTAGAAAAATACACACGTAGCTCCATGGTCTACCTTCACAACTTACATCTAAGGAGATCTAGAATCTTAGACTGAGAAAATAATAACTCTTCAGTCCTTGATAACCAACCACTGTGCTACTTTTCAATATCAATTTAGAGGTCATGAGTGATTCTATGTGATGTTTCTGAAAACTAGACCTGCCACTTGCATTGCGTGAATTTCACCACCTTATCTGTTTATGTATCAGAAAATACTGCCACATTGATTGCCATAGATTGCAGATCTACCTGCAGTGTAGCAAGCCCCATTACTGAATGTTAGCACAAGTTAACTCTGCTACTCCACGTGCTGTGACTTCACATACATCAAATAGCCTTTCTTTCAAGGGACAATGTTGCTTTAGTTTTTTGCACATTTGAGGTTAAAAACATTGGCCAAAATTAAGAAAAAAGAAAAGCACTACTAGCTACTATTTAGCTAATAACTAATATAGTTATTAAACCTAAGAAGCCATTCATCACTGCTCTTAAGAATGTTAGTCTTACAGGACACTTTTCTAAACTAGGCAAAGCACATTTCTCATATAAACCCCCAAGATGTTTCCTCTCAGTTCAAGACAACAGATTTCAGAGAGGAATCTGGACTTCTATGATGTTACTTATTTGTTCACTTTCCACCAGATTTTCACTCTGCACCCTTGCCTCCTTTGACATATGATTAAAAAAAAAAAGCTTTTAAAGGAGCACAACTGTTCTAATTTATCTGTTACCATCTCTCCTGTTGATAATCCCATCTGATTTATCCTATCCCTATTATTTCATAGAATCCTAGAGTGGTTTGAGTCAGAAGAGAACTTTAAGATCATCTAGTTCCAACCCTCCTGCTATAGGCAGGGACACTTCCCAATAGACAAATTTGTTTTCTTTTTCTTCACTACTTAGTATCAAGGCAGGGGAAGTCATGTGTAACACCTTAAATTAATATTCTGAATTCTAGTAAGCAATTTGCTCAATACCGTAAGTAAATATTTATACTGGTATCCTTCCTTTCAAGCTCCTCAGTCTCATAGTAAGCAAGGCAAAAGGTTCTCTAACAACAGTTACTGATGTACTACCATTTCTTAGTACTCAAAGTAAAAGGCTATAAAAGAGAATGATGTTTACTGATTGTGAGCTGTTTACCAATAAGTTATCAACAAGCTCCTCACCTATTGCAAAGTAGAGCTCCTCTCCATGCATTTACACCACTTCTCTCCGTAATTGGTACCCCCCACTCTCCACCCACCATCCTCTATCCCCACACATCTGCACCCCAGTCAGGAGGAGATCCCACTGCATCCATTCTCCCAGTGAGAACAAAACCCTTTAAAACATGTAGCTGCTCACACAGCCATATCAAACCTCCTAAGCTGAAAAAGTTACTTTAAAACAGGAAGGTTCTTACTCTATAAACTTGTGGTGTCATGGTCAATTGATGACTATTGTAGAAAATTACAGTAAAGCATTTATTTTACAAGACAACACCTGAGACACAGATAGCTTGACAGCACCTCACGCAAGAAACAATAATCAAGAACACACATAGTCAATTTATTTTAAAATTGTCATCACTTAAGCAGTAACCACAGCTCTCTGTTATATATAATAACCTGCAAGTGCAACTACTTGTATTGGATAGTAATTTTAGGAGAATATTGAATGCAATTTGTCCATCTTCTAATGAAATTTAGCTGCAGGAAATAAGGTCATCCAAGCTGACTCAAGGTTTCTACAAAGCCAGAGCCCACGCTCTTCTGACTGTGGACCCAAGTTGAAAATCAGCTGCTCTGTGATACGTGATTGCCACTAAAATATCTAACTGAGGTTCCAGGAAAGGGAAGGAATTGTCTCCTTAGCAGAGAATCATTTTCAGACCAGAGATTCGCCAAGAACCAGAATTTACCCATATGATAAACAATTTCTCTTATACTAAATTCCCAAACAAGGAAAACATCAATCTCAATTACAAGCTTTCTTTTATTTTTTCCTTGTTTGGTTGCTGCTTTTTTTTTTTTTTTTTTTTTTGGTTTGCTCTATTTATTTTTTTGGGAAGGAGGAAGGGAGATGGGGGTTGTTTTGATCTGTTTTGTGTATGTCTGGGTTGTTTTTGCTGTTGGTTTGGGGGCTTGGGGGTGTTTTTTTGTTCGTTTGTTTTTGTTGGTGGTGGTGTTTTGTTTTTTTTGCTTTTTAATCAAAATCCTTCAAAATCAAATCCTTCAGGCTGAGGATTCCATATTAAACCACTGGAAGCATTTTACAAGTGCAGCTCCAAACTCTGCCCTAAATGAATCCCATTTCTTCTTTTATTTTCCTGAGACTATGAGCTAAGTATAAAGTCGCTACAAGTCAAGTTTATTAAACTTCCAACTCAGAGAGGAACAGATGCTCAGTACTTTCTTACAGTGGATCAGATGGTTTTGCTTCTAATATAGCTTTAGTTTACACTTCTGCTCAGTCCCATGGCAGAATTGAGCTACCTACTGCATCACTCATTATTGTTTTCAGAAGTTGACAGACCTACCAGTGTAGTAGGCTTGGGGTCCTTAAAAAGTCATTACATAACACAGTAAAATACATATTAATGCAAAGGTAAAATATCACCTCCATGTGTGGGGAACAAAAACAAAAAAAAAGCAGCAGATTGGAATGTTGGGAAAAGAATATTAACCTGCTTGTATTTCACAAATTCCACCTGCTTCTGAGGTTGAAGAAAAAACTCCAACAGAATTTTCTAGAAAGACATTTTCAGAGGACATTATGGATGCTAGATTTCAACCTATAGGGAAAAATGCTTAGGAAAATGAAGTGAGTTAAAAAATTTATAAGAATTCTAGAACATTTACTTTTAGTGGTGACTTTCATCCACATTATAATGTCAAATCCATTCTCTGAAACTGCAGCTGAACCTCACAGATTTACTGCAAGCAGCCCAAGTGGAAATTTCAGACTATTTGGATATTGGAGTACTTCTGTTAATAACTGTTTAATATTAATTTCTGGTATGTCCATTTTAAATTTATATTTCAAAGTCTCATTTCTTAAGGACTAATAGACAGCTACGATGAAACTGAAAAAGCTCTTACATTTCAAGTTGGTCATCTCTATTTCCATGTCAAATCCTCAAAAAAATAAGGCCAAATAGCCTTTGATGTCTGCTGAAGGAAAAGTAGGTTTTGTCTGAGTAGTTATCACAGTACCAATATCACAGACTTTGAAAGGAGTCAGTCCCCAGAAAAAGTAATTTCTAAGCTCTCCAGAGGACAGAGCTGCTAGACCTGAAGTCTTTCAACATTAAACTTCCTATTTCCTGGGAAACCAAGTGCAAAACAAGCTTGCAATGCTAATGAGATGCTAAGATGGAATATCAAGTAGTCAGATATAGGTTATATCATGGTCATGTTGTTCTAAGACAGCACTTCACAAGTCCCTTTTCTTAAATACAAATATTAGGGTTTTATTCGCAAAGTGAAAAAATAATACTGTACAAGCAACATGGGTCTGAGTAGTTAATACTCTTGTTGTTGCAAACTCGGGGCTAAAATTATGTAAACCTCTCATCTCACCCACACCCCAATCACAAAACTGCACTGTGTAGGTGTTGCATCATCCGTTCATAGAAGTCATCAGGTAATATGGGTGGAGCAGTTTTTCCTTTCTCTACAATCTGCTTGAAAATTAGGAAAATAATACTACACACTAAGACACACATTTCTGGGAACAAAACAACAACAAAAACAATAAAATCAGCAAAGCCAGCTTGCTTTTGGGAAATACGGAGAAAATAGCTTACACTGGGAACACTATAAGGCAACAGATAATTGAGTGTATATGTTTGTAGAGTGAATGTCCAAAATAGAACTTGTAAACCACCAACTAGAAACGTGCTACTTCCTAATGGCAACTAGTATGAATTGATTGTAAATGTTGATGGGACATAGACCTTACCTGAGCAGCAGTGATGTCTTGGTTGGGAGGGGATGTCAAGACAACAGGAGCATAATTCTAGCAGCGAACGAATGTGATAAGCAAAGAAACGCCATTTCTTCTTAAATAAACACAAGTATCTAGATTCACTACAGATTTTTCACTTTGTCTTGCCTGTGATGGGTGCTTTTCCTTCAAGAGAAATTCTTCATAGCAAAACGTTAATCTTACCACTGTTTTTTGAACAAAATGCAGGCACCCCAGGAAAAGAAAAAACAACAGTAACTAAAGGCAGAGGAAAAAAATGATACAATCAAATATTTGCTGAAGGCAACAAAAACTAATTATGACTTTTGGCAAGCTATTAGGATTCCCTACCAAGTTCCTTCTTTGAAGAGCTGGAGTAGTATACTATTTCCTTTATAATGTATTTACATGCACATGTGTACACACACACACTTACATACGCACCCCTATATGTATTTGGGCCAAGCAGAAGATGAATGATAGACTGAAAATGAGATGTTAGTTCTGCCAGAAGAAACATATTAAAACACTAAAAAAAAATATCCAGATTAAACTAGTAAACTGAAGACATCTCATCTTCTTGGTTAACACGTGTACCTTGTGAGTCCAGAGTCACAGCTGATAAAAAGAAATTGCAGCATCTGATTCCAGAGAAGCAGACATGAAACCTACCAAGCCTAACTATGAGCTGGAGAATTGGATAAACCTCCTGCTGACCAGCCAGTACCTTCTCTCTGATTTCCCCAAATGTCTGGCTTTCCAAATCTTAGCAAAAAGATTTTGTGGATTCACGTGGCTCAAGAGAAAGTGAGCAGATTTCAATAGCAACAGTTTTTTGTGCGTTTGTTTTTATGGAGTACAAGAAGCAGGGTGGAAAAATAAAGCAATTTCAGCCAAGTTATCTAAATTCTGAGTCAAGTGAAGTACAATTTCAGCACAATTACACTTTAGAACTGGAATGAATCAAGAACAAAGCAGGGGCACAGTTTTCAGTGTCTTGTTCATCTCCCCTCAAGTACATGTTTTCACGCGAAGAAAAATTAAAATAGCCGAGCTATTGAAACTCTCCTCCAAGATGACAAACAAGGAGAAAAATGAGCAGTAAATGATCAAGGAGCAAGAAGGCAGATGAAGAATCACAACATCTGATTTTGTTGCTTACTAACTTCTTCAAGAGGGAGCGAAGTCCAGGAACAAATTGACTACTGATTGTAGGGAAAGGAATATTAAGATTAATGGCTCCTTCCTGTACTGTCGCATATTCTCCCTGATAGATGTAAGGCATTATGGGCATGGACAGCATACGTTCAATAACTCTGAACAGAACATGGGTGTAAGTATTCATCTGAGAGCTTACAAAAATCTAAGGTGTAACATTTCAGATGATTGTTTGATAATCTTCAGAATTTCCAACCAAAAATATATTTTGAAGCAAAAAGAAAAGGAAAGAAAAAGCCTTAGATCAGAAAAGTTAATCAATTTTAGAATAGCTGAAGTAAAGGTAGCAGTAGTTAAGGTAAGTGAGGCTTGTCCCTAGAGAGGACAATGATGAGCACTGGCTTTTTATCTACAATTTTTTTCTCGTTTCCAGTACCAGGCTATATTTGTTTATTTCCACCCTTTTTCTTAGTTATCAAAAGGGAAAACTGTTGTGAGCAATTCCCCATCAGGCCTGTTAAGTAATCGGTTTATTCTAAATTTCTAGTATCCCTAGGAGCAGCAACAGCACAAGCATGAAATGCTACCCCTTTGAGGCCAGAACAGGCAGAGACTGAAGGCTTACTGACTGAGACTGTTCAGTCCAGAGAAAATCAAAATGTAAGTAGCCTAGCATATAACACAAAACTTCAGAAATCAAGTACTTAATTACCAGCAAAGAGACAGATGTGCAAGCCTGCCAGTTTAGGTGCTCAGATTCTTCTAAGCAAGTCATTATCTATGTTATCTGTTTATTGTTGACACAATCTAGTTTTAAAATAGTAAGATAAAGAGCCACTTAAATGTGAAAGATGAGAAGAAAAATCCCTTGTTGCTCTCACAGCCTTACTGATATTTACTGAAGATGACCACCAACAGGGAACGATAGCATGTTTAATAGAAATATGACAACAACGTGAATTTTGAAATTATAATGAAAGCGATTTCTGCTGAAACAGAAAAAAGCACATTTCAGTGACACGATTTACCATTTGTTTACAAAAGGCACATCTGAACTTCAGACTTAACTATTCTTTGCCCCACTATGGTTAGAAACAACTTTTTCCTTTGCCACAGAGACCTAATCAGGGATACTCATTCTTAACACAGTAACATCTGGCAATAACAATTATATTGATTACCTGATCTCAGTCACATTTGCAGAACAAAGCCTTGGGCAGAGCGAATAATTCTCACTTTTCTTTCATGGTTTATTATGCAGTATGACAATGAGGAAACTGAGGGAGGGAGCTTTTTGCTGCTAGTCTTTGGGGTATATTTTAATACCATTTAACTTCTTTTTCTAACACACACACAGTGGCTGGATAATTAAGTTCCATGTTAAATTCGCTGCATATTTGGGTTTTCAGAACTCATTTCCATTTGCCCCTCCCACAGAAGCAGGGATAAAAACAAGCCTACATGAGTAAACTGCTGAATTGCTGCACTGCCAGAAACACAGTGCCTTTATGACAGCAAAATTCTTCTTAAGGAGACACAAGAGAAATGAGCTTTGATAAATCACCGTATTTCAAACCTGATCTGTTTTATAGCGAGAAAGGGGATGAAAAACTGTTTCTAGTGCATGAGAAAAATCAGCCTCACATTTTCTCTTCTATCTTCTACTCACTACTTATCTGTTAGAAAAAAAGAAAAAAAAAACCAAGAACAAATAAACCCACTCACACACAAACCTGAAACACCTCCACCACTTCAGTTCAGTGCAAGCTCCCAAAGAAAGCAGATTTCTCAGCCAAAATCTAGGCAGTTTGACACAAGCATGTTTCACTACAAGAAATTCTACAAATAAACAACTTCTAACAAATATCAACAAATAAATACAGCAGACACATAGGATAATATGCAAATTATGTTTGTATTTAACCACTAGTTCTGAAAATACTAGTATCACCCTATTTTGTAGATTCATTAAGAGCAAATTAAACAGATTTTATTACTGTACCATATTCTGTGCTCTGTACATTATGCAGATAAATAACGCTGACAAAACTACTACACTATTATATGAAAATGAAGAATGTAATTAGTATTCCACTTAGCATATGCGATTGCTGGCATACTGTAACAAAGAATTAAGGGATATACAACATGAAAAATATCACCATTTGCCCTCACTCCAACCATTATATTTCATAATGAAATGGCATTGCTCAATTCAGTTTCTAAGTATCTGAACAGAGAATAACAAACTTGAGAGGTTCTGGAAAGAAGGTCAGAGAATACTGCTTTAATAACAGCACTGTGCTCCCGTGACAAGAGTGAATCAGTGAAGTCTAGGACACGAGAATATCTAGGACATGAGAATATTCGCTATGTGATGAGGACAGTACTGTGCTCCTCTATTAAGCTGGATGGTTCTCCTTTCTGTGCTTGTGCCTTTTGCTGTCAATGCATCGTAGTTGAGCATTTGGCTTTTACTTAACTATTCCACAAAAATCTTTCATGAGGTTCTGCTTTTTATTCTGTTCATTGATTCTAATGAAGTTTGTCTGTAGGCGTTGAACATTAGTACAAATACTGTACAACACTGAAGCTCACAGAATGTTATTTCTTTGGACACGATTCCATTTTTACAACAACAAAAAAAGAGAAGTACGAATTAGGAGGGACAGCTCTGGAGATGTCCAAGGCCTCACATGTCCAATGTTTGAGAATACCCAGATGAAAAGGAAGCTATAATACTAAGGCTGGCAGCATGAATAATGAAATGGAAAAGGTTACACAAAGGATACACTGTCCAAAATAGTACCCCACATGAATTCTGCTGTCTTTAGTAATGACAATAATAATAATAAATTACACTTTCTTGTTTTCAATTTCTACCACTTTGGGAACATACTGAAGTACTACACTACATTCCCTGTTCCCCCACAGTCAAATATTAATATACAGTAAATAAAGATATCATTTTGTAGTGGCTGTGTCTTTTTTATAAAAACACTCGTTGTTCAATTAACATTAGGAATAATATTTTACAGAATTATGCTAATGTTGGGTACAGTCGTCATTCCATGAGACACACTTCAAATGTTTTTGTTTTCTGCTTCTATTTCATTCTCTGCTGAAAGTATTTTATCTGAACAATGCATATGAGGGAGAAGACAAGTAACTAAAGAACATCCTTGAAAAGCATTATAAGAAAAATAGAGCATTCACTAATTCACTGTGATGACATGCTAAGAGATCACCCTCTCCTCTTGTGGTAGCAACACTTCTTAAAGTAGGACTCCCATCAAAGTATAGCTGTTACCCAAGCTTTGCATGCAGGATACAGATTTGGGAGTGTTCTCTCCCAAAAGATCAAAGTTGTTTTCAGAATCGAGGTTTACCAGTAAAACATTTACAAAAGCGATAGGGCCACATTATTAATCTTTTCTCATCTTGAAAACGTTTCACAATACTAAAGAGGCATCATTATCCCTTTCTTACTAGACATGGCACAAAAGGATAAATAACACAGCAAAAGTCTTAACGGTGACAAAGCTGAAGACAACATTTAGATATGACATCCTCCCCCTTATCCTACTTACAAGGCTACACAGCTGCTCTTTTATCCTACTACTCACATGAAAATACAAAGCCTACTAGCATTAGAGTATCCTTGTGCCATGGAAAAAAATTAACATATATTAGCAATATTGTGACAGCAGTCTGCAAAACCTTCACTGAACAGGTTGTAGTAGATGTCAAGCTGGGCTATGAAACTAATTCCTTGGTCTTCTTACACAAACATATCTGGACTCAGATCTTGGGAGAATCTATCTGAAAGAAGAAATTGCAGTGTCCTATTTTAGATTTCATCCAACATCAACTCTATGCTAGATATAAACCTCAAATATGTCCCGGTGTGGAAGGCTGTAACATCTAAATCCTGTCTTTAAAACATCACAGAAGGAAAACAGATGTATTTTTCCAAGGAAAGTGAGACAGCCATTGTTTTTTCTTGCACTTTCATTTTATATCAAGATAGATCAATCTCTGGAGTAATTTCACTCATTAAAGTGGTTTTACATAAATTATGGATTTGGCTGGCTATGTTTCACCTAAGCTCTACCACTACCACAATAGCGATTGTTGACTTATTAATTGGAAACAGGTTCGTCAAGCTAGTCAGAAAATGAAAATCCTCAGAAACGGTAGTCTCTATAACCACTATTTTTTGCTTGCCTAAAGCCAGTTTAGTACACAAGAAAGCAAACTATATAAGCTTTTTTTTTCCTTATGCAAGAGCAATGAACAATGAGTAATAAAAGGTATCAATTATTCACATTGCTTCCCAGCAGCTTAGAATTTCAAGAGAAAAAGAAAGATAAGAAGTTAGACTGCATTTGAGTAAAGAGTAAAAAATTATTTGGTTAAATGCAGATATCTCTGAATAGAGAATTTACATAAATATATGATTATTAACTTGGAACAAAGTTAAACATACCTCACTTGTGTTTTTTTTTCTAAACATAATATGGATTCTGTGACAAAGTATAATTTCCAGAATTTAAAACTAAGATCAGAAAAACTACTAAGTAGCTGATAGTTGGCATTACTAAACCAAAAAACTACTGCCTTGCAAGAGCTGATGTTTCTGGGAACATAGAGGAACTAAAATTGACCTTCTGCCTCCTTGGCTTGAATGAGATGTACTTATGCATCTACAGCTATATATTTGAAGGAGAGCTACTTCCATATATTCTATATGAGTCTCACCTCCAACTTACTGAAGTTGTGAAACTATCCTGTCCATTGGATCTACTGGACAGTTACCCTTTCTGCCGACCAACAGAATAAGGACTAACAAAAACAAGGGCACGGGGAGGGAAACTACTGCACTGGAAAGTGAAAAGAATGCTAGTGAATAGAATAATACAGGATCATACGTACAAACATCTCTTAAGACAGATGTTTCCAGCTGATGGCAGGAAACAAAGACAGATCTAGGTGCGTCCAGCCCAAGATGCTGAAATCACTTTTCAACAGAAAACATATTAGAGTTAGTACTAAACAATTTAGGAAAAAAGTCAAAGAATAAAAATATTGGTTGCCATCTATTGCATACAGGCAGCTGCCATGCCCATGGTAACAGTATTACAGAGCTCCCAAATAGGAAAGACATTAGCATTTTAAGCCTTAAAAGAGAAGTCACCCTATCCTTCAGGCATATGATGGACTTCCTTCTAATTTCTCTCTTCTTAATAGAATGGACAGAAAAAAAATAATTTCTGTTTTCTTTTCTCCCCAGAGCCCTTAAATTACTAAATTACGGTGGTTTAGAATATTAACATAACAATGTGTCTTTCTAAATAATAAAATACAAAGAAAAGGAAGTGCTAGCTTTACTTTATATTATTTTCTTAATGAACTCAAGAGGGGGAAAGGGATATCAAGAGTTTATGAACTGTTTAAACATAAAGCCAAAGAATTACAGATAAAGTTCCAAGCCATTAATCCATTATATACTGTGAATTGGACAACTCCAGTGAGATATCATTTCCAGAAATGAATCGAGCAAAGCCATCAGCAAATAGTTAACACTCTGAACCTCTGAAAGACTCTCTGATTCAATTCAAGCTACAAACCTCTATGTTTAGAAGCTAATTTACACTGGAATCTGGAATTTAATCATCTCTTCTCATGCATTTGAAAATGGATGACTTTACTTCATATAATCTAAATTAACTTCGAAATTTTGCTACACATAGTAATATAATATCTAGTCAGATATGCTGATTTTACCTTGAAAGAAATTAACTGCTTGATTCCTCATCTTAATATTATACTGATGCTGATAAAATTTCCCTAAGCAGCACTAAGAGATTCTCTGGACTTTGCTCAAATAGGGTAGGATGTATATAAAGCCACAGAAGGATCATAAGGAATGGAGGAAAGAAACACTTAGGCAGGAGAAAAGAAGAGATGGAAGGGAAATAATGTTTTGTTTGAACTAAAGTCCATGGATTTCAAAATAAATCAACCAAAGGACGCTGAAATATATCAGAAAAAGTTACATTTACAAAGGGAATGTAATGCTGAATTTTTTGTTCTAATTTACTTTTAAGTCAATAAAATTTCTACGTATGCCATTATTTACAACACACTGCAAAAATACTGCCCAAGTGATTAGCTGGGGATTTCGAAAAGTGCTCTGAAGAATCCTCTGGAAAGGGAAATTCTAAGAAATGTAAATGTCTAAACGATAAACAAATGGGAAAGTTTATGACCACCTCTTTCAAAAAAAAATTCATATTCGATAACAAGGAAGGAAAAAAACCTAACTGATATGAAGATAGTCTTACTGTGTTTCAGACAGTAAGAAGGCAGATGTGTTTTCTGATAAGACTTTTCAGCTCAGGAAGAAAAATGTCAAGTATTAGGTACAATCTAGTGGGTTTATTCTTGTTCAGCTTTTGAAGATTACAGCAAGTTCTTTGATTCTTCCAAGCAAAAGTCCTGCCTTTCACAAAATCATGGCACACTCGGTGCTTCTCTTAATAAAGTCAAAAAGTGTGATATTAAAATAAGTTATTACTAATCTACATAATAAACATTTAAACTGGGTTATTATCACAATGCAGGGATTCCTCTAATCAGGAGGAAATATCAATGGTCTTTCTACAGATTAAGATCTGAGACCAACATTTTTAAGGAGAAATTCCCAAAAAGGAAACCCTATAGATGGGTATTTTGAAAAACAAATTGCTGTGAAGCAATGGGAACTGTTAATTTGGTGACTCTACAGTGAGAATTTTCCCATGTAGTGAAATTATATGGAATGAGAAAGCTTTCCATAATATTCTGGCACACTGGAATAACCAAGTTGCAGTATATTCCTAAAACACATCAGCCTACAGATTGAAGAAAAGCTTTGTTAACTGTACAAGACCCACGCTAAATAGTAAGGAAATATACCCTGAAGCAAATGCAATGAAGTACAGATTTATTTACAGCACATTCATATTACCCCAATCTCAATTTTATTTTCCCAAACTAGTAAATGAAATGCTGAAGTCTGATAGTGGGTTCTTAAATATACCTTCCACAAATCACAGTTATGTATCCATATTGTCTCCACATAATTTTGACCAATTTAAAAAAAAAATAATCTTTTGTCTTTCAATTCACAACAAGAACAATGGTAACAATAAACAACTGAACAAAAAGTCAGATTAACCTTATCTAGGTTGGAAAAGATGTTAAAGATCATGAAGTCCAACCATCAATCCAACCTACCAAGTCCCATCACGTAATCCCATATCCCTTAGAATGCCACATTCTTTAATGGCATTGTGCAGGATGAATCCACAGCACTTGGTTCCAGCCAACATCAGATGCATTTAAGATCATCCTACAACCTTCTCAAGAAAAGTAAGTTAATTAGCTGTAAAAGTACTCAAAGCATCAAAGTCTATAACCATTCACGCCATTGAAAAATTGACCGCTGTTTTTATTGGTTTTATTAATAAAAAGGTAATGATGGTTTTCACACAGGCAGCTCTTCTTAGCCATTAGCAGTAATGTTTACCTTCATTTTAGAACAAATACATTTCTGCCTTCTCAAGATCAAAACCAAGTAAAACAAACAAATCAAGATCTAATTAATCCAAACAAGTTGATTAAAAACAAGAAGGGGGAACAATATTGCAAAAATAAAAGGAGTATAATTTGTAGAATATGTTAACAGCAACAAAATACTATTGATATGAGATACAAAATACTCAATTTTGTGACCTATTTAGGCTTGGCATTCTTTTTAATTTGCAATTGGCAACTCACAGAAAGTGAAAAGGTAATCTGAAAGATTTATTTTCAAAATGGATTCCTATCCCACAGTCTCTTCTGTATGCAGAAACTGAGCTTTGTAAGTATAACAACAAAAATGATTAATGACCCTTGACATTAGAATTTAAAATGTCCTTCATGCAAATACCCTGCTTCCTCAATTCTTTTGTGATACAATAGCAAGAAAATATTAGAATTGCAAAACTGAAGAAAGGAGATGCGCAGAAGTTACACAATGAAGTCGTATAATCGTGATACCGAGAGGATTATGAATAGAATACAAGATAAGAACAATACGATGAAATTGCTGTCAAGGGAAAAAAAATAAAAAAACATATATATAATTTTATCTGCTCAGCAACAGCTTAAGTAGCAGGAAATAGTGATTGATTTTAGTGACAAAATCAGAGATTTCGTCTTAAATGGATAGTGTCAAATGAAATTGACCTAGAGCTTTAACAAAATCAAATTAGCTTTTTGAAAATCTGAGCAACAGATTTTCCACATTTAAAAAAAATAACAACAATAATTAGATGTTAATATTTAATCTTGGAAGTTTTTTGCCTTTTAGTAATTTGGGAAAAAACGTGGCAGCAGTCCATTGCTACAGCACAAATGGAAGAAAGCTGAAAATAATTAAGTAGAGGTATAAACATAAAACAAGCATTCCCTTTTGCTTCATTTTCACAAAGAAAAATGAAACTAAACTTAAGAATCAGACATGGATATGTCTCTTGCTTCAAGCTACGCACGTACTGAGAATTAGCCCCAAACTAGCCAGTATATCTAAACTATGAAGTAGGCCACAGATGGGAAGAACAGATGACCCTTAAACTTTAACTACATATTACATAAGACAAATTGGACAAGTAAAACAATTTGCTTTGCAGAACTCACACAAGGAAATGTTATTTGCAGAAAACTAAAATGTGTTCTGACAATATTCTGTGGTATTTGATTATCTATTATATCAAGAGGCAAGAAAAAAAAACCTTAAATATCTCGAATATCTGGGGCTCTTGTCACAAATTTTCTGAAGAACAATAAAAGGCTCCAAATTGAACGTCATCAAAAAACAATGCAATTTCTCTCATATCAAAATGTAAATGGAAAAAGAAATGGAAGATACGAAGCTTCTGAGACTATTCTCTGTAAATTAGGTAACCTTTCACTAGTTCTCTGTTTGCTATCTGTCTACAGAAAAGACCTGAAGTACTAGAATATCAGTCATCTTCTAATACGGGCTAGGAAAAAGATTAGTTAAAATTCCTTGTTACGATCATCGATGACTCTTTTGGAACAAAAAAAAAAAGGAATGTGCTGAAGAAATTAAGAACTGAATAAAACGAAATCAATACTGAAAAACCTGGAAGCTGAAAATGAAGAATAAAATGCTCAGAAGGAACATTTTCAATCTAAATACTCCAAAGGAAAATAAATACAGAACGGGGAAAAATTAAATCATGAAACAATTTTCACACACAAAAAAATCTTAGTCAAATTTGTCATCTTATTTCCAGACTATGTTTAGGAAGTCTTAAAATCTGACAATACCCATCACATCAACTTTCACTTCAGGCCTGGAAAAGGTACTTCCGCAGAAGACAACCTTAGGAAGCTATGGCTAAGTTCCATTCTGCATTCCCATCTGTTTGTGCTTCTTGCCTGATAGGAAAGCAAAACTGATGCAGAACATGTGAATATCACAAGATTCCTCCTCTGCTAGACATTCAGACAGTGCTTACATTTCAATCATTTATTGCTACTGAAATGGAAACAGAAAATCATAGAACTCAGTTACCAAAGCCCACCAAATTCTGGCCTAGATAGTCACTTTTGTTCTTTGAAAATACAGACAAAAAAAAAAAGCTAGCGGTCCCAAGCAAATCTTCAAAACCCTACTGAAAAAGGACAGAACTTTCAGTGCAATAGAAGTTTACAAACAAATCTCTTGTATAAATTAACAAATCCGTACAACTCAAAGATCTTCAGAGCACTCTTGGAGCAAGGCAAGATTACTTCAAACGCTCGTCCACTTTTCCCTCATCCCCACATTACTGTGCTCCTTGTCACACTTCAGGCTTAGTTACCCAACAGCCCTGAAAGGGCTGCTCATCTACAACTCACCTGTCAGATTTTGAGATAACCACAGTCTTTGATACACTTATTTACTATATTGCTGTTTGTTGCTCCTCTGAGACATAGCATAAGTCAGGCGGAACACTTTATAGAGTCTGGAGCCCCTTGTTTCAGAAATGCGAAGAGAGCACAGATACTTAATTTACTAGGTGACTGCAGAGAGCAGTGAACCCATCATTGAACAGTTAACTTATACGTCAAAACACCGTATCACTAAAAGCCTAGGTGAGGCAAAAGGATGCAATTTCTCCTTTTGTTCAAAAGGTAATTTTTTTACATGCTTTATCTATGCATCACTATTGCAATTCAACACAACACAAAACACCAAAATTACAGAAAGAAGAGTTATCATCCATGCGTCTTTATAGAAAGGTCCTCAATTTTCCTTGAAACCATGCATAACTCTCATAAAAGATGAGTGCACTAATAAAGAACATAAAACTTGGCGAACTGGAACCCCTTTTATGAAGTCCAGTTATCTGTTTGGTGGGCAGTAAGTCATGCTGTCAGAGAAGAAAGCTATCTCCACTGCACTGAAAAGTTAACACAGCACTCCCCTAGCCTGCAGCACTGAGTTATCTTTACACTAGTCTGTCTAAGAATAAACTAAAAAGGAGTTGAGTATGCAAATACACCATGCTTCTTTATATGCCACTTCCTTCTCTCCTTTTTTGTTAGTGTTTACATCCTGCTGAAGAATACTTCAGCACTAATACAGCTATCAAACCCTCTCCTTGACACATGAATTTACAGGTTTTCTAAGGTGTGCCCACTGAATCATGTCAGAGTTTAGTCACTGAGTGCCAGTTGCATCACTTTTTGTTAATCCCTTTATTCCTTTAGCCCAAGGCTAGTATTTCTTTTGATCAATATAAATCTTTTCTGTCATATTACTATTGCTGTCATTCTGTGAAGCATTATCTTGCTGAGCCAAGATCTCCATTTCTCCCTGGTATTGCAGTCCTGTCCCTCACAACACTTACCCTGTGAATATATCATTATCAATCTCCCTGATCCTCCCAGATTTGTACATAAATTCATCTCTCAGGTATTGACTTCGATAAAGTCTCATCCCATTAAATGATACGTGCTGCAGCAGAGGCTTTACTTGAAAGCAGCTCTTTTGAGAGAGATGTTGTTGTTTACCATGGTGAAGAGAGCCACCACACAACAGTCAAGTGGGGATGTAGCAAATTTGAGTCATGTACTCTGGAAGCTCCAGCTAATACTTCACAAGTGGTATGTCATTTGGTACTTAGTGCAGCACCACTTTCTTCTATACTGGAACACCTCTTGCACTTAGGTAGAA
This sequence comes from Aquila spilogaster, assembly GCA_024606505.1. Lineage (NCBI taxonomy): Eukaryota > Metazoa > Chordata > Aves > Accipitriformes > Accipitridae > Aquila > Aquila spilogaster. Next base: position 19,286,247 of record JANHGO010000043.1, read on the forward strand.
ATAGCAATGAAATTGTTGCAGAAAAAATAAAATTCTTAATTTTATATATTTAGCACACAGTAAATATATAAGACAAGAATGTGTATATACAACTGTTAGACATTACACACATTGCTATGCAAACAAACATGAAGTTGAATCATTTTGATTGAAAACACCTGAAAATTCAGGTCTTTTCTCTGCACTAGTACTCAATATAAAAATTTGCCTCTGTTCACATCAGTTGAACATAACTGCAGTTCAGGGATGCAGGACGGTAACAGGCATGGCTTTCAACAAGGGTGGAATCACTGGGACAGATTCTTTGCTGTAATAAACTGTATCTATAAACAACAGTTTAATCACTGTTCTCTCACAATAATGCAAAATATTTTTCACGAAAAAACACTCACAATTTTGACTTTGTGCTTTTCCTTCTTAATCCTTCTCAAATTCCAAATAAAAAATAGCTCTCTTCTACTCTTTGTCTGTAAAGCAAGCCTAGATATAAAGAAATAATAAACAGCCATATTTATGTCTGTATTTACACCAATGCAAGACAAATTGAAATATTTCTTCTCATTCACCTCTACCTTAAAGCTGACAAATTCTGTAACAGTAATAATATCCTTGTCTTTATCATACCATGTGGTGATAAAAGCAAAACAAGATAACCTCTACATGGACACTACCTTCTGGGTTTTGTAATGAAGTGCATTACTATCATTTCAAGCTTTCCAGGAGTGTCTTCAAACCCAGAGGAATTTTCAGAATGATCAGTCTCACATAAGACAGGTCAGTTCTTGGTTTTGGCACAGCTACAAGCACCACCAATTTTTGGTAGCTTTTCCTACATCTATTCCTTTAATTACCCAATTATCTCTAATTTTCGAGCAGACAACTGCATTGCCATAGCAAATAACAAGGGTAATCACAAGCATAAGCAAACCAGACAAAGATGCAAATAGATGTCCTTACGCATGTGATTTTCACTGCTACAGCCATTCAAGTTCAGCTCTTCTCAGGCCTTCAATACAAAGCCAGATAGTTAGGATCTCTTCCCACAGTTGTTTGGTTGGGTTTTTTTTCCACATTTTGAATGTATGTCTGTTCAACGCTAATCAAAATGGCTATTTTTTTCCTAGTTATTCTCTTCCAGTGTTCCTGCATGCTTACTTATGGTACATAGTCCTCTTCATCCTTCTTTGCAGAGGTAACACTACTTACTCCAGGCTATTACTCTTTCAGAAGGAAAACAAACTGTCCATGCCCAGTAGCAGTGTGTACCTTATTAATGGTAGGAAATCAAGTTAGGATATAAATAACTTATAGCTAAAATAGGAAATAAATGCATAGCTGATCTATTAAGACTGTCTTTCAAGGAACGTCCCTGACTCACAGCACCAATATTGTGTGGTTTTATCATATCCTCTACAATTCCATTAACTCATACTGCATTACTCTACTTTTAAAACTAGATGAGATCTTCAAACATCATGATTTATATTCTGCAAATAATGATGGCTAGGTGGTTTTCTTATTCTTTTTTTTCCCCCCAACAAATGACAAAACACCACTTCTGATGCCATCTTGTTCTCACTCTTCTGAGCTCTTTAGTCAAAAGAGATTAGACAGGCTCATCCTCCCACAAGGACTATTAATACAAATTTATTTTGACATGACCGAGAAAAGATGTGATAGTTACAGACACAGACCAGTTTGGAGCTCATGCTTTGTACCCTCTTTTCTGCTTCTATTACTACAGATTTGTGCATCTTTTTCTCATTTTTTTTTCTCCACAACTGCAGGCAACTTGGCAAAGCATTACTCCTTTAACTCACAGTGTAAAGAAGGTTATGCCTTCCCTTATAAGCATACAACACAAAAATAATCCTTGCTTGTTGTATAATCAAATGCACCATTGTCTGGTATACTGCACTGCCTAAATAGAATTTTAAAAGCAGACTTTGTTTTTCTTAGTGCACAAAAGTCATCATAAGTGAACTAAAATATGAGACAATTAGACTATTTTTCATCTTACTGATGACCATGGAAGTAGATAGCAATCTTTGTATTGTGTTTCTTCTGAAGCTGTAATTGATTGAAAAAAAATAAAGTTCATTAGAAAAGAGAAAAACAAAAAAGCAATCATTTTATACAAGATTATATATCAGCAATAGGAAACTGCAACAGTTCAACAGAATTAGTACGTAGACTCCCAGTAATAACCTGCAACACTGAGAATATAGTAGATAATACTGTCCATCAAGCCACATGATCCTTCACTCTTTGCAACAGAATTTACACTAAAGCAGATGTTGAAGTGGTGCATTCAGGAAAATGAATGGACAAACATATAAACTTATATTCCCTAATAAATAGTAATCTCAATTTGTCCAATACTTTTTGAAATGGGAAAGGTTTCACCTTTATTTCAGGAAATGGCCAACTCAAAGTTAGTGTATTTCTTCTAGCAACACTTTTGGTGACATGAAATGATGGATAATAATAAATATTGAATGTTTTTTTAATTTAGAGTCTTTGCAGACTATCATGTTAGAGCTAGATTATTATATATTATTCAAGGGGCATAATCAGCAGACATCTTAATTGTGTCTGACATCTAAAACAAGGAAGAAAGCCAACATGAAATAATCACTGGTTTAAATGGGAGGTATTTTGACTCTAATAGTAACCGAAACAGTTATAGCGTTAATAATTCAATGTTGTTTGAAAATCATTCTCTTATGACTGATTCATCCATACTGAAATAGGCATATGTTATGCTACAGGTGGATGTGAGGTCATAAGAAACCACTTTACAGTCTTCCCAGAAGTACAGTGTCAAAAAGGTCACCTGTGGTAAAGGATCTTTTGGATTAGTCTTTCAAATCAATGCATGAATTAAAGGCAATTTACATATAAATGGGCTAATACTCTGGCTTTGAAATTAGACGAATTTAAAAAGATTTAAGAAACAGCAGAAAAGGTCAGTTAGGCATTAAGTATACATAATGCAATTTTTTTAAATTGCTTGTCTTGGAACTATACGCTCCTGGTTTATTAATATTTTGTATTCACAGGCTGTTCAGCTCAGAAAGGCTACCAGCCACCTGTCTGTGAGCAATGGCAGAAAAGCATTTCAATGCTAAGGACATCAGAATTGCAAAAATTACAGCCTATGACTTCAAAAGTGAAATTTCCCCTTATATTTTAAAAACACATTTTCAAGTATTTTTTATTACTATGAGGCAAAACTAAGAAGTTTTATCACTGAAAACCACTATATACTCATGATAAACAACAGAATCTCAGGAGGACTCTTCCATATGACTTCTATGGAATTGTAAAGAGAATATGATTGTCTAACAAACCATGAGGATATTTTTCTTACAAAACCTGTACAGCACAAAACTGAATTGTATGTGATAATTATTAAACTGGCCCCTTCCCTGATAGGAAGGCAAAGGAAATTAAGAGATGCTTGCAATGTGCTCTGCAGTAGGGAACAATTAAAAACAAGAAGACATTGTTGTTTATCTTTTGAAATCAATTCAAACTAAGAAGCTGTATAGATACAAACAGAATTCTCACGTGCATGAAAGGAAAAAAGCAGCAAGGCTTGGAAAATGAGACAAAGATAATCAGTCTGCTCTTTGTAATGTAGGTGGCAGTCGTACTACTAAGCTGATTACTTAGGTAAGTGTTCAAGTAGTCAGAAAAGTGAGTGTCAGCTCTCATATGTCATTGTACTTCATCAGAATTAGATCAGTTTTAGCTTATACCACAGAACACTGCCTTCTCAACACTCCAAGTAAGCTTGGTTTTAATAAAAAATAAAATAAGGAAAAAAATAAAGGTTTTTATAAAAATATATACAAGGGATTCAGAAGGAAAAGATATTTTCCAGTAATTTTATAAACAATTCTGATATTACAGAAAGTGATGACCACAAGCGGGTAAAGGGCACTACCAACCTTTACTTCTAGTTCTTATGAATGTAGTAACTAGATCTTCAGACAAAAACAACGGATTAAAAACAAATGAAGGTTATTTAGCAACAGTTCTAACAAAGATTTGAGGGGTTTTTTTTTCCCCTTTTCCTATCAAAAACACATTCCTACAAAACCAAAAATAGCTTAAATCGCTACTGCAAAATTGAGAGAATATTCCCATGTACTTAACTTGACAAGTTCCTATTCTGTGTAGATACTTTACAAGCAGGTAGGTTAACCAGCACAGATATTCACTTGATAAAAAAGCTAGGGTGCTTTTAGCACCTGAATTGACTTTTTATGGGCAGATTATTCCCATAAATTGGGTCATTTCTTTAGTTGCCAATTATAAAGAAATGTTTTAAATAAAAGCAACTAGGAAAAAAATGACTAGAATTTGTAGTACCATGGGTTCAAATACAACAAATACTACTTATTTACACATTCTTGAATGGCTTGATGTTAACACATGTTGTAGGTCAGAGAACATTATCTATTTTATACATGAGGCTCAGAGTACCTTTGAAACTTTGCTCATATTTCCAAACACTGCTATGGGGCAACTATGCAAAAATAAAGATACAAAGAAACATCCAATTGTAAAGGTCCTAGAAGATTGAGAATAACAGTAATTAAAAATAACAATACATAGAAAAATGAAGTCTAGTCTTTGGACAGATAAATTAACAGCAGATTGTATCAACTTACTCAAAAACTGTGTTCATTTATTTTTTAAGAGGTACAAAAAACTATTGGTACTTCTGTCAAATAAAACAATAAAACTAAGAAACTTAAGCATGAACTTAAGCTAAGGAAAGGTCATCAAAGAAAATGTTGGAAGAAATGCTTTATATAGAGAATAGTTACTATGACAGAAAATAAACCACTAAGGTTACCTTTGCAACAAACTTTAAAAGGTGACAAGCATTTAAAAGACAGTCTGGCCTTTTCAAAACAGAGCTAGGCAGTCCCTCCTTTAAATAACCAGCATTACATCCTTAACCTCTGCTAAGTGCACTGAAAGAGAAAGTCAACACCAAATTAAACGGAAGAATCTAACAGGATCCTGATAGAATCACTGAGACCCATTTCAGCTATCTTCAAATGTTATTGCCAGAACTTGCTCGTCTCAGTAAAAGGATATAAATCTTGTCCCTACTACTTTAGAGTCTTCATTTCTCTCAATGATCTTTTCACTTGATCAAATTTTGATTCTATAATTTGGTCTTTAAAACCAAAAGCATCATCTTAAGTGACATTTAAGCAGGAAAAAGAAAATTATGTTACATATCTAATCCAAATGTACTTTAGAGGTGATCTGATTATAAGATGTGGAGTAGCACATTTCTCACCTGTCCAGAGTATTTTGCTGATCAAGAGAGTTAAAGAAAATCATTTGAACGGATTCATAACTAAGTCACTGCATTTGAAGAATCATATTCATGCAGGTCAAATTGAGACTAAAAACATTATACTTGTCTGAAACATGTTGAATATCTAATGCAAGACAACACTGACGTTCACTGACAATCAGCTGGTGCTCAGTTTCTAGGGAGGCACCTGGCCCTTGCACAGCTCCAATGTAAGTGCAGAACTAATGGTTATCAGTTTCGCTTTGCTGCAGCTAGAGAAAACACATGAGTAGAATGCACATCAACTTCCAGACCCTTTTTCAAGCTGATGCAAGAGGGGAAAAGAGGAAATAAAAAGTCTCAGTATTCAACTACCTCTTTTTATCTCCTTTGCAGAGCTAGTTGCCTCTAACAGACTCAGTTTCTAGCTTCTACCTCTTTCTTACTGTCATTGTAAAGCTGGGACTGGGCAAGACACACTTTAATGTTTTTGTGAAAAAGAAGTCTCCTGTCATCTGGTCAGCTTTGAGTATCCCTCCACCAAACAAGATCTCATTTCTCTAAAGCAAAGCACAGCTTATGGAAGGAAAACTAGAAGAAAACATAACCAATAAAAAGGAGTACAACTTCAAACTTTGTTTCTGTTTTGCAAGTGACCTGTTTAACACAGAAAACATGCAGTAATTCTCAGTCATAGTTAATGAAGTAGAAATTCCTTGAATAAAGCACAAAATGAAAAAAGCAACTTCTCAACACCAAAAAGTAGTTACTTTCAAGAAGTGGTGATGATAGAACATTGTAGGCATTACTCAAAGAAAAAAGGATAAATATCAACATATGTGATAGCTGCTGGTTATTAGTGAGTAATTTAGAACTCATTTACTAGTTATGCATCTGCCAATATATCAATTACTTGAGTTGTTCACTCCACAGCTAAACTGCTGCACAAGAAGTAATTTCAAAACAATTGTTACATAATGCTTAACAATTAATCAAAATCTATCCATTGCTTTTCAAATGATCCATTTTCCTTTTCACATTACACATTTAATAATGGGTTTATTCTTAAGCTGGCTGATAATTCTTTGTCTTCACAAAAATACAAAAGAGAGGGATTTGATATCCTACTCTGCTGCAGCATGTTCATGACAAGCCATTCAGTGAACAAAAGGGCAAGCAGATATCTCAGGATATTATCTAGTTCATATTTCCACACCATGGCAGAATAAGCCCATTGCTGTACTAGCTATTTTACTCAGCCAAGAAGATCAAAGAACCTAAGAGCTGTAAGACAGCCTGACAAATGTTTTGTCTTTACCTGTTCACATTCATAATGGGAAGATTATTAAGTTTCTGATCCATTCGCGTGCTTAACAAGCCTTAGTGTATTTCTTATTTAACTTGAAGTTTCAAGTTTCAGTTTTTTCTGTTATAGATGGTGGGCCAAGAAAACAGAACTTTTCCTCTTTGCAGTGGTCTTCTTGGTTCTTGGGGAAATAAGCCTCAACACATATCTATATTTTTTCCCCTTCTTTCCTTTGGCTGAATTACCACTTTTTTTTTTTTTTTTTTACTTCAGAGCCTAAGAAGTACTCAGAAAATGACAAATCAAGTGATGCTGACTAGATAAGTTATATATTAGCCAATAAATGTGTTTAAAGAGTGGATGCATAGTACACTTCCCCTCCTTCAGTCATTGACATCATTAATATTTAATTGATCATATACCCAGCAATCAAGTACCAACAGAGTACGCAACCAGCACTATTTAGTTTGTACTCTACTGCAAACTCAAAATCCTATAAAGGAAGAGAACCATATAAGACTGACAAAACTCAAATGCAGAAACCTTCTTTGCTTCACAGATCAGAAGCATCATTGTAGCTCCTTGCAAGAAGTGAAGATAGGTTCATAATAAAATTTTCTTCTAGCTTTAAAACTAGTAATGTTTTCAATCCCTGCAAGACTGACAGTTCAATACTGAAAGGTCTGTGTAATTTCTTTAGGGAGTTAACAGCTCAGTAGCACAACCGCTTCATGACCTATTATGGCCACACACACTTGAATGGAAAAGACTGAAGTCTTTAACACCTTGTGACACTCTAGTTTGACAAAATATCACTTTTAGAATTTACATAGGCACTTCAGCTGCATGATTCAGTTCACCATTAAATAACATTAGCTTGGTGGAAGAATATAAGATGCAGAAGGCTACAGGTGGATTAGCAGGAAAGGGACAGAGGAAAGTACAATTATTTTGGAAAATTTGGTGGGAGGGTAGTATTTTTGCCCCTGCCATGTATACAGCACTGAAGAGCCCATTAGCACACTTTCACACTGCAAGATTATATTCTATAATTGTATCCTCCTCGTATCAGGAGGAAGCAGAAGACAGTGGCAGAAGGTTTACACTTGAGTGTACATTACAAGAGATTTTAACAGAAAGGCAACATCTCTTCAGAGGTTAGGGTGTGCAGCTGGATACTCTGTTTTACCAGTGCCAAGCCTCTTGGTTTCCTATAATCTGCTTTAATGAACGGATTAAAACATTTTTGGAAGAGACAAAGGAATAAGCTCTATCTCAGATAATGAAATAACCCTCACCCCAGCTCTGCCTACTGGGGGCTGGACTCTCAGGCCTAATCGCTTCTTCAAACATAGAGTCTTACATACAGCCTGTGTCCTGAGTACCAAAAACTGTTTTGCATTACCGGCTCTATTTTAATCCCTCTGTTTCTTTCTAACACATTCTGATGCACAAGATTGCGTTCCCAGTTCAAAGGGGAAGCTTACAGATTTAGAGATTCAGAGAAGTTCCTGTTACATTACTGATAGGTCTCGTGTCTCAGTGAACAGAGAAGTATGTTCACATGGGAAATACAGGCTTTCGTTAGGTTTTAGGTTCTTTTCTATACATTAATCTTCTATCAGAAAAATGAAAATGTGATTTAGACATATTTAATAGAGAGGCACAAAATTATTCAATGCAAAACTCATCAATAATTGCTCATTGAATGGGAAGATGTGTTCTCCATTGGAATCTTACTGAACTCATCAGAATACAGCAGTTTGGGAAACTCAGTTTCCATGTGACTTTTTTTTTCCTTACAATTACAACAGCGTACATTGCTTTATAATAAATATTTCCACCCTATAGAGTCATAAAAATAAAAATTTTCAATGATCATTAACATTTAGAGCATCAATTGTCAACTACCTGTTTAAAGTACCAGTGCTAAAATGTCAGTTTAATAAATAGAAAATTGGAAAGCATTACTATTTATTTAGGATAATCATTAAATGGAAATTCTGCTGCAACGCAAAACCTTCACAGATGTAATATTTATTTGGTGTGAAACTTCAGCATTAATCTTTTTCATTCAGATTTTAAGCTTCTGAATATCCCAAACACTATGAGTTCCAAGTTTTGATTAGATGTGTTGTTTTGAACAAGTCACAATTCATTATCCTTACAGATAGCCTACCTTGAGCTAATCAATCTTCTGAAATTGTTACATGAAGTTAAAATATTAGCCTCCAACTTCTACAAAGGAAACTGTTGCACTGTGGAAGCAAAGCTATTTTCATTTCCATACAATGTTAGCAGATCCCTCTTAAGACCTGTTTTAACAAGTATTTTAGCTTCAAAGATTAGAAAAAAATCCATAAACCATATAGCTCAGTGTGCAAGGAAGTGACAATATGACCCTATGCATTTCACTCAATTACACTAGTGCATTATTGGAGAATGGGGATTAAACATTCCTGTCATGCACAGGATGTATGCAACAGACTCTTATTATTTGGTGAAGATCATGAGTAATACCAAACCTATGACTGTATTCTTGTCTAATTCCAAATGTGATTTGACAATGGGTTACCGGGAAATACGAGCCAGATACAGTACAAAAGCCAATGCTTAGGAAAAAAGTAGTATGCAATTATCCACATGACTAGCTCAAATTTTCTCTAAGAACAAAAAAGTTCATATTCCCTGAGTCCACATGACCCAACTTTAAGGACCAACAGTGTCTCACACGCAGCTTTTAGTATTCACATAATCAAGAACAAAGGAAAATAAACACTGATTCCCTTCTTCTCAACTGGAAGAGGGTATCTAAATGCCACTGATACAAGGGGTCTCAGGTCTCTGGAGAGATTACTATGTATATTCTGTACTCTTTCAAGCTATAGCAAAGACTACCTTTACTACAAAGCAAAGAGCCTCAAGCTGATAGAATTTAGAAGGATAAAACTCACTGCTACAAGCACTCTGATCAACTTCACTTGAACAACGAAACATCCATTGGTGCTTTCAGTAGGAATTAATAATTTGCTTTTTTATTCCTGTCCATTCACAGCTTGCTGATTTAATACTGTCACTTTGAAAGGCATTATAATTACAGAACCCAAACTATTAAAATACATCTTTTTTTATTAAGAAATTCTTCCCAGCACATAAAAGAAAACATCAAAATATTTCATCTTCCTTACTAATCCCATTAAAAACTTTCCATTTATTATCCGGCAAAACAACATCTCCATATTTTTGCAGCTAAGCAATTTGACAGCATAAAGGTAATTTTGGAAACCCGCTCATATATGTATGTACACACACACAGTATACATATACATTAACAAAAAGTCTAGCCATCTACTAATTATGAAGCTTTATTCAACATAACAATAAAATACATAAAACCAAAGCAGAAAGTAAAACTTTATATATCTATCAAGATATTTTTAGATGGATTTGGCATTTGAAATGGTGAAGAGAGGAGAAATTAATCTGTCAGAGCTTATGATATTTTTTCCCAAATTTGGCATCTCAGTAAGTTACTAAAATCACTGGAAAAAAAGACTGTATCTTCACTAGGAAGAGTTTCATATATATTTATAAGCTGTTACATTAGCATGTCTACATAAAGAGACTAATCATATTCCATCATTTTAAAAAATGGAGTAACAAAAAGGATTTGTTTGTACAAACCACTGTACATCTGAAAAATTAACATCTATATTTCCATTCCTGGACATATCTTTAACATACTACTGCCAGTGACTTATAGAAAGATATATGGACTAGCTGGGATATTTGAATTTCAATGTGAACTGATTTTCATTAATATTGACATTGGTGCATCCTTTTTCATTAAGTCCCAGCAAGAATGAATACAGCTCCATAACACTGAAAAACATGTGCAACATTATCTGAGACAAGAGTCTAAAGGCTAAAAGCTGTTCTGAAAGCCTGTCATGCTACCTGGCATAGATGAATTTATTTTCTGATTTATGAAGTATTTCATAATGCATTCCAGTCTTTTGAACTTGTCACTAATTTAGTACTACATCTTGCATCAAAACATCTCAACCAATGTACTGCCAGTAGTAACAACATAACTCTTCCCCTACCCCAGACAGACATTCCTAACTGTGAGGGGAAAGCCAAGACAACTTTGCAAACCCTTCTAGGAATTCTAGTCAGCACAGCAACTCCATGCACAGCAAAGATGTCAGCCAGAAGGTTTAAATTTAGTCACAGAGATCTTTCAGTGTTTCATTTCTGAGAAAAGGCTGACAATTGTAGCTTACTCTACAAAAATCCAAATCCAACTTGCAGAGGTAATTTTACAGTATGCTTTACTCACACTCATTTTATTACTGACACGGCTTGCTTTTTTATGGATATGCAAAACTAGCTTCTTCTAATGGTACACTAGCAAGCAGACAACTCTTGAAACACATCTTAAATTTCTTTTACTCTGTAAAGTCAAATGGGAGTATTTAACATTGCTAAACTGGAGGCTAATCATAGAAACCCGTGACAGCTAATGGGTCTGCCTTAGTTAAACTAGTCAGAAAGGATTTAACTTTCATTTCTGTTCAGGTGATGCCCGCAAGTCATAAAAGGACAGAATTAGCTGCCCAGTATCCAAGCAATATAGTGCAATTCAGGGATGAGAGCTGCTTACTAGCATCAAAAAAACCCTCTTCTCTGTCTTGTCATTGGCACATATATTACACCTACAAAAAGCTGAGTGGCAGATAAGGGCTTGTGCATTTCAGACAGCAACCTGGTACGCTGACCAGCACCTTATTTCTGTGCCTTCCACATACATGCCTTAAACATTCTGGGTTAGAGAACTGTTTCCAAAATGCAAATTTAAAATACAGAGTAATTATTTAAAAACTGAAAATCTTGGTTATTTAAAGTGTTTAATTAACCCTAAAGTGGCAGCTGCCAATAGAACACAATTAAAAGGAGCTTCTGCTAGAGCAGACTTCAGGATGGATACTTTATTTAACAGCTATGGCCATGGTTTGGTGAAATAAAAATATATATATATCTATAAAAAATTCAGTGAGAAGATCACAAAGTTGCGTGCAATTTTGCTAATATCAAAAAGTTTCTATTGAATTTCTTGAGATACTTTTTTTTAAAACAGCATCACATGGAGCTAATTCTAGTCCACTAGTAAATGGGACTCACCGAGGTAACGAAGTCTGCTGAATCTATAGGAGAAAAGTGCTAAGATGATATTTAAGCATACTGAGTGTAATTTACAATTCTGCTGAATTTAATGCCCACATAGCTTAATATACTGTTTGAAATGCTGTGTTTATCAGACTTTGGGGTAAAGTTTAGGAAACGTGGGAGACACAGAAGTTTCAAAACCCTTTGGAAGAACCTCACAATAATTATCATCATGCTTGAAAAGAAATCTCTTTATAACACCATCACTGCGTGGTCACTATGAAACCTGGAACTCTGATTTATGAAGGTAATAGAAAAACTTTTGAAATACACTATTTAGGGAACATGAAAAGGGTGAGAACATCTCAACAATACCAAGTTTTGGAAAACTGTGTGTTCAGAACCTTTAGACTTAACATCCATAGAAGTCTACAGGGCAAAAGATAAAAATGTGTTTAATGTTCATGTTTGTTATTGTTTTATTTTCATTAGTACCAATTTTTCCACCATTTTTTTTTTCCTCATTTTAAATTCTTCCAGAAGGGAACACAATAAAGATTTCATGAAAAACACTGAAGAGAAATTTGGATGTTGCTGTAATACTCAACAGTGAGCTCTCTGAGATATTCAGCTGGTGAACAGCGTAGAAATACTGAATGAGAACACTGCAAATTTGGAAAACTGTCACCAAAAATCAGGACATTGAACTGGTCATTGTTTTCATCGTGGCACAGCTCTTCCACATTTTTATCTAAAAATCTTGTATTTCAGAAGATTCAGTAAAAAGAAGACAGTAACACTGGGGAAAATAATCCCACTGAACATACAGCATTCAGTTATAAGAAAGTGCAAAGCTTGCCCTGTCAAAACAATCACAGCTTCCCTTCTGTTTATAGGAAGGCAGAACTTTGAACTTGCGCTCCTCAAACCATTATTTTCCTAATAGGCAGAATATCCAGCTGCAGCAGCTGTGAGAAGGTTGACTTGCAAAGAATATCTTTTCCAAAAAAAATAGCTGGGTAAAATATGCAATACATACTTGTATCCTCAGATTTGCTGCAAGGCCAGTAGCCAGAAAACATACTAAATGAATAAAAAATTTGAATGTTCTCAAGATGATGAATCTTTCAAACCCAATTTGCTCATCATCCTCCAGTTTTGGGGGTATATCTCATTTATCATGTGCAAAGCTTAGAATTTCATTCATTCTCTTTAAAAATTCTCCGCCTATTCTCTCAGCACCTTTAATGCTTTTTTTTCCCCCTAAAAAACATCAACAGAAAACACACTGCATCCCTGAGCATATGACTTCAACTCAGGAATCAGCTTCCCACCCACAATTTCACAGGCTGAACTTTATACCTGTAGCTCCCAAGAGTCCTTCCAGTGAAAAACAGGAGTTACCACCCATACCTCAACTAGCAGAAAGAAGTGGGGACTTTGAACAAGACTAATGCTCAGAATCCTGGCCAAATAAGATAAAAACTTCAAGTCTACTCTATCTAGGATGGTTGCCAGTAACTCCAAAGGCAAGGGCAAAAACACCTCGAAATGCTAATGGCTTGCACTCATCAGAAGAAAACCTGGAATTAGAGTCAGCTAGAAGGAAGCAAGTCCAACAAAAGGTTTGCATTTGAACAAATATTTGCCCAAAGGCTACAACTGAAATGTCCACTTAACTAGTTGTGCTGATTAGCTCAGACACAGGAGCTTATGTCAGCATGTGCTCCCTCGTCCATTAATCTAACTCTACAACTCCATTCCTGGTACTGGACTTTGACTTTCTTTCCTTTCCCCCACCCCAAATAAACCTTTTGCTAGCTAAGAGCACGTTTGGGCCACGCTACAGATTTCCAGCTGTGTTTGGCTGCATGCTATAAAGCCACATATGCTCTTCTGGCCTGTTTGTGAAATCTAAGGCTGCACTGAAAGCCCACACTCTCAAACACACCCATCAGCCACGTCGCCTTCCAGAGCAGGCTGCTGCTGTTGCCCTGGCAGTTCTCAATTTCACTTGGGAATAAGCCACAAAATGTGCAGGAAAGAAACATCTAGACATATCTATTATATATTTCATGCTTATCTGGGGAAGTTTCTTCTCTGTTTAAGAGAATATTTTCAAGCAAAGGTTAATTATGCACTAGATTTCTAAGAGCCTATAAAGGATTTACAACAGGTTGTTGGCAGCATGTGGCAGCATTGATCACCTCCCTGCATGCCTGCAGAACACCAGATTGATAGCTGCCTTATGCAGAGTTGGTTTAGCTATTTTCTCCTTAGTCCTATTATAATTGGAAGGAAAAAAAAAGAAAAAAAAGGCTGCTCTGCAATCTAAATTCATGAACTAAGCCATACATAGCAATGAATTGCAGATCTCCTAGAATCACTGACAAAGCTGCTGTTAACTTCAAAGCAGCCCAAATTTGTCCAAAAGGAATGCAATAAAAGAACGACATCTGAGGTTCTCAAGGTTAGGCAGAAAATATGAACAAAGGAGAAAGTTCTTTTACCAGCAGCTCTCTGCAGCTTTCCTTCAGAAGTGTTGTAAAAGCTTATGTTCATTCCACCAAAGGAGCCTGAGGCGGTGACCTGCTAGCAGTCATACACAGGATTAACTTGAATTCTAGAAGCAGCTTCACCAAACTTGACTTGTCATTACCCCTGTAAGTTACTGATATACAGGTAAATATCTTTTTTTTTTTTTCCTAAGTTTATGAACTGCAGGTCTTTTGGAATAAATATCTAATAGTTATCAAAAGTCTACTTCAACATTAGAAATAGACTAAAACATCTCAAGAAATAAATTAGACTGATTTAGTCACAGCAACAGAAGAAGAAAAACAAAAATAAGAACAAAAATAAGTCAGTGGCAAACTAAATAGACCAAGAGTATCTTGCAGGTACCATATGCACCACATATATATTCCAAATGTCATATATGCATAAATGTGGTACAAACAGTAACGGCACTAGAGAAGCATTTAGGTAAAAAAATCACAAAAGTCCTCCTTTAGAACTGCATCTATAGAAGCATTGCTCCAGCAGAGCTCACAGTAACCTGTAAATAAAAGAGGTCAGAACACAGCAAACAGGTAAATATCTGCATGCACATTGAAAATCTGAAACATTAGTTATGCATTTATGAGCTAAACAAACAGGTCCATGCTTTGGGTTCAGACTGACATTTAACAAAAAAGCAAACCCCATACAAAATAAACATTACCAAAAAAGCAGCCAATGTAAAATTTCTGTTTTGTCATCTTGCCAGATGATAAAAATCATTCCTCACACTGAAATTAGATTTTTCAAAGCTAACATACTGAATCATTTAATTTGTCTAAGTACTCCTAATGCGGTTGCACACTGCAATGAGCATTTAAATTTTAGATTAAGCAAATGAAGGGCAAGGTATTTCTTCATACACAGTTAGAAAGAATACTTAATAGCAGAATGCCTCACAGCTTACAGAGACAGGCAGTAACCCAATGAAATCTCACTTTGCTGGGCAGATGCATCTTTTACCAATATGGTTTCTACTTAATATTTAAATTACATCCTCTTACATCTTCCTATTACACTTAACAGTGTCTAATAGCTAATCCGTAGAACTAACCTGGTATAGGATAACTACAGTCCTTACTATCTTACTTCACCATCTTACTACCATAAAGACTTCCTGAAGTGTGGTTAAATAAAATTGTTTTGTTGATCAATCGGGGAATTTCAAACTGGAAAGTTTAAAGCTTGGACACAGAGGGTTTAGAAAGAAGTTCGACCTTAAAGTCTCCTAGAATTCTCTCTGCTGGTCACCCCTACCAAGCTTTTTCTGTCTCCCTCAACAACCTCTCACAAACCCAGTAAAGGAAATCTTCTCAGTTGCTAGCATCTAACTCTAAAATATTTCTTCCATATTTTCTAAGCCTAAGCAGCTCAAATCTGGCTTAAATCCATAAAAAAAAAAAAAAAGAGCAGAAGTCTAGGGAAAAGGTTTCTAAATTTTAACATAAAGCATTTAATTAATAGTTCAAGTTCTTGTTACCCTTTGTTGGCAATAATTAAGAGGAAAATAGAGTCCATTAATGCCCCTAATCATTGATCAAGCAAGCACTCATCTCTGGAGACATAATAATACTAAAAAAAGTAGCGCCACCTTCAGTACTTCATCTACTTAAGAGTTAATGCAGAGATCAGTTACTTCCATGGGAACTGAGTACTCCATCTCCTCCTGGAGAAAAAGAGATCACCTATTAGATTTAAATGACCAGAAATACTGTGTCAGCAAGAAGAAATTAATTGAAACATCATCAGACATTTCAAAGAGTATTATGTAAGGGGAAAAAAAAACTTCACCCATTTTTAGGCAAGCCCAAGCCCATCTAATACAGGGTTTCTGCTATCAGTAACCTTTGGTCAGAAAATTGAGTTCACATTGCTAGCCATGTAAGATGAGCTGCCACTTTGTCAAACAATTTCTTAGTAAATCTGACTGCAAGCATAAAGCATTAGCATAATTTATTAGAACATTTAAAATGCATCCTTGTTGTCTTCTAATTAGATTATTTCTTGCTGGTAATTCCATTAGACAAGAAAAGAATAATAGTTTCAGATTTATAAAATCATCTGTAGAGTACGTGAGGAGAGGATGATCAATAACGCTAATCTACTGGAACACAAATTCCCAGAAAGATATTTTATCACGAGTGATTTTTTAAATAATGTATGCTTCTGCTGGAAGTCTACGTTCATCTTACTCATACTTACAAATAGAAGGGGATAGATACTGAAATAATAATCAAAAACACAGAATAGCAACTGTAGATTGAAGATTTCTAGGATAAGGTTGCATTGGAAATTACATAGACACCCCTGATTTGTGCCAGTTAGATTGCTGGTTCAAGGCTTTGGTTAATATCAAAAGTAGTGCA
>JANHGO010000043.1:19303072-19316431 GCA_024606505.1 Aquila spilogaster
CTTCTCAGAATAAAGCAGTTCGGTTTTGGGGAACTCAATTTCTATTTCACTTTTTTTTTTTCACGTAGTTACAAAAGTGTAGATTGCTTTACAGTACATACCTTCGCCACAAAACCATCAAAATATAAGATTTCAATAATCATTAACATTTAGAGCATCAATTATCAGGTACATGTTAAAATACCAGTTGCCAAAATGTCTATTTAGTAAATAGTATCGTAATTGGAAAGTATTACTATCAATACCATGTATTTTAGGATAACCACTAAACACAAATTTTGCCATAAAGCAAAACTTTGACAAACCTAATGTTTCTTTGGCAAGAAGCTTCAACGTTGCGTCTTTTCATTCAGGTTTTCATCTAAGCCTCAGCCAAAAGATTATGAATTCTGAGTTTTAGTTAGATCTGCTCTTTAGAACGAGTCACAACTCTATCCTTACAGATAGCACAGCTAGAGCTAATCAATCTTCTGAAAGGGTTACATGAAATGACATTAACTTCCCACTACTATACAGTAAACCAAAGCATTGTCTGAAGAGAACAGAAAAGCAAAGGTATTTCTCATTTTTGTAGACTGTTAGGAGCTCCTTGTTAGGACCTATTTTAGCTACACAAGTATTTTAGCTCCAAGGATAAGAAAAAAATCCATACCATATAGCTCAGTGCAGAGGATGATTAGAGTAATTTTTGCAGTGTGCAAGGAAGGGACAATATGACCCTATGCATTTCACTCTCAATTACACTAGTGTATTATAGGAGAATGGAGATTAAACATTCCTGTCATGCACAAGATGT
Source organism: Aquila spilogaster (assembly GCA_024606505.1). NCBI lineage: Eukaryota > Metazoa > Chordata > Aves > Accipitriformes > Accipitridae > Aquila > Aquila spilogaster. The sequence goes on from JANHGO010000043.1 coordinate 19,303,869, forward strand.
ATGCAGCTGCCTCTTATTATCTGGTGAAGGTCATGAGTAAGGCCAAACCTATGACTGCACTCTAGCTAAGTAATTCAGCGGTCCCTTTTCCAAATCTGATTTGATAATGAGTTATTAGGAAATATGAGCCTGGGGTAAGAAATATGCTAATGTTTAGGAGACAAGTATATGCAACAACCCACACTGTTACTGTAAATTAGTGACAAGAAGATTTCTCTAAGCATAAGTACAAAGCCACCATGAACAGAATTAACCTAATGGGGCATTTTGTCAGTCTACAGAGCCTTTAACAACACTGGAAAGTGCTCTAAGTAGTGGTTTGTTGATTCTATTAAATCCCTCTATCCAGGTGCACACTTTGTGGGGCAGTCATTTCCTCATCAGTAACTTGTCTGTTGTTTTGTTGCCATCAATATGATTTACTGTCATCCAGTAAAATCCTTTTGGTTTCGTAAAAGTAACATAAGCATCTATAGGGAGGAAATATTTTGTTCCAGAAATGCAATTCCAGTGTTTGGGATTCACTGTCCTTGAATCAGAAGAATGGAGAAATTAATACTTTGTTTTGTATTCTTCCAAAGCACCTCTCTCAAACATAAACAAAAAGTTAACAATGTGCACAGCATTAGGGATTATGGAAGGTTAACCATATGGGAAAGAAAAGCTTGAAGAAATACAAGTTCTGGTTGGTAGGGACACAGCATTTTAAAATATAAGGACTCCTTAAAGGTATACTTCACTGCTAATGACCACCGTAGGATGTTCACTCTAGTACTAGTACCCGGATTAGAATTGGCAGATGTCAGAGTTGACACCCAGAGTTTGGGTTTGGATACCTAACTGAAAATGCCCTGAAAAGACCACTTGGGACTGCTTTAATATCAGCTACTGGGAACACGGCCAGAGCAACATACTCAGTTGACAAGTTTCAGCAGTTTCTGAGCACCATGTCTAAACCTGGATCTGCACTAAGAGAAAAAAGTCTTCCTGAGATTGAGAAGGTAATAAAGCCACTTCCAAGGAAATAAGACTACACTAGTTCATGGATAATTGAATTTTAATAACTAACAATTCTGGGAAACCAAGTCTGGACAGAAGCAGCAAGAACCAATCATTCCAGTAGCAATCCTCAAAAAAAGGTCAAAACACTGGAACAGACTCCTTGAGACTGAGAGGATTCTTCAGGAATCCATCTTCAACATTACCTTTGACAGCATTAACAGTTAGAGCAGTTGTTTGCTTGTTTTTGACTCCTACCTTTACTTTTTGGTAGTTTAAGTAGTTAACAGTATAAGTGGCTAAGGATCAAGGAAGAATGGAGCCTCCTGTCCTAACTATTCTATGAACACAGAACAGTCCATATGCCCTGCCCTGAGGAGTCTCCATGGCCCAATGCTAGGGACCAATGCTGAGTCGCAAGTAGCTTTTAGTATTCACCACTGCCAAGCACAAGAGAAGGAAGATAAATGCTGATTCTCTCTTTCTCAGCTAGAAAGCGATATCTAATAAAGCCATTCAAACAGAAGGGGATCATTTTACAGGGTGCCAGGTCTCTGGAGAGATTACTGTGCACATTCTTTACTGTTTCAAGTGATAGTGTACCTTTGTTACAAAACTTAAAGCCTTCAGCTGATAGAACACGGAAGGATAAAATGCACTGCCACAAGCTTTCAGACCAACTTCACTTGAGCTATGAAACATCTATGGCTGCTTCCACTGGTATTCCAGGAATGAATAATTTGCCTTCCCCCCCCCCCCGCCCCATTTCCATTCATGGCTAGCTGATTTAATACTGCTCTTTCAAAAGTCATTATAATTATAGAATCCAAGCTGTTAAAAAGAAGTCTTAATTAAAAAAAATTTTAAAAAGTCATTCTCGCCACATGAAAGCAAACACCAAAAAATATTTTGTCTTCCTTACCAATACCATTAAAAACCTTCTAATCTTTATCCTGCAAAAAAGCATACCCATATTTTTCCAGCTAAGCAATTTGACAGCATCAAGGCAACTTTGGAGGCCAACTTAGATATGATACACACACACACACACACACACACACATATAGTGTGTGTGTATAAACAGTAGTTTTCAAGCCAACACTTTGAAGAGACAAATATTAACAAAAAGCCTAGTCATCTACTAATTAAAAAACTTTATACTTGAACATATTTCAGGTATGTTTTAGAACTACACTAATATTAGTTATTTGACCTTCCTTGACATCACACACATTTGTTACTCAGCGTATGTCTCAGAATCATTATTTAAGACTAAAGCTGACAGACACATGAAAGATACTTAAAAATAACTGTCAAAGGTTAAAGGCAGGATTTCAGCTCATTATATTAAAACTCCATTGGTACTCAGTTTTATGAATTTTTATTCTTTGGCGTGGCTTCAAGGCCCACCACTTTGATTCTTTGGAATAAAAAACACATGATTTAAAACCCAAAGGTATAGGCTCAGGTTTACAGCACAGAACCCAGGACAGCCTTTTAAACAAGGAGCAGCAAGAAACTTGATTACTTTGGTGGGTTTTTCATTATCACCTAAAGCAATAGATTAGTAATTATCATTAATTACCATGTTTCTATGAGGATGAAGATGACTCAAATAAAAAGTACAGAAAAATCAAAGCAGAAAGTACAAATTTTATATACCTATCAGGAAGTTTTTAGGTGGATTTGGCATTTGAAATGTTGAAGAGCAGAGGAGACATTCATTTATCAGGGTGTATGGGTTTTTTTCCTAAATTTGTCATCTCAGCAAGTTACTAAGACCACTGGAATAAAGACTGTATCTTCTCTAGTAAGGGTTTCATATATATTTATAAGCTGTTACATAAGCATGTCCACATAATGGGACTAAGCATATTCCATCATTTAAAAAAAAAAAAATGCAGTAACAAGAAGGATTTGTTTGTTCAAAGTATTACAGATTTTAAAAATTAACATCTATAGTTTCATCCTTGGACACATCCATAACACTAAGGTTTATACTCCAGCCAATGATTTATAGTAAGATATATTCCATATCTGGGATATCTTAATTTCAATGTGGACGGATTTTCATTAACAGTGACATTGGTGCATCCTATTTTATTAAGTCCTAGCAAGAATGAATACAGCTCCACAACACTGAGAAACATTGTTCAGAAGTATGAGACAGGAGCCTAAAGGCTAAAAGCTATCCTCAAAGCCTGTCATGCTACCTGCCACAGAAATTTTTTTTTACTGATATATGAAGTATTTCATAATGAATTCCAGTCTTTTGAACTTGTCTCTAATTTAATACTACATCTTGCATCAAAAATCTCAACCAAAATACTGCCAGTATCTACAACAGAACCTTCTTCCCACCCCAGACAGACATTCCTAACTGTGAGGAGGGAGCAAACATAAGTTATCAAACCCATCTAGGACACTTATTCAGTCCATCACCTATATGCACAGCAAATGTGTCACCTAGAAGGTTTAAATTTAGCCATGGAGATCTTTCAGTGTTATTCCTGAGAAAAGGCTGACAACTGTAGCTTGCTCTGAGAAAATCAAAATCCAAAGACTACTTACAGAGGCAGTTTTACTGTATGCTTTACTCATTCTGTTAGTCACAGAGTTTGCTTTTTTATGAAGATATGCAAAACTAGATTCTTCTAATGAAGCACTAGCAAGCTGACAACACTTGAAATTGCTTTTACTCTGTAAAGTCAAATGGGAGTATTTAACATTTTTCTGTAATTGCTAAACCAAAGGCTAATCATAGACACCTGTGACAGCTAATGGGTCTGCATTAGTTAAGCTACTCTGACAGGATTTAACTTTCATTTCTGTTCGGGTGATGTCCACAAGTCATTAAAGGAGAGAATTAGCTGCAGAGTATCCAAGCAATACAGTGCAATTCAGGGATGAGAGCTGCTTAATAACTCTAAAAAAATAAAAAAATAAAATTAAAAAAAAATCCCCTTCAGTTTCTTGTAAGATCACTTTGCCTATATGTTATACCTACAAAAACCTTAGCAGCAGATAAGGGTTTGGGCATTTAAGATTACTACCCAGCATGCTGACCAACACCTAATTTCTGTGCTTCCATACTCCCACCTATTTGTCCATACTGATAGTTTCCAGCCTTCCATTTAAAGGCCTTAAGCTTTCTGGATCAGAGAATTTTTTCCCTGTAGGTCAGTAAGGCAGCTCTCAAAGTGGGTCCTGGTTTGCAGCTTGATTACTCAGTGCTACAGTAATTCAATGTATGACTTGTCAAACCTGTATCTAACATGTGAAAAATGAAAATACATTAAGAAATTCAAACACTTGTAAAGTTCGACCATTGTGTGGGAGTGAGATGAGCTTAGACGGAGTTGAAAACACAGGTTAGTTACTTGAAAACTGAAGTTCTTAATTTTTTAAAATCCTTATGCACAAGCCTTAAAGTGGCAGCTGCTAATACAAGTCATTTAAAAGCAGTTTCCACTAGAGCGGACTTTAGAACGGATGCTTTATTTAACAGCTACCGCCACAGTTTGGTGACATTAAAAAGCCAAATAAAAAACAACACAACAACAAAAACAACAACAAAACCCACCACAATCATGCGAGAAAAGCATAAAGAAATAAAGTAGCGAGTAATTTTTGTAATAGCAAAAGATTTTAGTGAGGTGCTTGAGATTTTTTTAAACAGTATCTCATGCAGTTGAATTCCAGACTACTAGTAAATGGGACTCACTGGGCTAACAGCATGCTGAGTCTACGGAAGGAGAAAAATGCCAAGAGGATATATAAAGACATTGAATGTAATTTACATTCTGCTGAATTTAGTGTCTGCCAAGTCTAGTATACTGCTTGAAATGTTGTGTTTATCAGACATCTGGGTAAAATTTAGGAAAGCTGGGAGATACAGAAATTTCAAAACCATTTGGAAGAACCTCATACTAGTTCATTGTCGTGCTTCAGGATAGGTCTTTTTATAACACAATAACTATATGGTCACTATGAAACCATCCTAAAAATCTGATTCTTGAAGATAATACAAAAACTTTTTAGAACCGAGTGTTTAAGGAATGTCAGAAGGACAGGAATATCAAAACACTTAGGTTTGGAAGACAGTCTGTATCCAGAACCTTTACACCTAAGATTTAGAGAGGTCTACAGGACCAAAAAAAATATATTTTCTGCCTCAATAGTTTTTCCAGTATTATCTCCACACCCCACACCCCCCCCCAGCATTTTTTAAAATTCTTTCATGGGAAGATAAAGATCTCTTGAAAACTGTTGACAAATCTGGGAGTTGTTGCAATATTCAATTGTGCATTCTTTAAGGTACACAGCTTGTGCTGAACAGTGAATACTGAACAAGAATGCAGCAAATTTGCAAAAATTGTCACCATTAATTAGAAAGACAGTGAACTGGTCTGATCCTTGCCTTGATCATGGCACAGCTATTTTAAATTTTTATCTAAAATTCTTGCATTTCAGAAGTTTCCGTGAAGAAAAGCCAACAGCACAAAAAAGCCCACTGAATTTATAGTATTCATTTGTGAGAATGATGTAAAGCTTGGCTGTGAAAACAACCAGCTTTTCTCTTGTTTATAGTAAGGCGGGACTTAGCTTGCACTTCTCAGACCATTATTTTTCCTAATAGGCAGGATATCAAACTGCAGCATTTACAAGGAGACCATACCTGGGGAAGAACATTTGCTCCAAAAAGTAGACAGACAACTAAAGGAGACATACTTGTAATCCCAGATTTGCTGCAAGCCCAATAGCCAGGGAAGACAGTAAACCAAAGAAAAATAAAAGACATGAAAGATTCATCACCTTGAGACATATCCATGCCCTATTTTCTCATCTTCCCCCAGTTTTGGGGGCATGTCTTGCTTCTCACATGAAATGCCTGGAATTCCATTCACCCTCCTTAAAATAGTTCCCCTAGCTATTCTCTCACCATCTTTATGCACCTTTTTTAGAAAAAGACAAAAAGCACCATCACCAAAAAAACCAACAAAAAAAACCAACAACAACAAAAAAAAACCAAACCAAATCCCAAACCCACAAAAAAACCCCAAACAAACCAACCAACCCACCAAAAAAAAACCCAAACCCAAACCCCACACAATGCATCCCTGAGCATACACAGCCAATGCAGGAAACAGCTTCCCACCCACGACTTTGTAGGCTGAACTTTGAACCTATAGCTCCCAGGAGTCCTGCTGAGTCTAGCTCAGTAAAATAAATAAGTAGCTGCTATACCTCAGCTAGCAGAGAGAAATGTGAATTTTAAAACAAGACTAATGCTCAGAATCCTAGCCAAATAAGGCAAAAACTTCAACGAGTCACATTCTCCTGTACTTAGGATGGTTTCCAGTAAGTCCAGAGCCAGGTATTAAAAACACCTGACAGTGCTGATGGCTTGCATTCACCAGAAGAGAAACTAAGATTAGAATCAGCTAAAAGGAACCAGGCTAAGCCCAACAAAACCTTTATGTTTCAACAAATATTTGCCAAAAGGCTACAACTGAAGGGTCCAGTTAATAACTTGAGCTGATAACTTCACAGACATACAGCTTATGTCAGCATGTGGTCCCACATCCACTACTCTAACCCCATTCCTGCAACTACCTAATGGATTTTCACTTTCATGCATTTTTTTTTCCTGAATAAACCTTTCTTAGCTAAGAGCATGTCTTGGCTACACCAGAGATTTTGGACTGCATTTTACCACACACTATAAAGTAGGAAACACACTTTTGGCCTCTATGTAAAATCGAAGGCTCTACAGAAACCCCAAGGTCTCAAATACATTCTTCAGCCAGTTCCCTCCCAGAGCAGGCTGCTGCTGCCCTGATGGTTTTCAATTTCACTTGGGAATAAGCCATAAAATATTCAGGAAAGAAGCATCTAGAAATGTCCATTATATTTTTCATGCTTATCAGGGGAGGTTTCTTCTCTGGTTAAGAGAATAATTTCAAGCAAAGGTTAATTATGCACTAGCTTTCTAAGAGCCTACAAAGGATTTACAGGAGGTTGTTTGCAACATGTGCACGCCTGCAAAAAACTTCAGATTGATAGCTGCCTTATGCGGAGTTAGTTTACCTATTTTTTCCTTATTCCCCTTATAATTGAAAAAAAAAAAAAAAAATAAAAGCAGAAAACCTAGTGTTCTGCAATCTAAATTCATGAACTAAACCATACATAGCAATGAATTGCAGATCTCCTAGAATCAGTGGCAAAGCTTCTGTTAACTTCAAAGCAGCCCAGATTTGTCCAAAAGGAATGCAATAAAAGAATGACATCTGAGGTTCTCAAGGTTAGGTAGAAAATATGAACAAAGGGGAAAAGTTCTTTTACCAGCAGCTCTCTGGAGCTTTCCCTTAGAACCATTGTTACAACCTGTGTTCATCCACCCAAGGAGCCTGAGGCAGTGACCTGCTGGCAGCCATACACAAAATTTGCTTCAATCCTAGAAGCAACTCCACCCAACTTGACTAGTCAATACTAGTTATTGATAGGTGAATAGGCAGCCTAGATACCATTTTCTTCTTAAGTTTGTGAATTTTCAGCATTTCAAAACAAATACTAGTAAAGGTTATCAAAGGCCTGCCTCATTACTGGAAACAGACTAAAATTTTTCAAGGGATAAATTACTCTTTTTTATAAATATTCACAGCAACAGAAGACGATGACAAAAAAATTACTGACAAACTGAATACACCACAGGTATCTTCCAGGTACCACATCCACCATGTGTATATTTTTAAATGCTGTATGTGCATAATTATGTTACAAGCCATAATGGCACTACAGAGACAGTTAGGTACAAATCACAAATAAAATCATGGTTCAAAACTGCATCAATACAAGAACTGCTCCAGCAGAGCTCACAGTAACCTATATGCAAAGGAGAAGTTCAGAACAGAGTAGACAGATAAATATCTGTATGTGCATTAAAAAGCTGTAACATTAGTTAAGCATTTACGAGCTAAATAACAGGTCCATGCTTTGAGTTTGGATTAACAATAAAACTAACCCCATGCAACATAAATGTTACAAAAAAGCAGCCAATGTAAAATTCACGTTTTGCCTTTTTGCCAGATGATAAAAATGATTCCCCACATGGAAATTAGATTCTTCAAAGCTACCACACTGAATCATTTAATTTGTCTAAGTACTCCTAATGCAGTTGCACACTGCAATGAGCATTTGAATTTTAGATGAAGTAAATGAAGGGCAAGGTATTTCTTCATGCACACAGTTAGAAAGACTACTTAATAGCAGGACGCTGCACAGCTTATAGAGACAGACAGTAACTCAGTGCAACTTCATCTAGCCATCCGAAGGATGGGTGTATCTTTCACCAATATTGTTTTTACTTAAATATTTAAATTGTATCCCTCCTATACGTTAACAGTGTCTCGTAGCTACTGCATGGAACTAACCTGGTATAGGATAGCTACAATTTCTACTTTGATTCACTGCCATTCAAACTTCTACCACCTTACCATCATTCTAACTTTTAAAGGTCTGTTTAAATAAATTTGTTTTGTTGATTGGTCAGGGCAGGCCTTCCAACTGTAAAGTCTAAAATTTAAACACAGAATGTTTAGACAGAAGTTAAGCAATCTTAAAGCCTTAATAGATCTTACTAGTCTTAAACTATTTATTGCATATTTACTAACCCTGAGCAGCTCAGGCATGGCTGAAATAATTTTACCTGTACTTTGTATTCCATTTTAAGAAAAAATAATACTAATGGAAGAGCAGAAGTAAAGTCTAGGGAAAAGGTTTCTAAATTATATCATGAAGCATTTATTAATAGCCTGAGTTCTTGTTACCCTTTGTTGCCAACAATTAAAAGTAAAATAGCCTATTAATGCTACTAATCATAGATCATGCAGGCACTCATCTCTGACCTAGAGACATAATAATACTACAAAAAAGTAGTGCCACCTTCAGTACTTCAGCTAATTAAGAGTGAATGCAGAGATCAGTTCAGTGAAAACCGAGTCCTCCATCTCTTTCTGGAGAAAGAAAGATCACCTATTAGATTTAAGTGGTCAGAAACACACTGCCAGCAAAAGGAAATAAATTGAAAACATCATCAGACAGATGAAAGAGTAGTAGGGAGGGGAGAGAAATTTCTAGTCTGAGGAGTCGAGTAGAACATACTTAATATCCATTTGGCATCTTCTTTCCCCAACCCCAGTCCCACTATCAATTGCTCTGTTTCATGTGGTTTTAACATGCATTGGTCATCCTCATGTTGCCATAAGCATGATCTTACTAAGTTTCAGCAAAGAACTCAGTCCTAGGTTAATTACCTACAGCCTGGCAGGTCTGTAGGCACTTTATGATCCTCACATGGTAATGTGCACTCATATGTTCAGTAATGCCATCCCAATCATTAGGCAGATGGGGGGCCACTGGCAGTTTTCCATAGGCATCAGAAGCATGCATGTGGCTACTACAGAGGTCCGACTCTACAGTCCCACAGAGCTAGAATGGCTCTAATCCATGAAAAGGATGAGAAACAGCTAAACAGAGATTAAACATCTGCACACTATGCAAGTGCACTTTGTCCCAGGTACAGTTACATATCTTGGAAAAGGCTCAGTGGATAGGCTAGGCTAGCATTAAATATTTTAGCACTAAATCTTTCAGAAGCGGTCTGATTGTTTGAATGACTGTTTCTTGTCCTACTTCACCATTTAAGAACTGCATAGGATAAGTTAGCAAGTTGCCCGATTTCCCTGACAACTAAACACAGAACAGTTTACTGGCACTACCAAGACTAGATGGGAAAAGATTTTTAAGAATCTGCAATGCACCTGAAGAGCCCAAACCCTCTAATACAGGGTTTCAAGTCTACTACCAGTAAGCTTCAGTCAGAAGAACTGAAGTTATATTTGCTAGCACTGTAAGACAAGCTGTCACTTTGTCAAATGATTTCTTACCAAAACTGACTGCAAGCATAAAGCATTAACATAATTTATTAGAACAATTAGAATGCTTCCTTGTTGTCTTCTAATTAGATTATTCCTTGCACTGGTAATTACATCAGACAAGAAAAGAATAATAGCTTCAGATTTCTAAAATCATCTGTAGAGTACGTGATGAGAGAATGATCAATAATGCTAATCTACTGGAACACAAATTCCCAGAAAGAGATATTTTATCATAAGTGATTCTTTAAATAATCAGTCTTATTTCTCAAAGTCCACATTACTCTCACGCGTACTTAAAAAAGCACAAACACAAGGGAATAGGCACTGAAATAACCATCAAAAACACTGAATGATAACTGTACTTGAGGGCTTCTAGGTGAAGAGCACATTACCATCTTCTCCCACTGACCACAAAGGAGAGCTGTCATTACATTATCTTTATACAGACAAAGGGAAGAAGAAACTGGTGCAGAACACCATTCCTCCCCCGCATATCCAACTCCAGAGATGTTCCAAAACACCTGAACACTGCTAATATCTAAAAAGAGTTAATAGCATATCTTTTCAATTATTTTCTAGTGGGAATGCCATCAACTAGAACAGAAAACTCATCACCCACACGGTCTTTTCTTTACCATTGCCAAACTCCTCTGAACTTTGTTAGCACTCTGCATTGACTATGTCAATCAAAGTTGCCCTGAACTTTAAGAATCATTAAATATTTTACAGCTAGGAAAAAAACAGTAGGAAGGAAAGCGGGGGAGGATGCAAAAACACAGAATGAAAACCAGCAAAAACAGGAGAACAAACATGAATAAAAGGTCCAAAAGCAGAGCACAAAAAAGATAGCATCAGATTTCTCCACATTAATGGAAGTAACCCTACAGCTGAAGGACACCTCGTAGAGCAAAAAGGCAGAGTAGTGTCAACTTTTATTATATCCCTGGTCCTTCCTTTTCCTACCAACATGAAACATGTAAGCAAATTGTAATGTCAGTGTTGGTTGGTTAATTTAACATCACAAGCTGCGAAGGAGGTTAAGCACACCATTGTTAGGATTGTACTTCAGAAACAGGTGACGTGAAATTTTACATCTGCTACATTCCATCCTTCAAGCCATCCCACTTGCTCCAAGAGATTCAGATTAGGGGAATACTCCAAATTTTTAATAGTTTTCCACTATAAATATCCTACATTTTTTCTGCAATTCTGCAAAATCCTTGGGGAGGTTTTTGTTGCTTGCACATTTCACCCACTTCACTATTAGCTTTGGGTGAGAGGAAGGGAAAGGCAAAACAGTTTGTAGCACCTCTACCCCAAAGAAGTCTCTGGACACTACTGAAATCTAGAGCCTTTAAAAAGCCATCAGCCCAGCGAATGAGAAATCACTCATGAGAAGAACCTAGGGTCTAATGAGGGCACAATAATCTTCTAATAAAATTTACATCATGTAAAATAAGGAATGGGAAATAACATTGGACCAAGGAAAAGCAAACTAGCAGCCAAAAAGCTAATGAAGCAAACTAGAAGAATACCAGAATTAAAACTGGAATTTAGAAGACAAGGAAAAAGCTTACTGAACTTAGGTAAGTCACATAAGTTTAAAAGTAAAAATATAGCTAGGGAAGAGACAGGAGAAAAAAGTGAACAGATGAAAGTGATTACTAAGCATTTTAGTGAACTTCACCTGGGGTTGATTTCATTACACCTCTGTATAGGATCATAGAATTTATGGTAGCAGATACCACAATGCAACAGAAAGTTCTGCCACCCCTCTTGAAACTTTTATTTCACCTAAAATGGAGATAAAGGCTGTAGACCATTTGAACACTAGACAGTATTTTGTTAAGCTTCTTTAAATCGTTCATTTTAGGAAGTATGAAAAAAAGGAAAAGCTTTTTTTCAGAAGATTAAAAACTTCCAGTTTATTTTCTCTAAGCCAAGTTTTATACCTTGATTAATGGGAATCAAATCTACACTGATTGACAGTATCTAGCTAGATACCTTCCTCAACAGAATCTGAGGTCAATATACTTCATTCCCATTATTTGTTCTTATATATCTATTCTAGGATCTTCAGAGTTTTGCAAATCTCAGACTTGTCACCACATGGTTGTACTTTCCCAGCTAAGATAATCAAGTGGTCCAAAGGAAAGAGCTCTTTGAGCAACCTGAAGCATATTTAGCCCTTGTCTAAACCAAGACAAAAACTTCGTGGAAATACATAATTCATACCATACACTCCCCGCTTGGTCCTCCTTTTGCAGAGATCATATCTCAAGCTAAACTCAAATAGAATTTTTTTCCAGATAAACCCAGAAATTCAAAAAACAAATAGTTTCCACACCACAACTTCTACACAAATCACACTCATCTTTTACCCAGAAAAGTGTCTGGAGAACTTCTGGAGAAATAAGAAAACAGCACCCATGCCCTGCTAAAACTTAAGTCTGGGCCAAAACTTTAATATTCTATGGTTTCCCAACACAGCGCAAGGCTTAATCCATCAAACTTAAAAAATGGACATACAATCTCTCCGGGATAAGTCTGAATTCATTTGAAAGCTTCACCTGGCACTCAGCTGTTCATTTATGACTTTTATACTTAGAAATGAGAAATAATATA
>JANHGO010000043.1:19320382-19349382 GCA_024606505.1 Aquila spilogaster
GCCCCCCCAGCCTCCTCGCTGGTGGGGTGGTGGGAGAAGCAGAAAAGGCCTCGGCTCTGGGTAAGCACTGCTCAGCAATAGCTAAAACATCCCTGTATTATCAACACTCTTTTCAGAACAAATCCAAAGCATAGCCCCATACCAGCTACTGTGAAGAAAATTAACTCTACCCCAGCCAAAACCAGCACAATAAGATATAGGCCTACACAAAGACATGCTTATACGCACATTTCCTTCCTTACTGTGGGATTAACCACTGGATCCACACAACTTGTAGGCCCAGAGTTTAAGATGCTCCCTTCCCTCCAGGGCCCCAGGAAATATAGGACCTGATTATTAATCATAAAAGTAGCAAGGCAAGGACCTAATCTATCCTTAAGTCTCAAAAGCTGAAAATATTGTTATTTTTGTGGCAGAGTAACTAAGGAAAGCTCAGATCAGAAAACTGTGTTACCTTAAAAGTAAAATTATCATTTTATATTATCAAAAATGCCCTCAGCAGCCCTCATCATCACTTCAGCAAAGAAGATCTGGAGAAAAAAAATGCAGTATTTTTTTCAGTGCTCATTCTGGAACAACTGCAGCTGTTAAATTCAAGTAGAAAATTCAGCCTTTCGCATTCTTTACTTTCAAGGATACCTCAGACAAGCAAAGACCTGACTTATCTATTGATAGCTCAGCCAGCTTCCCTAAATGGACTGCAAATAATTTTCTGAAAGCTTTGTAAAAGTCTAGGTATTTTTCAATGCAGTAAAAAGACAACAATCTTGAATTTCTTTTCCATCAGACATTTCCACATCAGTGAAACTGTGCAGGAATAGGCAAATAGGAGATGATATAGTACAGGTGATTGCACATATCTTCAGTAAAGAAGATACTGAGAATAAGTTTTTCTAAGATTCGTCCCAAGTCTAAAGTTCTTTTATCTTCTTGGGAGTTTAGATTTTGTTTGGGGTATTTTTAATGGTTTTTTTGAGGGAGCTAGAGGGACAGGGCTGGAAAGGAGAAAGGCGAATTATGTATCTTTCAGAACGCAGCAACAACAACAACAGTCACAGCTAATTGCATCCTATGTATTTAACAGAGACATGGAACTGAAGATATAAATAAGTTGCAAAGAGTTACTTACCATTTAGAAAACAGACCTAAATCTAATCCTAATAGACTCTTCCCAGCCTACTAACAGGAAGGCACCCTACAGTGAGCCAACATGGTTAATTGCTGATGAAGATTTCACATTTTATGAATCCAATGGATTTGTAACTGAAGCAAACAAAGTTATACCCAGGAATTTACATCTGCAAAAAAGGATTTACAATGGTTCACTCAACTGTAGGAAAGATCCAAGTCAACTGGCAGAACAAAACCACAAAGAACAGGAATGAACTGAAGGTATAGAATTACACAAATGAGACCACAAAGACACAAACCTATACAAAGGACGGAAAGAAATCTCTGAAGCCAAACCACAAACTAACTTAATAGTCCACATACCGCACAAAGAGAGCATTGCTGCCAGAGCCAAGCAGCACCATGATTCTTTTGATGCCATGTGTTGTTCTTGCCTCCACCATCTAACCAAAAAGTACAGGAATTTCCACTTCGAGTACAAGTTGCAGTAAAATGAAATTCACTTGACAAAACTTATTTTTAAAAGATTACCCAAGGAATTTGGAGATTCTTGCCACATCTCCCTGTTTCCCACTGTTTTCCTACAAAGCTTCCCATTGAAAACTCACCCATAGGAGTGTAGAGGTGTAATTTGGAAACAAAAGTATGAAAGAAATTTGTTGCACAGATTTTCGTTAAGGATTGGCTTTAAGTATTGTAAGTTTAGATAGTCAGTATATTCCTGTAAGCCTGTTTGTGAACAGAGCACAGATACAGATACGCTACCATTTGGTTTGTTCATACATTATTTATAAATAGCTTTAAAACTCTTACAATAAAAGCTACAACCAATAATCGCAACGAAACAGCTGTCATCAGCAGTCAGCAGGAAGTCTGAAAACAGGCAGTGGCATCAAATCTTTTAGAACTCTCTTCTACCACCTTCCACAATTATCTTAAATATAAATGATAGTCTCCCCCATGACTGTTCCAAGGCATGCTTTTTTCTTCTCTTTTTTTTTTTTTCCCCTTTAAATTCCTTTATTTAATGCCAAAAAATAAAGATATAGTTTTTCCAGAAATGGGGGAAAAGAACACCACCAAAAACTTCATGCTTTCCTTTAAGAGCATCCCTCAAGAGGTTTGCTTCCTAAACTGCCCCTTTCACAGAAGAAAGTTTGAATTACACAGAGATAACTTTGAGGTTTGAAATTGCTTAGAAATAAATGAATTATTAAAAAAATAGAAACTTTATTTTGTTTAGTTTACACTTCACATAAAATTCCTTTCCAGACCTTATTTGGCAAGCATGATTTTGTCAACTAGTCACTAGATTGAATTAGTGTTACCTGAGTTCAGTACTTGGCTCTGTCACAGACTCCAAGACTATTTTTTCACACGTCACGTGATCTTTCTGTGACTCTAATGAGGGCCAGTTCACTGATGTCTGTGGAGCATTCAGATGTCACGAGTAGAAAAACAGGAAAACCCAGGGATGTCCCCAGTTCACTAGCACCTGGTGCCATTACAGCGGCTTGCAAACTCAAAACATTATTGCTTATTTTTCAGAATGATATAACAAACAAAATACAAATTTACATTGATGCCTGAAACCCTAGAGGTTTTTAAAAATCAGGCTTGAATACACACTTGAGAACTTACAGGGCTTCGGACATGAAAAAGCCTAAAATAACCTCCTCCCTCCACAAATACCAACATAAAAATAAACAACTTAAGAAACACATATCAGTATTATTATTTGTAATATCAAAGGCAAGCAAAAACTCACACAAACTTTCAAATAATTTTTCAACTACTGAAGTGGCAACGGTTTTACTCTAATACATCAAAAGCTGAATTTTAACATTTCACTACAGTAATCTAAAATAAATTTTATAGAAGAAAAAGAAAGTAATCCCTCAATTGCATAGATCACCTGAAAAAGATTTGCTGGTGTTCATTGTGTAGGTCATGGGCAAAAATATAAGCACAAATTTAAACTGAATGCAACTTCTGCATGCATGTTTAAGCTAGTCATTGCTGAGAATCAATGTCGTATAAATTGTAAGCTTCTTGTATTTGTAAAAGTACATTAAATGAACTAGTAACACTGAAAAATAATGTCATATTATGGACATTATACCATGCATTTTAAAAAGAAAAAGGAGTATCCATTGCAACTACAAGGTGTTAAAGACTCACGTGAATGCCGCTTTTTGGTTTTTTTAATCATTATAACAACAACAGTTGGAGCGTACATGCAGCAAAAAGCACCCAAGAGCAAAAAGCAGCATTATCACCTACTGAGCAAGACAATATTTGCACACAGAAAAGGCATTCTACTCAGCTACTTGAACTACATTAGCAGCACCTATTTGCATCACTTATTTTGGAAACAGATTCAGAATTGTCCAGTGGTAAGATACCATTCAATTGGCACTCTGAGCATCTGGAGCAGAAGTTAATACCTAGTTGTATTTTTGCCATATGAAAACATGTAGTCAAAGAGAAGAGCAGGTCCATTCACCTCGCTGTACAAGATCAGCTTGAGAACCACTTTTTTTCTTTTAATACATACCTCCCACAGAGACAAATTTGCCAAAACAAAACTAAAAAAAAAAAAAAAACCAAAAAAAACCCCAACCCTAAAAAAGAAGGATTTTCCCAAATCTATCTTAAGGGTCAAGGCAACAAGTGTGATCTTGACAGTCTTTATAGATATAAATGATGTACATGGACAGCCACTGAAAATAGGATTTAGCTTTCAGGATCGTTCACAAATATGCTTTCTCTCCTCAACCCAGAAGTACCATAGTTTCCCACTGGTTACCACATTCATCCTCTGCACAGACCAGAGGTTCCTGGCTTGTTTCTCAACGCATGGAAGGGGTTGCAACTCCTCACACCCTTTCCTCCACATCAGCTAAAACCACCACTCCTCCTCACAACAGGCTGCAGCAGCGGCAGTCACCCTTCCAAGCTACGCTATCTTCATCTGGTTATTTCCACACCACATATCCCCACAGCAATCCCGCTCCAAGTAGCAGGGAGTGGATACACCTCACTAGGTCTGCACACAGGCAGCACAGAACTGGCCACACTTACTCATTAGGTCCTTGCTCTGGGTCTCATTGTAAGATGCTCATTCCTTTCTAGCGTGGTCTATCTCCCCAGCTGAGAAACAAGAACTTTCCTACATTACAAACGAAAGATCAACACACAACAAACTACCAAAATATTTCAGAAGTCTGTGTTGTCTGTGAGCAAAAGAATGACAACACTGAAAGCTTTTTCCTAAGGCAGACATCCTGTAAAGGACTGAGCTCCTTCACCAATAGCAGAGTGTATAAAAGGGGTCATTTAAATATAAAAAGAAATTGGGTTGCTGGCAAAGCCATGGTGAGACACATTAAATATGGCTTATATTAATTAAAATACAGAAGAAAAATTTGTAATTTACTCAGGACTCCTAGCTAGCTTTAGATGAAAATGACATCCTGTGGGTAAGAAGTCAGCATGATCTGGTATTATGCATTTTCAAACTATTTAATGAACCTTTTTATTGCTGTTATTTGTAGTTTGAAAAATAATTTACAAAGAAAGAAGTGTTTGAAAGCATGATATTTAGCCAAAACAAGCTTAAAGCCTGGCAATAACTCTGAACTCCTTGCAGATAGACCACATCTGTCATCCCAAAGATGAGTAAAAGCAGAGATCACATGATAAGCAAAGATGAGATGGGAAAAGATGCCCATTCTGGGGAGAGGGGGAGGAGGCAAGGGGAACTGGATTAAACTTGTTCATTTCATTTTTTTCATCGAAATTGCTAACGAAGTGCTGCAGGTTAAAGTAACAGCTGTTCTTTAGTAACTGGATTCTACACAAGATACTGCAAACAGTTCAAATTTCCCAATTTTTTTTTTTTTTTTTTAGTATAGAAGTTTTACCATTATCATAAATAACAGCAATACTGCTAAAGCACCACCTTACTCTTAGGCTAAAGATACTCTGCACTAACACTGAACAAAGGGGAAATGTAGATCCTGCAGTTCACGTTAGCAGTGTAATGAACTAGGAGAACAGGTAGGTAAGAAGTGGTAGCTATTTTAAGTCTTCTACCTGAACTGGTTCTCTGAAGCCAACAGGAAGTCAGGAAGCCAACTCAGAATCTCTCCTGAAGGTGGTCTGAAGGGCCTTCCTTAGGGAGGAGCTCCAATCCATCCCAAAACTGAAGGAAACCAAAACCACCCCCAGAACAGCTGAAGCTCTTCAGACACAAGTACAGAAGTAGAAAGCCTAAAACTGGAACCTCATGATTTTGCTCTCTGTAAAAATCACACAGTAATTTAATTTTTTTTTTCCATGTTTATGTATTTTTCAACTGTTCTGCTTGTTCAGCATGCCTACTGTATCTTCTGTGGGAATAACACAGCAGGTAAAATTGCTTGTAACTTAATGCTAGACACTTCAATTCTTGCCAGTCTGGTTCTCTATTATTTTTCACCTACATCCTATGCATCAGCAACTGTAAACACACTGAGATTTCAGAAATCTGATAATCACATCTTTGAAGTGTTTTCATGTCATGCAAGCTTAAACCAATGTCTAATTAGCTTTTCTGAGAATGAAAAATAATCTGTGAACCTGTGCATGACTTACAGTGGTGTGGTTGGAAAGAAGAATGTTGATTTTGTCTTAGTTATTTTGTTGACCTCTACTATGTAATCGGCATTTTGCACCAAGATCTGCAAAAATAAATATCAGACACTAAAAAGAAACAATACGTGACATCTTTAGGTGAGAAGAATCTTACCTGAATCTTAGAACATTTCATGTATGAAATCATAGCAAGAACTTTGGAAGCCTGTATATACCAGTTCCCCTAGATCACTATGACACCTAGAACATTATATGCTATACAATATCGTTAAATATGCAAGTGTCTAAGCCATATATCTGAATTTCTACGCTCTAAAGAGCAGTGTGCTCAAATCGTTTGAAAAAAGTATATGCCTATAATTCTCTAAAGCTAACCCATTTGCTGTGTCTTCCTAAAACAAGCACAAAACCATCAATAAAGGAAAGCCAGCTTTCAAAATTTCTCATTCAAGTTGGTAAGAAGGAAACATGCTATTATTAAGATGACACAAAAAGGTTTTACCCATTTGGCATGGAAGTATCCACTCCCTTAAAACACTGACAGATGTTCAGTGAAATGTTATGCCATCTATGCTATTTACTGCAGTCTGCTGTCAAGATCTTCAGCAAACCTCATTACCTCTTCTGGCAGTTCCGCTACTGTACTGAAAGCTTATCTGAAGAGCACATAACATCTTGTTCTGCAGTATGGCCAGGTAATGTAAGGCCAACACTGCAGCCTTCATTTTCTGTTTCCCTGCTTTTACCAGTATCTCTCTCAGTCCCAACGTTTCAAAGATAATTATTACATCATGGTGTTCAAGTGGATATTTAAGCACCTATACAAAAAAGATTTGCACAAATACCTTTACAGGTCTATGGCTGGTATGCTTAAGCCAGCCTGATAGTCACAGTTGAAGTATCCTTGCAGATTATGTAGTTGCTCTCCCTTTTTCTTAGAACACAACAGCAGGTCTTAGTATTCCTCCAGCTCTTGAAGATCCTGTCAAAGACAAGATCTTGACCTCCAGAACCTTGCAGCAAATGCAAAATTATCCTAAGGTATTTTTGTAACTTCCCATAAATTCCAGTAACTTTTGACATAATCCACAATCGACATTAGGCATAAATGTATTATTATAGGAGTAAGGCATACAGGCTTGGCAGAGCCAAGCTGAGTAAGAATGAAATAGCAGGTACTTCACACAAGCCAGAATAATTTCAAAAATCTTCTTCCACCTTTTCAGAAACCACTGTATATGGAATGAGAAAGCTTTTAGCTACCTTCTCAAAATTAACCAAAGTAGATGTATGCTGAGTATTTCTAAATATTTATTAACCTTTATGGCCCAAGTCTTTTCTCTCAGATATCTTCTTTTACCTTAATTTTTTTTTCTTTATTTGTTAAAGCCATGATACAAGCATTACTAGGCTTAGAAATCTAGCTTAAGAAAGAACACAGGTAATTGATTTAAACCTCAGTTTTGGCCAGAATTCAAAGTGAATGTTTAGACAAGTCATACAATCCGTATATACATAATACAAGGTCTGCACTGGCCCAACTACATCCGTCATGTGAAAAATAAGGTTCAACCACTGATCAGACTTTTGAGCACAGAGACAATTTTTATAAGGAAAATTGTCTTTTCACAAACAGCACAGTCTACAGGTAACGGACAGAATAAATTGTAGCAGCAACGGTACAGTTCTTAGTTGCATTTATCTCACAGGTGCTACTACAGCAAACTCACCCGTATCCAGACCCACCAGCAGAATGGTAAACAATTTAAGAGTTTTCCAAGTTGAAATATGTTAACTAGTGATGTAATATTAACTTGATCCTATCAGTAAAAGCCATAGAATAGATAGATACTGTTAACTGATATAAATCAGTGTTACAGGATAGTAATTCCTAAGGAAGAATAATTATGCCAATGTGAGAACTTTCAGTGGTGTAGCTGCATTCAGAAGAATCAAAGAAAACATTTTCCTAATATAAATATGCTGTCATAAGAAAAGCAGAAGAAAAGTAGTAAAAATGTGCATTTCAATACAGCAGAAGTAATGCCCCCATTTAACAAGATGCTTCAAGTTTCTCAAGGGAGTTGTTTATTTATAACACAAAACACTACCACTTCATGTTTCCATTGTGTCATGTGTCATTTGTCTTTCTGAATGAAATCTGTGTTGTCAATATCTATTTTATTGTTCAGTAAATTTTCATTACACATGCCATTATGTCTACATTCTGTTATCTCCCTGGTATACTTTCCACTTTTTATATTTTTCTAACAGTGATATGTGTTTAAATTCACAAAAAAAATAATCCCATAAGCGGCCACCTCGCCTAGGCAGCCTTTTCACCAACAATTAGCATCTCTCTTATTCAAGGATAAATAAATTACTCGCACAACAAATTATGTGTACATTGGACTTACTATTTAGTTTCTTTGGCAAAGGACTCATAGGTTGGTTTGTTTTATTTTAAAGTATGATAAAAGTTCTTAGCCTAGGGCCTGGCAATGGAAATCAGCCAAAAACTCTTAACCTGGAATCATTTACACACATTCACCCAAAGCACTGAAATCAATTTACCAAACAGGATTTTAACATATCTGCAGCCATAGGCACAGTCTAGAAGTTATTTCCCTCCATTATAAAAAACCCAAACATCCAAGCCAGCAATCTTATGTGATACGTAAAACCACTGCATTAAAATTCAGAAATGCATCTCTTGTAGGCCTTTAGAACACCGCTGATCTCTGAGCTTCAGATAGCTTTTCTCTTGCACACATTTCACATTGTTTCAGATGGCAGAAACAGTTCGAAGAAACAGTTTGATTTTCTTTAAATATTGGTCTGCTTTTCAAATCCCTATGGTGACCTTGTTCAAGCTGATGCTGCAAATTTAAAATTGAAAACCAGTTCTGAAACCATCACACCAGTGCCTCATGTTTCTTCTTCGGTCTAGGGGAATCTTGCTTTGCGAGGAAAAATGGCAGTGGCCTAGATCCACCTCTCATACACAGGAATGACCTCTTTACCATTTGAAACATCAAAAATGAGGGTTTCACAGAAACATTAGCCTAAAAAGCATTCTTCATGTTCCTTTAGGAAGACCAAAAAAAAGCTTCTAATAGCTTCTGCTTATTCTATTGTAGAATAAGACAAAACAGCATTAAAATGTTGTATACTAACATATTTTTCAATATGATTCAAAAGTTACCTGTCTCACAAAAGCCTGAAGAGAACCATGCTAGAATGGTTTGTTAGTATAAAATTTAAAGTTATTACTAATATTTTTAATGTCTTCAATTCTTTTGAAGCACTACTGCATCTTTTTTTTTTTTTTAAACACCACCACCCCCAAAACGATAAAATTCATCAAATCCTTACTGATGGCTTCTTGAGGGGACCCTATTTTCAAAATAAATACATATGGAAGTCAATCTTTACATAATATAACTAAAACTAGTCTAAGTAACACTGCCTTATTTATCTTCAAAACACCATAGGTCTATCACTCCTGCCAGTGACATTCCGGTTTCCCATGTTAATATTACGTCAAAGTGAAGGGAATCTCTTTCAGAGAGATTCTGATGAAGGCATTCTAAGGGGGCACTACAAAAGTCAAGAAGTCGTCATTTCTACAGTTTTGAAGAATGTTTCAGATCAGTACACATTTATGAGTGATCAGGTTTCAGGATATTATTTGTATTTATATGTCAAAGTTTGTCAAGGCTTTTGTCTTGTTTGATAAATACTTACTGTCTATAATCCAGATGCCTGTTAAGAGCTGTATTTGCTTACATTCTCTGATCCTGCCTTGAAGCCTGCTTAAGTACAGGGGTCTTGAAAAAACACATATTTTGTTCCTGTTGAAAAAAGTAGTAGTATTAACCTCCTCCCCCCATCTTTGTAATTTTACACAAAACAAGCCAAATAGAAAGAGTCACAAAGAGAAAAGGGACTATTCCTCCAAGGAAGTGCTTTAATGAAGTACAAAAAGGTGTAAACATCTCTGGATGCCTTGCATGGAACATGGGAAGTCACATGAAGAAAAAATACAAGGAACTTGAAAGCTTAGTAATGTATTCCATGTCCTGTCAGAAAATGGCTGCTACATAAAAGCAAAAGTTATTGCCCTAAGGGAAACCTGCATTTTCTTGGTTGCTTTTTGTTTCCCATCATGCTTTCCTGCTAGAGTGACACCTTCCAGCAAGGCAGAGTGTCAACAGGCTTCAATGTATGCAGAACCACCATACAACAACACCACCACATGTATCCAAGCTGTCAGATAGAGCGTGTACATTGGTTAGAATTAATTGGCAGAACCTGTCTGTCCACATATTATAAACTTCTACTTAGAAGCTAATAAACCCTCATCACCAATTAAAAACATCTAGTCCATTTTAACTACTACCAGGCTCTTCAGGCGCTCACTTCAGATCAAGACACTAAGAATCACAGAAATCACACTCTTACAGTAAATCAAGACTGCTTATGCTTTAAACAAGAAGCCACTCAAAATATTCCAAACTAAACTTAATATCACAGCAGGAAGCGGGGTGGGGGGAGCATGAACAAGAGATATACTCCGGAGGATACATACCAAAGAACACTGGAACACGTACAACCACAGCAAAAGTTCATACCAATAGTGGTTTGAGTAACAGCCCATTGAAATCAATGGAATAACAAATCTAGCCTGAATGTCAGGTAATGAGAAATGGCTCAAAAGTTAAATGGTATCATTTCAAGTACAACTACAAATTTAAGAAGAAATGGTAACAAGAGCATGCCTTGTACTTCCTCCTGAGCCAGGCTGACTTAAAAAGCTTACCAAAAGAGAACGTTGACCACAACACTCATTCCAAGTGCTCAGACAAGCAAACCTACCCAGCAAGTCTGAAAACACAGTAACCAGCAGCAGAGAGATAAGCAGCCTCTCCCACCACAGACAGCTCTGGAAAAGGTCATCAGTTCACAGCCCCAAATCACCTAAACTTTCTCTTAACATTTCAGTGCAAACCACTACAGCAACGCAAGACATTCTCTTTCTAGTTAAGGAACTTGAAGGTCTCCTTTTCCCCCCATCTGCTGAAGCCTACCACGTTCTTTCTGAACAGCACAGAGATAGTTTACATTCTCTATTATTTGAGGACAACATACAGCATTAGGCATGTTTTTCTGAACAGTCTTTTTTTCTCCAGTCTTTTTCAAGAAAAAAAGCTCTTCGAAGTTTTTTAGTTGCTGGATCAACAGGTAATACAGAGATGAAATTTCTAGTTGAGGTAAGAAGCTGCAGGGGAGAAAGTTATGAGAGGGTTTTAATTGGAAGTAATGTTCATTAGATCACATTGCTGGCACATTTAATGATAGTGCTACTTGTAGGGAACAAAGTGGAGGTTTTTTGTTTGGGTTTTTTTTTGTTTTTTAAACACACAAAAGGAAAGTCAGCTCTTTATCACAACGTATTTGATACTGAATAGATACAGCTAGGAGAACAGACTATGATGTTCAGTTAGGAAAAACAAAGGATAAGTTTCTTCTGACAATATTGGGCAGATACATGCTGCACCTCTGAGCTGTTTATAGCCTGTACAAGTTTACTTTAGTAGAAAAGAAATGAGATGCATATTTAAATTATTTGCAAGCACTTGCTGTGCAACAGTGCTACCTCTCCTGCTAGATATCACTGGAAAAAAATTTTAGCAGATTTTTCAAGTTAGCCAATGAAATGAGAATTAATTCATAGCAATGGTTTCTGGTTTTGCAAGTTTCTTTTTTGTTTCTTTGGTTGTTAGAGAACTCTGCAAATGCCATAAGAAAACTCCCTGCAACCTGTTAGTATCTGCAATCTATTAGTATTAGATCTGCTAATATTCTTATTTCAGTGAAAGTAGTCAAAATTAATAATTCAATTGGCAAACTAGGTTGCACTCAATCGCTCTGCTGCTATTTGGCTCAGAATGTGAAACTTACAGGAACAAATTTATCTGTGCAAATTAACAGGTGCCTTTGTTACACGTGCCTTTATGTAGTTATGCTATCGACAATAAGCAACTCTCCAAATTCCATCTGAAGAAGCAAAGACAAAAGGCAATAGGCACAAGCTGTAGCATGAAAAATTCTGACCATGTAAGGAAAAATTCTTCACAAAAAGAACAATTAAGTACTGCAACAGGTAACCCAGAGGGCCTGTAGAATTTCCCATCCTTAGAGATTTTCAGAGCTAAACTGGAAAAGGTCCTGACCAACCTGGTTTAGTTTTACCTTTGAGCAGGCAGTTAGTCTAGACACTTCCACTATCCTCTGATTTCATGAAATAACAGCGAGCTCTGCTTGACAACCACATACTCTGAAAAGCCACTGTATCATAACTATGGCAGTCATAATTAGGCTAAATTCGTTGCTATGGTAAGAGTTCAACAGACAAAGAAATCTGGATAGTGAAGAAAACTGTGACAAAAGTAAAGTAGTAACATAAAAGATCTACTTAGAAAGGACCACCTAAAGAGACAATCATTCAAAAACGCAAGGAGAGAACTTGAGCAACAGCAGAAAGCCCAAAACGCTTAGGATGCTGAAGAGCAAGAACTAACAAAGCTGTAAATACAGCAAACTGGATATTAATATAAAGAATTGAAAACTTTGAGTTTGACACAAGGAGAAAAGGAAAAGCAACAACGGAACAAAGAGTAACAATACAATGAAAACAGTGGGTGAGGTAGCTGCACTGGTATCAGGGCAACAGCAAAGGAGGTTAAAGCTTTTATCACACAGTGCAAAATTAGGAAGGTCTTAAGTGCTTTGGCATGGTCACAAGAGAGACACAGAAGAGTTACTATCAGTCCATCTTTTCCTGAATAGCGCTGGTGCAACTGAACTAACTGTATCTGAAAAAAAAAAAAAAAAAAAAAAAAAGTCAGTCAATGAAAAGAATATGCTTGAAACTATTTGACTATAATGATCAAAGTATGATAGAAACAAAAGAACGGCAGTTTTGAAAAGAAAAAAAATAATCTATATTTGATCTAGCACAGGGTTCCTTTGTGTCAGCACTTTAAATAACACAGCAAAGGTGCTGACAATAGTTCTGTTAACATTACTGTGAAACCTACTAAAACTAGATGAGGTTTTAAAGACTGCTTATATTTAACTGATGGCCTGAATTGCAAACCTAAAAACAAGACTCTACCCACCATACCCCAATTTTTCAGTGTATTTGGCCTATATAGAAACAAAGCAAACTAAATGGAAAAGTAAAGTCATTCTTCATGTGAGAGAAGGAAAAACCCACCAGCGATTCCCAATCTTGCCAAGTTTCTAATTCAAAATTCTTTTTAGAATATTCCCCATTTACTATCAACGCAATTAAACTGCGGCTATTGAGACCTCAAGCACTTGATCTTCTTCATAAATACTGAAGTTGCTTTAGTATGTTACGGTGCAATCTGTATTACCACAATTGTTATAAAAGAAGGTAGCTGCTGAAAATATCATTCAAGACAAAATTATTGTTAAGTGTTTATGGAACAATCAGCCTAAGAATTATGTATTCTCATAATCAGAGAGAAAACAGTAATAGTAAATAGAATACTCAGCAGACTGAAAATACTAGGTTGTGTTAACAGTTGTGTGCAATTAACTCTTGCAGCCTTCTGGACAGAACTTGTTTCTTTTCCACTTAGCTTTACTTGTACTCGCCGCAGTGGAAATTATGGCTCCCACTACTCCTGCTGAACTACAGACATAGTCCTGAGGGCCTGAGAACAGTCTCACAAGTCTAGATCTTAGCTCAAAGCAGAAGAAATAACTGGCACAAGAAGTGGAATATATAGCATCCTCAGCATAACATTTCTGTACATGTATCAACAGCCAGAGTACCTAGCCCTGTGAATAAACCCCAGCAATGCCACCCATTTCCACGGCTTCTACCTTGACTTCTCCCGCAGGGTGCATTCATAATCCATTCTCCACATCAGTCAGCAATGTTGGACTGTACTTGCAATAAAAGCCTGTTCCTAACCATAGATGCTTTACTACCCCTTAAGGAAAGAACAGTGTCACGGCCATCGTTAAACAGCCACTTGCAAATTTCACAGTTCACAATGAAGAAACTGGCACTTTAGGTGGTATTAAGCAGCAACTTACAAATTTTGATTTTCCTTAGGAAACAAAAAGCAGAGAGAAGCACTATTTAGCAGTAACATGTACATTTAATCCTCTGGTGTAAGGAAATCATCTCTGATTGCACTACATAGTTCATACAACATGTCAAGTACCTGTTTTATTATACCTGAAGGTATACTAGAGTTGCTTTTCTTATACAGAGAAAAATTTACAAGTTGTTGCTTAATGTTACCTTTTGGTATTCCCTTCTAAAGGGCTGAGAAATTTACACAGTGTTTCTGAACACCAACACTTTCATTCTGTAATGGAAGGCGAAACAACTTCAAGTTTACCCATAGGTCTCATGGTATAGCGCATAATTTTGTCCAATTCTGTAAGGTCATTGTTTTCCCTTCTAGGACACTTCAGGATGTTTTTCTTTCTTCTGAACATTTAATCTGATATTTTATGCTTTCTGTTGATATAATAAAGAGCTTAAGTACTAGAAACACTGGTATTTCCATTCAGTGTAATTAATCAAAATTCAGACGGCAGCATATAAAAATTAAAAATAAAAGAAAAGCAGTGTTACAAAATGCAGTAAAGTTACTGTTCCTAAATACAATAATTAGGTAAAACTGGCACAATCAAATGGGCATACTTTCTCTAAACCAAAAGAAAGACATGTTAATTTTTAAAATGCTAAGTAAGACATTGTAGTTTCTCACTAAAACACAGGCAGCTAAAACATAATAAAATAAAAAGCATAAAACCCCACTGTCTTTCAATACCAAAGAAAGGAAGTCAGAGTAACAGCCAAACCCCGGTGACAGATGAACTTTTAACCAAGAAATAAGGCACACTTTTAGCTAGTTTTCCCTCTCTGAAGATATTCCTAAGCAATACATGCTTATTACCTGAGTAAAATCTCAAAGTTAAGAAAATACCACACCTAGCAGTCACATGAATCATATATTAAAGCCACCAAAATATTTTCTCTTAACCACAAGCAGATTATAATTGACAGTGCAAGAGATTAAAGGCCATTTTATTACTTCTCAGTGCCACTCTGTCCTTACAATGCTGTAATTATGACTGGTCAAGTAGCTCTTTAATTTGCACACCTCTTCCAAATACTGATTATCTGTGTTCTGCAGACATCTGCAAATACATATATCAAAGCTGCTGACTTTCACAGAATGTTAACCAGGGTCCATTGTTCTTATATCCTTTTTAGAGTTCAAACCCAATGCTTTAGGTCTATGAACAGGTCCACCTAGTCATTTTCTTACAAGTTATTCATGTAGAAACTATAATGTTCTGTTCTCCCCGGAAGCTTATAATATATCACATTGATAATAGCATTTGAAAAGATTAAGCATGAAATACAGGAAATACCAACAAAATTAAAAGTATACCCGAGTCATCACTGGAGAAATTTCATTATTTCTTAAAGAGTAGGTAGGAATGCATGGGGGGGGTGGGGGTGGGGGTGATGACACTAGAAAAAAACAAAACAAAAAAAAACCTGAAACAATGCAAGTTTCAAAGAGTAGATGCATGTAAGCACTGTGCAAGCATATAGCCTTCTCCACTGGGCACTGGCACTTACAAGGTACTTAAAAAAAAAAAAAAAAAAAAAAAAAAAGAATTCCATAAAGATACTTCCAGTACAGTAGAAAAAATTTACATTCAGAAATACTTATAAATAGCAATACTGAGCATAAACACAGACTAAGATAAATGGAATAATGTCTCTATTAGCCAACAGAAGAACTGAATATCGAGCAACACTAATGAGCACCAAACTCAACAAACATTCAAAACACTTACGCAAACGAAGCATTGAGAGAAGACTTTCCCCAATTGGTGAGACAGTGTACAATATTCTGAGCTTCTGCACCAGCTTGTCCTCTCCTGAAGCTAGAAAGTTTTTCCAAAAATTTGGATATTCAAGAACTAGAACATATTTTCTTTGAAGGTTGAAAGACTACCCAAGCAGCTTGGTAATTTCATCACTGGAGGTTTTTGAGAATAAGTTCAATAATAGAGGCAATGGCCACAAATTCTGTCTTGGGAGATTCAGCTGGGCATTAAGTACAGCAATAGATCAACATCCTTAGAAATTTAACTAAACAAACGCACGGTTGACTTGATCTATTGTTGGCAGTAATCATGCTTTAAGCAGATGTTGGGACCACATGAAATATAGAAGTCCCTTCCAAGCAACAGGCTGCCCAGCCAGGCTGTGGAATCTAAGTCCTGGAGATTTTTAACATCCAATGGACAAGGCTTTAAGACATCTGATTTAAAGTCAAAGTCAGTTCCACCTTGAGCAGGAGTTGGACAAAGATCCAAGTATAACATGAAGCTCATTATTTATAATCTTCAATATGCCACTGACCCTGGTTTGTCCCTGGCTCTGCTTACAGATATGCCAATTCAATACATGTTAGCTACATAGTCTACAATACCAAAGTCTGAGAGATGAGATTCAGCATACAGAGTGTGAACTTTCTGCCTGAAGTTACACAGCTCCTCAGTGTCAGAGCTCAGAAAGAAATTATCTTCCAATGCCCTAAAGCTTCTTTAGCATACGGTATGCTAATATAAAGGTAGTAAATATAATATTTAGCTATTAATTTTCTATTTCATTTGTTAATAAACAATGTAAAAAAAGATCACAGCAACTTTTAAAATTGCAATGATCACTTTGTAAACTCAGTTAGAAATTGGAAAAATAAAATTTTATATTATTTATATCAAAGGAGACCCAGATCTTCAGCACAATTTTGAATTTCTTTACTTCAGAAGTCATTCTTTAAGCAAGCAGGGATTAGTAGCAATACAACAATTACTTATACTTACAATAAACTCCACCACTTTGCCAATTATCTCAACAGAGTTGCATTGGAGCCAGCATCTGAAGAGAAAATGTTCTCAGTGATCAACACCTCTGACACAGCATCTAATCATGCCAGGATACAGAACAATAATTGTAATTTAATAATGCTGTCTGCAGTGCCCAGCCAGCAGCTGCAAGCATAGAGAATAAGCAAGAGTTTCAATACAAGCAAAATGGCAATGCTGCAATAACTAATAAAATGTCCTTTTTTTTCCATTTCTGGTACAGTAGGCAGGGTTAATACTGAGGTCCAGAGATAAGAAAGATAATTCAAAAGAGTGAATTAATTCAACAATCTGGTTGTAAGACTTTGAAAGAGAGCAAGACAATTAAAAACAGTAAGCACAAAAGATTCATCCTTTCTGCCTACCTGGCTTCTTTAGATAAATCAGTTTAACACTCATGATTAAACACATACATGTCACTTCACACACCAAGTAACCAAGAAATTGAATCAACTTTTTAGCACAGAAACACAATTAAAAGGACCCAGAAATCTTCAATACCCCAATAAACATTACTCAAACAACTAAGTTTAAAACTCACTTCATTCAAACCCTGAAAGATTGGAAAAAATTGTTTTGAGAGAAAATTTGTGCCTTACTTTTCACTTTTCTATTGCCTGTGCCGCAACTGCAGCGTACAATCTTTTTCATTAATTTTGTGTTCTTTTAAAATATGAAAAAACTTCTAACCCAGAAGTCCCATTAAAATGAGTCCCATTGTCTTCGCTGCAGATCAACATCACGCTAAATCACCAAGCTATACTATTTCTGAACTTCCTGGATCTCTAAATAATAACAAACATTAAACCTGTTCAATTAAATGCAACATAATATAGTTTTCTAAAATTGTTACTAACTTTTTTGTATATCTAATTGTTTTATATGAGCCACTGTATTTTGAAGAAATTACCTCTTTTCCAATCATGTTAACCATTATCTGTTCTAACACCCATTTAATTGGCAGGGATTCAGCCACTCACGCTAAATAATTCCATTTCCTATTTATTAAACATTTAAATAGTTTTTGTTGTCTCCTATCTGAGCATCTTCAGGATAACTTCAGCTGTTTTTCCCATTTATACTTGATTTAGAAAAAAATTGTGACAGAACACAATGCCACTTTTGAAACTAGTAACAAAATGTCATTGGAAATGGTTCACTAAAATTGCAAAATATGCATTGCATCCTCCTTGTTGAGTCAGTATCTACACTACTAAAGACACACTTAAAGACAGTAAATCCAATTTAAATCACAACTTTTAATAAAATTCACATGTTGAAGTTCTTAATATGGTAGCTGACAACATTCACAAAGCACAGAGGGCAAGGTGTACCTTATTTGATTGTCAGACTAATTCAAGTAATTCATTAGATTAAAAATTAATTTTGGTATAGCAACATGTGATTTTTCCAAATATTACGTTAACTCATTTAGTGGAAAATTTTGTAGGCAAATATTTTGTGAATCCAGTTCAGTAGTCATTTTTATAGACAGAGGCACTCACGCAATCTAGTGGGCACGTAAGCACACAATACATTAATCCAGACTTAATATTTAAAGTTCTTCATCAAAACTTCCTCAAAACATTCCATGATGCTAAAGAACCAAACTAGATGGTGTAAGACAAAAAAAAAAAAAAAGGGGGGGGGGAATATCCCTTTGCTCTATTATTTATATTCCCGTAGAACAGAGTCCTTCTATCCCAGCTTCTTATAATCACTTAGATATGCACTTATTTTTACCCATAAGATAGGGTACAGCTTTACAGAGAAGGGCAGGGGAAACTCTAGTATAGGTGAGTAGATGGCTCAAGCAAAGCAAAAAAAGTACTGTTGAAAAGAGATTTATCAGGTTGAAGAAAAGTTAATAAAATTTTTGAAATAGAAGTTATTGAATATATTTATTAGTATGGGCTATGTGCTGATGATGTTTCCTAACACTAGAGTTGGTCAACACTGTCAATAGAGAAGATGATCAGTATACTTAGAGACAGAAAATTAAATAATTTTGAGGTCTGGAAAAAGCAAATGGGCTAAATATACATAGTAAGACATGTGAAGTTTTACACTTGGGAGCCCATAACAAAGTATCTTAAGAGCTTATCAATTGCAAACAGCAGAAGAGATGCAAGACCAGGATTTATTACAGGCCAATGCTGAGCTATTGTAGTACACTGATGAGAAAATATTTTCGAACCTTAGAATGCATGAAAAACCCTAGCCCAACAATAAGTATTATACTAGGTCCACTGGTGATGTGATATCAGGACTTCTCCATCCAGTCCTGGACATGTAAATTGAAGTAAGTAAGTTCAGAGAAAGACTGTTATGATGATCAGATGAACAGAGTATCTCACAGTTGCCAGCTTCAAAGTGCAATGTAGAAGCAACTAGTTCATACACAGATGGTTTGTCAAAAATATATTCATATTTGCAGAGATAATCTCCAAGTTCTGCAACACCTAGTACAGGTTATCCTTCTCAATTTAAGGTGATCTATATATAAAGAGTAATTAACATGCATTGCTGCAGTGTATTTTCTGCCTGGTTTTGTCTTTCCCCCTACTCCCCAAATTTTTTTTTTTTTTTTTTTTTTTTTTTTGGCCCCCTTAGAGGGGACGTGGTCATGGCAAACAGAGCTCTTAGCAAGAAAACTGATAGAAGTGGGATAACCTAACTCATAATGCAGAACTAACAGGTTATCATGAAAATTTCCAGACATGTTATTTCCTCTATTAAAATCAATCTGCATTATGTTTCATTACTTTGGTTTTGCTAATGCAAAATACTTAGGTAGTTAAGAGCACTGCTGATGGTGGTGATAATCATTTTGCACAAAATTAATCTCAAGGGGCCTCAGAGTACTGCAGATCTACCAGAGTGAACACCTATCCCATTATGCCTAGCAGTCTCAATTTAAGAACTTAGACATACAAATTTTACCTGTGACAGGTATTTAAAGTCTCGCATCTTTTCAGAAATTACAAGAAATCACACTCAAGCACTATTTTCAAGTAAAGGTAAGAGCACAAAGTTTACATATGTATTTGACAATTTTGTAAATATTCAGAAAATCATATGGGTATGAGTTGGACAGTGCAAAAGCAAGCTAGCATTTTTAAGTGTTTCTTTTCCTACAGAAAGTAGTAGTTTTGAGTCATTCTTTTTTGTTCCTTCTATCTTTTTTTCAGCACTCGGACTCAATCTTGCCTTCTTTGGAGGGATCTATCAATCTGTGTCTGTGTTATAACCCCTAGGTTTCAACCATTACAGTAGGCAGAACCAACCTTATCAATATATGAAACACTACTGATATACCCGTTGTTTGAGAGGAAACAAGAAGCCATTTGTTTAAAGTAAAGTATACTCAACCTGCCAAAAACAGAGGTGCTTGCATTCTGTCTTACCTACAGTTGGCGATTTCCCCAAACTCCTGGGTAGACGCAACTTTGTCTTAATCCCCTGTGTTCTACCAGTACCAAGTTGCAAATACCTTGCTTCAGAATATAGATACTACCAAATATAGTTTGTGGTAGCTGGCTATACCCCCTAACTTCCCTCTGCCTTTTTCAGTGTCACATGTTGTAATCAGCTCCAATTTTTCAGTTTTGGCAAAGCTGACAGGCCAGGACTTGAGGATGATGAAAAGACATTGACAACTCAGGTAACCGTGCTTTTCAAGGCTCACTGACCTGCTCCCCATTTTAAGCTTTCCTTGTAAGGCTGATCTCCCAGGAAACCCAAATGCACGAGCATTCTTCATTAAAACAGTAGAAGTGCAACAATTCTTAGTTTATTGCATTCATTTCCCCATTATTCACCACAAAGATATTGTTCAATAAGAATGCACAGACTAAACTCAGCAATGAGACTAAACTCTCAAAAAGCTCAAAAATTTATGGTTGTTTTTGAGATATCTCAATTCCTGTTCCAAAAGAGATAGAATGCTCCTTCCCTAGCATGCAGCGCAGTTAAATTCTTTTCGGCTTTGTCATAGTTTTTCCTGTTTTCCTTTGTTATTCTCCAAATTACAGAAAAATATCACTTCAGGATCTAGCTATCGGTGCTATGGTATTTAAACTTCCACCCTTGCTGTTGTAGCTAAGCATGCTCCATATTCAAATCAACAGTCAAACGACTAATGTGAAAATGCAACTTCTGTTTTTCCTGTTAAAAACATGAACCCCTACTTCCATAATACTTATAGAATCTGCACTAGTCATTCTTATCACTGTTACAAAGCTTTTAAACATTAACTGCATTAACTAATTAATTTGACATTAACTAATTAATCTACTGACCAAAGAGAGAGAAACTGGCACTGGGAAATTATTAGTTTGGAGATTAAATTAATTAAAAATAGTACAGTAGTGACAGAATTTAATCTCATACTTCTCATGAGAGCATGGAATCACTCACAGCTGCAGCAATTTGTGATAAATCCATGGAGAGATTTCATGATGGGAGTGGAATTAATTTGTGTCACCCCTAAGAGTATATATGCTCACTCAACAGTACCTATATTAAACAATATTAAAAATACACAAATTGAACAAACCAAAAGAATCTACTGTTGGAGATAGCATATGATACGTGCCCTTCAATATCAAGATACAATTATTTGCATCAATAAAATTCAGGGGATCACAACAGTGGTTGGGAGGACCACAACATTCTTTACAGTCTGTCTTTATCTGTGTGAATACACAGTGTGAAATGTGAATACACTTCCTTGACTAGTTTAAGTTCATTCTTTATATCCTCTTTTTATCATGATAGCTTTTAATCCAACAACTTGAAAACTGGGGAATTACTTTAAAACACGGCCAAGACAAAAATTTACATGTGCTTGAGGAAGGAAGGGAGAGAGAGGAAGATAAACAGAGCTGAGGGCAGACAGAAAGAGGCTATCATAATACTCAATCTCACAAACACAACAACTAAGCAACAGAGCTGTAGATAGTTACACAACTCAAAAAGATGGAGACCTGAAAGTCATCCTTAGAACATAAGTACACTGAACAGTGTGCAATGAAGAGTACAAATTACACGCACTCTGTACTTAATCAGAATTATTTTTGATCCTGATGAATAAAAAGCCAGTCAAGATTTTCTTTCCGATTAATACAGGCGCTCTTAAATTAACAAAGAAACTGTCCTTCAATAGGGGCTCTGTTACATTAACAAACTCTTATCTACAACCTAAATGAGGGTCATAGCTCAAGCTAGAACCCCCTGCTGAATGGGTATAAGAAGGGCCAATATTTCATATCCAGTCTTCAAAAAAAAAAACCTTAAAACACTGTTTTATGCCACCCAGCTGCAACCACCACTCAGACAAGAGCAGAAGCAGAACAGACTGAGCTGCAATGAACCTGCCAAACACTAGGCTGCTCATGGGCTGGTTCAATAAAGAAAAACTGCCTGTCTTGAGAAAGCTTCGCAGGAACACGGTCAGCTCTGAGCAATGGAAGAGGTAACATCAGCAGTTCCAGTTCCTCTTGGTTAGGATCAGGAGCAGAGGAATAAAACACTCAGGACATGGATTTACAAAGATAAAGTGCCCATCATTCTCCACATTTTGTTTCTTCTCAGCTCACTTATCTGTCACTAGCTGTGAGTTTTTCCACAGCAGGGTACACAAAGGTAAAAGAAAGCAACTCTACAAGGAAGAGTCCAAATGTGTTTCAACCTGCACAACTCCTTTTCCCATCTTTACACTTGTGTTCAAGCATGCTGTTGTGCAATTCCAAAAATAAATGAGATACTATGGCAGAAAACTTTAAATCTGCTGTTCATGTATTGAATAAAAAGACAACCAAGGCTGTGTTAGCACTTGCATAAAGAACCCAGCAACACACAAGGGCAGTGAAGGGCCACAGACAACACACTGCCAAACTCAACACCCCCCACTCAAAACATATCACTACATCACTTTTAGGAAACGACTGCTAACTCACAAGTCTAAAAGAGGAGGGACCTCCAGGCCTGAATAAAGAGAACAGCAGCTAGATTCACTAACAAATTCAGTGGCAAAGAAACATCAGAGAGAAGCATGAAAAGATGGAAGTATGAGCTACTCCCATCACAGGGAGTTAGGCTTCTGCAGTAACCATCGATCTCTCCACTCAACTCTTTCCTGGAGCTTAATACAAGACATCCTGAATACATGAGCCTTCTACTAAAGTAAGGTTTGGTTCTAGCTGTCCAAGTACCTGGTCTGTTTTGAATGGAGAATGAAAAACACAGTTTGGAAGAGATTCTTTTGCCCCTAACTTTAATAACACAAGGCTCATGACAGAACCTGTGAAGGCACACTGCAGTAGGGTATGCCCACAACTGAAAGCAAGAGATGTTTTTGCAGTTTATACATGTATAATCCAAATGGCTTCAAATTTACTATTGCAAGTACTCATGGCAATGTAGTTGTGGCAGCATAGTTTCCAGCATGAATTGTACAATTCTGCCCAGAAGCTAAGGTAAGTACTCACATTAAGCATGCCATCTGTAAAACGGAGATAATATTTTGTCCTGCTTTTGGTATTACTGGCAAAGTATCTTAATTCTGCGAGCAGAAACTTAGACTACAGCTTATGACAACAGGCGCATTCGCTAGGTGGTACTGTCAAACAAATAATAGTAACGCTAATAACTAGAAGGAACTACTAAGATGAATCAATATAAAAAGAAATGACAATGCTTATGTAAAACATTATTGTCTATTCATTGAAAAATTACAAACCACAGAATACAACTGATCTGGCAACACAGCTAAATTGTTATTGATCTGCATTGAGAATTTTTCCCTTCTTCTTGACATTTCTGGACTTTTTATATAACTATATATTATGGCTCATAGTGAAGACAAAATCTATTATAAATTCCACACATCTGCTGAGATATGCCATTCTGAAATTAACTGTCTTGAAATCTACATTTGGAGCACATGAAAGTCATTCAATTTCCCAATATTAACTCCTCGTACATCAATACCTGAATTTAAGATAGTTTGCATTCTTGTTCACGTTGTAGAACAAAAACCAGAGTCTCTTTCCTGTGGGGTGTGGTGGTGCATTTTTTCCCCCTCAGGCTGAGTTACAAACTCAGGAAGTCTTGCTAGGCCTTAGCATAAGTGTAATGAGTTGGGCAGTTAAGTGACCCTTGGCTGTGCCAGGAACTCTTACGCAACTAAGACAGGGAGATATGCTGTGCGTCTCAAGGACTCCTGCTGCCCAGCAGAGGCAGGGGGGTGGGAGTAGAAATAGCCAGTTCTCAAAACAACCTACAGCCAGTTCTCTCTCCTAGCAACATTGGGACATTACAGACCTCCCCTGACAATCTTGGAGCATCCCATATCTATGTTTTAAGTTATTCTCAGACAGCCTCAGAGCTTTCCTTACCTGCATGTGAAACGGTACCAGCACAGCCAGGATTCCAGCAATTTGTTGATGACAAAAGTCAACCATCTCCCGAACCTATAAACAGCCGCACGAAGTGAGGCCCTTTGAGCTCTCCTGCACCGCAGCGGGCTGTGACCAGCATCTCCCTCTGAGTGGCATGCCTCTCAGAGCTCGCAAACTTTCCTGTTTGCAAAAATCGGAGGTCTGTCGCCAAAAGCCAACACAACCTGGGCTGATACTCTCCGCTCCTTGAGGCTCAACCCTTCACGCATTGAGAAAGATGCCGAAGCATTCAAAGTGAATCCTTTCACTGACCTCGAGGGGAATTTTTAACAGGTATACCTCTCTTACCATCTTATATGTATATCTCTTAGTATCTTTATGCATGCACATGTACTAACCTGAATAGTCTATAGTAAGTATATTATAGCAAGTATATTCTAAGTTATTAGTTTCAAATTTATACTTAAGTTATTGTCGTGAATTTTATTCAACTGTGAATGAATTTTAGGCTGCTATTATATTCATAATCTCTTTAGATATAAACCATTGACCAAGTCTAGGACTAAGAGTCAATCCAGCTGCACCTAGACTCCGACAGGAGTTTAGAAAGCAAGGGGGTCTTTGAACCTCGTGACTCAATGGGAAGGTCTCCCCTGCTTTTCCATATTCCTGATCTTTGAATAAGAAATTAATTCTAACTCAATTTTTTTTGGTAATATTTCCTTTTACCCTATTACATTTCAGTCTCATACATAAGTTTATTCTGATTCTAACTTAATTTTCCTGAGTGCATTTCATCCATGTACTAAGTAATAGAGTGAACCTTGCCATCAAATTCTGTGAAGTCACACTTCTATATAAATTTCTATTACATCATTTTTCTATTGCTAATACAATTGGAGGTGATTCTTTAAGCAAGCCAAACTCTCTCATTTCCACCCCCACTACATGGGGTCACAAGAAACAAGCAAAACTAGTATTTTTTCAACAGTGACTTAAATTCTAAATAAATGTATGATGTAATAATTTCAAAGCTTTTGAAGTCATGAAAATCTGATTATTAAATCTAAGTATTTTATTACCATTAACGTCATTCCCTTTCTTTATATAAGCAATTTCAGTCTGTTTTAACAAGGATTTTGGCATACCATATAGACTTCTAACACCTAGCATAGACTAATGCGCTTATGCATAGCTACTCAGGACCCACAGGTACAGCAGTGATCAATTCAAGATGCAGGCCAGCATCTCTGAAAATGATACCTCTCAGCATGGATTGCGAGTATGTAAACATGTAAATTTGCACTGATAGGAAGTTACAGTAATGAGGGGACTCTGGTGAATGTTACATATACTCAGTAATGATACAGGTATCAACCACTAAGAGGTTTGTTTCAAACAAAATTCATTGTGACTTAAAAACATCTTACAGTTGTTTTTCTCCTATGCTGCTGTAATTTCCTGTTGAAATAAAAATTGTGTGATACCAAATGATAGCTGAATATTTGAGATACATTATACATGCTATTTGTCTCACAGACACTGTCTTAAGTTTACATTAGCTATCCTCAAACTCAACAGCGATCTAGTGACACCGGATATAAACACCACCACTACTATTTTTTGTGAGGGAAGTTAACATTCCACAAACCAGCAAGCTACTTCCTGATTACGGTCCCTCAGTCCTTATCACTAAACTAATTTATCATGTTTTTTGCCCTCCATTGTTAATCTCATACTCCCACACAAGGTATTCATCAGAGACCAACAAACCAATACCTGTGTTATCTGATATTATTAATGACACATTTCTTTATTAACAAGAAAAACCTATTTACCAAAGTTCCAGCTTCAGGTTTTACATGCATCTGACAGGACAGCTGTGGGTCGAGCTTCAAAAATAGAACCACACTGAAAGGGCTCAAAATCATTTCCTTTGATCATTGTCTGATAATCTTTCTGCTCATGTAGACAATTTTAGACTTGGACTACCATTTAGCCTTGCCATCTATTTGCTCTGTAATACTCTACCTGGTGTAAAACATTCGTTCAGTAGTTGAAGCTGGAGATACCTGACTCAGAAAACACTCAATGAGAAGATGAACTAATACGCACTACGCCAGCACAGAGGTCAAGATGTAGTAAGACGGCTCAGAACTTCGCAAGACAGAAAAATTAAATTAATATTACAAAACAGAGTAGAAGCTGGGTCAAAGCAAACAATGATTCATTCAGGGCATAGTAAAGCACAGAATTTTCTAAGGAAAATATGGCAGGTGGGCTTTGCAGAGAATGTTGGCCCTTTTTTGTTGTTGTTGTTATTTTTAAATAATTAGTATTTTTGGTTAGGCAGACTTTTTCTCCAAACTGCTTTTAACATAAAAGGCAAGTCATAAAAGATGACAAAATTATTATTTCTTATACCCACCCCTGCAAACTATCTAAAGTTAAAACACAGAAATAATTGAATATAATACCCTGCAAAGGTCTTATTATTTTTATCTGGTGCTTCACTTGATGCTTAAGGAGAAAATTGTGTATTACTTTGAAGATGCTCCTAAATTAAATTTCCTTGTACAAATTAGAAACTTTGACATTTTAAATGAATTTTAATAGGGTAATAAACTCAGGAAATTTCATAGATACAAGGCATCTCTGACCTACTGACAGCTTATGCTGAATGAAAGTCATCATTAAACTCTCACGAGGCAGTACACCAATAGATACTTTAGGGTGACTTATTTGAGTGATAAAGACAAATATGAAGGAAAAAAACAGTTCAGCCAATTTTTACCACTATCTTTACAAGGACTTCAAAACTATGTCACAACATGGTGGGATTTGCATTGTACTCACAACTGTACAGCAGGATGCAATAATTTGGTATTTTTCTTAAACACTGAATAGCCAAAGTTTCTTAAATATTTCCGTTCTTTAGAAAAGCTACTTTTCATCTCCTTTCTTCCAGAGTAAAACCTGAAAGTTGACACCAACCAGGCCAAGTGCTCAGAAACCAGGAAGTAAACAACATAGAAAATTATACAGTTCCATCTACCAGTTCCTTGGAGCTTGACTTCTTAAGAGACCTTTTTTGTAGCATTAATCTGTAAAACATGAAACACCATATTCAGTCCTCCTTGGCAAGCCATACAATACAAATACAAAGCTTTAACATTACTTTTAATAAAACAAGCTATAATCTGAAACTAACTAATTATATTCCTCTTAGCGAACCCTAATGTTACAATGCACTCAAAACCAAGTGCTTGCACTGTGTTTCTGTCTGGTCTGCTGTTAAGAGACCTTGATCCAAGAAGTTTTCAGGATCATCTTCACCTCAAAGTCTGAACCATCACATCACAAATCTGCTGTTCCCATAGGCATCAGTAAGACTTATTTGTCCAGCACCTCTTAGCACTGAGCTCTCTTCTTCAGAAACCTGCCTGGCAGAGGGCTGCAAAGCTTCCCTGGATATCCGTCCCACAAATATAATCTGAGTACAAACCAACCTTAGGTATTTAGATCCCCTATTATTCATGAGAGATTGACGTAAAAGGCAGCTTATGTGATTTTATAGATTGTACGTATTCCTAGAGTTAACATTCCCCACATTTTTATCTTTAATTTACTACGATTTTGCTCAGGATTAAACATGAGATTTTTTTGAATTATTATTTTTACAGAATATTTCACAATAAAGAGTGTGGAAAATAAAAAGCAATATCGTGGAACTGAAATAATCCAACAAATTCAAGTAGTAACGCAATTTTCATGGAGGATATTCCATAAATGATGCTCAAAAAAATTTGAAGCAATTCCTTTTTCAGTTCATCTTTTCTCAGTTACTTGACTGTCCATCTAATAAAAGCAATCACTCCTTTTATTGCAGTAACAATAGCCGTTTGCAGTTACACCAATAGCCACAATTTAGGTTGGTGGTTTTGGAGGAGGTTTTTTTTGCCTTGGTCATAATCATAAGTTATTGTCTACAGTTACAAGATTTCTAAATAAATATTTGTCATTAACTTTTCCTAGTTTCTCTTAATATTCCAGCAGAAGAAAAGTCTGCCATATATATCTTTCCTACTATGAATAACTACTACCACATGAAACAAAGAACATTTTCTATACCTCTGCTAGATAGAAAAGGAACATCTCCCCACTACTGAACTGTGATTCCTAAACTCATGGACATGTGAGATGTTAAAAATTGGCCCAAAGAACCAATAATTCTGATTTCTGTGTGCCAACTGGCTACAAGGAACATCTACAGTCTCTTCCTAGAAATCAGGCAAATGTATAAAAGACAACCAGACTTGTTACAACAGGTAAGTACAGAAAAAGTTAAGAGAAAATGTTAAAAATTCTTATTACAAGAAATTAAGAAGTTCCTCTTCTAAAAATTACTGATGTACTTTAAGTCAAGTAGGAGACAGGTCTCCATGCATACTATACACCAGTGCACCTTGTTTTTACCAGTATTATAATG
The DNA here is from genome assembly GCA_024606505.1 of Aquila spilogaster. Classification (NCBI taxonomy): domain Eukaryota; kingdom Metazoa; phylum Chordata; class Aves; order Accipitriformes; family Accipitridae; genus Aquila; species Aquila spilogaster. The sequence goes on from JANHGO010000043.1 coordinate 19,349,048, forward strand.
AAAGAAAGGTCTTACAATCAATTGTTCCATAGCCAGCTGTATTGGCTTTGTGTGGCAAGGTTTTGGTAGCAGGGCAGGTTACAGGGGTGGCTTCTGTAAGAAGCTGCTAGAAGCTTCCCCTGTGTTCAAGAGAGCCAATGCCAGCTGGCTCTAAGACAGACCCGCCACCGGCCAAGGCCGAGCCAATCAGCGATAGTGCTAACGCCTCTGTGACAACATTTTTAAGAAGGAAAAATAGTTGCGGGACAGACAGAAACGGCAGCTGGAGAGAGGAGTGAGAACATGTAAGAGAAACAGCCCTGCAGACCCCCAGGTCAGTGCAGAAGGAGGGGGAG
>JANHGO010000043.1:19349482-19381069 GCA_024606505.1 Aquila spilogaster
CTTGTTTAATAGCACTACTGAAACCAGAAAATGTTTGTTTATAGACCGTGCCCTAGGCTGTATGGTATTCCTACTCCCACTAATTCTGCAATACTTATCACAGGTTATGGTTCTCAATTTAAGACGATCTGTATATAAAAAGCAACTAGCATGCATTGCTGAAGTACATTTGCTTTCTGTTTCTGTCTTTTCCCCTCCTCCCAGTTTTCTTATTCCTTAGTGGTGATGAGCAAATAGAGTTCTTAGGTTATCATACTTCCACTCATTTTCTTGTTATTTATAACCCAGAAGTAATCTGTTATCGTGGAATTTTCCAGGCATTATTTCCTCTATTAAAATCAATCTGCATTATGTTTCATTACCTTGGTTCTGCTAATGCAAAATACTTGGGTAGTTAAGAGCACTGCTGATGGTGGAGATAATCATTTTGCACAAAATTAATCTTGAGGGTCCTCCGAGTACTGCAAATTTACCAGACAGAACGCCTATTCTATTACGCTTAATTTAAACACTTAAGAGACATAGAAAAATTTTGCTTCTGACATGTATTTTAAGTTTAGCATCTTTCCAGAAATTATAAGAAATCACACTCAAGCAATATTTTCAAGTAAAGGTAACAGCAGGAAGTGTAATTATCCACAAATTTTATAGCTTTGTAGCCAGTTAGAGATTATGTGGATATTAACTGGACAGTGCAAAAGTAAAACAGCCTTCAGAAATGTTTCTTTTCATAAAGTAGTAGTTTTCATGGAATCACAGAACAGCTGAAGCTGGAAGGGACCTCTTGAAATCATCTTTTCCAACACTCCCTGCTTAAGCAGGGGTTTCAGTCTTTCTTTTTCATTCCTCCTCTTTTTTTCTTCCCTCCCAGCACTCAGACTCAGTTTGAGCTTCTTTGAAGGGATCTAGTAATCTAATGTGTCTATGTTATGATTCCTAGGTTCCAGCCATTACAATAAGCAAAGCCAACTATATAGGTATATGAAAGACTACCTGTTTTAGAAGACACATTTGTTTAAAGTAAAGCATATTCAACCCACCAAAGGCAGAGGTACTTGCACTCTGTCTTTCCTACAATTGCTAATTTTGCTGATTTATGAAACTCCTGGGTAGACATTTTCTGTGTTCCACCAGTACTAGGTTGTAACCATTCTGCTTCAGAACACAGATGCTACTAGAAAGACATAACATAGATCCTACTAGTTTTTGTTACTGGCTACACTCCATAACCTGACCTACACCTTTTTTCAAGGAGATAATACTAAGGAATTCAACCACTCTTTCAAAAAGCTCAAAATTTTTTTTTGAAACACCCCAACTCCTTTTGTGAATGAAATAGGATGTTTCTTCCTTAACATGCAATGCAGTTAGTCTTTTCTACTCTCTCATTTATTCCTGTTTTCCTTTGTTATTCTCCAAATGGTTAGAATATATATATATATATATAAAACTTCAGGATTGAGCTAGTGGTGCTACAGTTTTTAAACTTCCACCCTTTCTGTTGTAGCTGAGCATGTTCCATATTAAAATCAATAGTAGTAGTCAAGCCTCTGATGTGAAAATGCAACTTCTGCTTTCAGCTAAAAACATGAGCCTCTACTTCCATAGTGGTTGCAGAATTCTTATCACTTTTATAAAGCTTTTAAACATTAACTGCAATAACTAATTAATTTGACATTAGCTAAGTAATCTACTGACCAAAGACAGAGAAACAGGCACTGGGAAATGATTCGTTTGGAGGTTAAATTAATTAAAAATAGTACAGCAGTGACGGAATTTAATCTCTGACTTCTCATGAGAGTGGAATCACTCACAGCTGCAGCAATTTGTGATAAATCCATGGAGAAATTTCATGATGGGAGTGGAATTAATTTGTGTCACCCCTAAGAGTATATGTGCTCACTCAACAGTACCTACATTAAACAATATTAAAAATACACAAATTGAGCAAACTAAAAGAATCTATCATTTCAGGTAGCACAAGATATATGCCCTTCAATATCAAGATGCAATTATTTGCATCAGTAAAATTCGGGGGATCACAGCAGTGACTTGGAAGACCAGAACATTCTTTATTGTCTGCCTCTACCTGTATGAATGGTTGAAGTTCATTATTTATATTCTACTTTTATCAGGATTGCTTTTAACTCAACAACTTGAATGACTTTAGTACATGTAAAGGACAAAAATCTGTATGTGGGTGAGCAGAGAGAGACAGAATTGGGGACATACAGAAAGAAACAGGTTACCATGCTACTTAATACCACAAATACAATTACTAAGCAGGAGAGCTGTAGATAGTCATTCAACTCAACAACAAAGATGTCCAGTTGAAGATCATCCTTAGCACCTACGTACACCTAACAATATGTAATGGAGCATATGATCTACACATGTTGCATTCATTCAGAGCTATTTTTGACAGTTTTGATGCTGCTGAATGAAAAAGTCAGTTATTTTCTGAGGAGCTTTTAAATTAAAGAGATTTTCCTTCCATATGGATTTAGTTATCTTAATACACACACTTATCAGTTCACAAGCCTAAAAGAAGAGAGACTTCTGGACTCAAATAAAGAGAAGAGCAACTGGATTCACAAGCAAATGCAGTGGAAAAGAAACATCAGGAAGAAGTGTGAGAAGATGGAAATAAAGAGGTATTCAAACAATCAGGAATGAGGCTTCTTCAGGAACTCCCAATCTCTCCACTCAACTTTTTCCTGGAGTTTAATACAGAATCACAGAATCTCAGAATCATAGGGGTTGGAAGGGACCTCCAGAGATCATCTAGTCCAACCCCCCTGCCAAAGCAGCTCCCTAGACCAGGTTGCACAGGTAGGCGTCCAGGCGGGTCTTGAATATCTCCAGACAAGGAGACTCCACAACCTCTCTAGGCAGCCTGTTCCAGTGCTTTGTCACCCTTACCGTTAAGAAGTTCCCACGCACATTTGTGCGGAACTTCCTATGCATCAGTTTCTGACCATTTCCTCTTCGTCCTATCACCATGCACCGCTGAGCGTGTGCTCAAGAGGTCCATGTATACACGAACCTCCTAAAGGTTCTGCCTATCCAAATACATGGGTTGTTTTGAATGGATGGCGGAAGATAAACTTAACTTGGAAGGCTCTTTCTTCCTCATTTCTTAATAACACAAGGTTGATGACAGAAAATATTACACCTTAGAGGCATATTATAATAGAGCATATCTACAGCTGAAAGCCAGAGATGTTTTTGCAGCTTACAAACGTATAATCTAAATGGCTTCAAATCTACTAATGCAAGTATTAGTGACAATGTAGCTGTGGCAGCAGAGTTTCTAGCTTGAATTGTACAGTTCAGCCCAGAAGCTAAGGTAAATACTCACATTAAGCAGACCATCTGTAGGAGGGAGATAATATTCTGTCCCACTTTTGGTGTTACTGGCAGGGTGTGTTGTATGTGCAAGCTAAACTAACACTACAGCTTATGGCAACAGCCACATTCACTAGGTGGTACTGTCAGACAAATAATAGTAATGCTAATAACTAGAAAGAACTATTAAGGTGAATCAATATAAAAAGAAGTTACAATCATATGTAAAACATTTTTGTCTATTCATTGAAAAATTATGAACTGCAGAATACAACACAGCTAAATTGTTATTGATTTGCATTGAGATTTTTTCCACCTCTTCTTGACAGCATTTCTAGAATTTTTATCTAACTATATATTATGGCTGATAGTGAGGATGAAATCTATTATAAATTCTGCACATCTGCTGAGATATGCCATTCTGAAATTAACTGTCCTGAAACCCACATTTGGAGCACATGAAAGACATTCAATTTCCCAATATTAACTCCTCTTACATCGATACTTAAATTTAAGTTAGTTTGCATTCTTCTTCACACTACAGAGAGAAATTCTTTCCTCTTTCTCTTTCCTCTGAGGTAACAAGAAATCAAGACTAGTATTTTAAAACATTTGTTCAAAGAGGAACACTCTCACTTGAGAAGACTGACATATAAGTGGCTGAATAAATCAGTGACTTACATTCTAAATGAACATATAACACAATCAAAGCTTTTGATATTTAAATCTTGAAAATTCAATGACTAAATCTGTTTTATTACTGCTAGCATCATCTCCCCTCCCCTCCCCATTTTTAATAAGCAATTTAAAACTGTTTTAACAAGGTTTTTGACACGTAGACTTCTATCATCTTGTATAAACCTGTGTAGGCATAGCTATTCAGGAACCACAAGCACTGCAATGATACAGGGGCAGGCTAGCATCTCTGAAAATGATAACCCCAACATGGATTGTGAGTGCGTTAGCACTGCTGAAGTTATAGTAACAAGGAGCATTTTGAGAATCTTTCACGTGCTCAGATACAATGCAGATGCCAACCGCTATAATTTGTTTCAAACAAAATTCATCCTGGGATGTGAAAAGCTCTCCATTGTTTTTTTTCTATGCTGCTGTAGATGACTATTGAAAAAAATGTCTGTAGTTGTCTCAAAGACACTGTATTTAGCTCTATATTACCTACTGTCAGAACTCAGCAGATATCTAGTGATACTAGATAGAAGCATTACAACTATTACTTTTGGTGAGGGACGTAACATTTAAACTTCCGACAAACTGAAATCAGGATTAATTAGAAACTGGCAAACCACTTTCTGATTAATCTCCCTCAGTCCCCATCACTAACCTGCAAAGGACTTTTTTCAATCTGATACTTGATGCTCAAGGAGAAAAGTATCTACTACATTGAAGATGCTTCTAAATTAAGTTTCCTGGTACAAATTAGAAACTTTGACATTTAAAATGAATTTTAATAGGGTAATAAACTCAGGAAATTTCATAACTCCATCCAAGATATGAGGCATCTCTGACCTATTATCAGCTTACACAATGAAAACCATTGTTAAACTCTCACAAGGCAGCAAACCAATATATATTTTAGAGTTATTTATTTGAGTGATAAAGACAAAAACAAAAAGATGATACAGCCTACTTTTATCACTTCCTACATAAGAACTTCATAAGTACTTCACAATTCATCTTTTCCTCAATTACTTGATATAACCAATGGTTTTATGACTAGTTGACATCCCTGTTGCCTAGTGTAGGGCTTCTACATCACCATTCTGCCTTAAGCATTAGGTTGCTTCAATTCCACTACTACACGCTGGGAGAGGAGGAAGATCCCTGAAACTGAATTATTGGAATCTGCAAAGATTAGAAATTGAATTAATCTGCTGCTTCAGCAAAACTGGATACAACAGTGTTCCATTAAAACTAGCTATTATGACTATCTGTGTAACCAAATGGACTTTATTACACTGAAAGATGGAAAGGGGAGGGAAAGTAAAGGAATTAAAATTATTAGAAGACTAAGATGTTCTCTACATGACCAGAACGGACTTTCATTATTAACAGGTTTCCTTTGCAAAAAAAAGCTCAACACTGCACACACTAATTATGTAAATTTGACTCCATATCCTGTCCAGAATACCTATTAATTTAACATTACCACTACCATCCAAGGAAGGGAGACAAGCATTCAGCGCATGGTGCACACTATATTTGACAATAAAAATTAAAAAGACAGGTTTTCATTTATAAAAATGATTCAGTACTGGTTTAAACTGATTTACTCTACATGCCTTAATCCATATTAAGAAGGAAAATATCTGAGGTATTTACACCTGATGGTTACTGCAGTAGATGCACAACATACAGTTGTATGCATCATTCTCCTTACAGTAAGAATTGAGCCAAATTGGAAGTGCAGTTATGAGAATTGTACCATGTCTTCACACTTCCTTACTTTACCTCTCACTCATCATATTAAGAGATTGCTTTATAGATGTTTTATAATCAATGTTTGCAGCTTTTTTTCCTTAACATTAACAAAGAATAAGATATAGTAAAAAACTACCATAGAACAAGCTATATAGGCTTCGCTTGCAATTAAACACCTTCTGTTAATCCAACAAAATCTAGTAGGAAGTGGAGAAATACTAGGGAGAGTTGCTACTCAATTTAAATGTGAAAGCAGACAGAAATCTGGATATTAATACAGATACCAGAACAGCAATAATAAACACTATTTGCCAGATCAGAGCCTTTCTCAAGTTTTACACTGTATAAGTAATATGCTTTTAATGAAAGTTATTTCTCAGTTTTTCATCTTTAACTGATCATTAACACTCCTAAGATACCAACAGCAGTGACAGTGCAGTTTAACTGTTTCTTCATTTGACCACAAAGCAGAATAATATGAACACAGACAAATATTCAAATGAATACTGAAAAACAGGACAGATGTTCTCAATTCTTGTGCACCTTGGAAGCTGATTTTAAACAAAGGACATGAATTTAAACAGATAAAAAGCGATAGTAAAAACGGCACCTCCCCTGCTGCACTGAACAATGATAACAAAAGGGGCAGAACTTTGTAACTATGTTTGTGTAAAATACTGGGTAAAGGATAATTCAAAAATAAGGATTGCAATACGCTCCACGCAGAAAGGAAACACGCTCTTTATTCTTAAAAACAGATAAACTGTTAAGGTTTAAGGTTCAGTATACAAAATTCTGTATACTTAGTTCAGAAAATGAAATTTGAGTTTTTAAATTCATACATGTTAAACTAGGAAACAAACAAAATGACTCCTGAAATTTTTCCTGCCCAATGTATCTGTTTGAAAAGCATTTAATTGAATAGAAAAGCAGCACACATATACCGTATATATTTTACAAGATTCATCTCTTGTTCTGACTTTTTCATGTAGAGTGTGATTTTATCTTGGTATTTCAATTGGTTATTGTTAAATTCCATGCTTTTGGGGAAATACAAAACAAACAAAAATTCTAGATTTTCTTAACTGTCAACTTTTTTTCTATAATTGTTTTCTACGCTCTTTGAAAACAGTCTTTTAATAAGAAGACCTGTCATTCTGGCTAAAATTTGCCTTTGGGGACTAAACTTGCTATGTCAGATTCTTGGTAAATATGGAACAAAACAGCACACCTCAGTTGAAAGACTGCAAAAGGCAGATGAGAAGTTTAATGGAAGCAGTGAAATAATATAATTGCTACAGACACGCAGCAGCATTAGCAAAACTGAAGCCTATGTGATATTAAGAGTTCTAAGACAACAAGCTAACAAGATACAGACAAATTTCAATATAGGTAATTCAGTAGGTGTAGATTCATTTAATGGGAACCACTCCAAAGCGTAAATGGCAGCATGGCAGAAAACACAAAAGGTGCTTACCAGTAAATTTAATTTTATACAATAGCATAAGTTTCAGTAAAACAAGTGAATGCAAAAGCTTAGCTGACAACCAAGACCAATAAAGGTGTAGTTATGTATCTTTGCATAGAACAACTTGCAGCTCAGGAGCGTAAAGAAGCCATAGCAATAACATCACGGCAGTTTCCTGGAGATATCAGTAGGTGTGTATAGTTTGTATAGTTGCTATTTATTGAGTCATGTTCAAAATTACATTTCAATGAAACAAAAGCACGTACTGATGAAGCAGGGGCAAAACCCAAGAACATAATCAAAGTAAGTGCAGGAAGGAGCATTCTTAGAGCAGTTAATTGACAAATTTTCATTCTAAGAGGTGACTGGAGAGGACTGCTTGCAGCTGAGTGTAAATCAAAGCCTTTTGTTCGATTTCTAGTGCATTAAGGGAAATACATTTCTTTAGCCTTGCAAATAAATAGATTTACTCATAATAATTTGAACATCCATTTCTTTTGATAACATTTGGACTAGGTAATTGGTTAGGTTAAAAGAACAGTATTAAGCACATGCAGGATAGAAGTTGGCATCATCAGAGAAATTTGCATCTCAACAGAAAATGACTTGTGGTTAGTGGGAGCTGGATAGAAGAAGTTCATGTATAGGAAACAGTTTGCTCCTATGGCTGTCGTATCTCATTCTTGCCCTCTGATCCATAGTGCACTTTCCCATCACACTCCTGGGCTTAAACTATGAGAAGAGAACTCCACAACAGCAGCAATTCTACATGATCAGAGATGGACGCATGAGTAGCATTTGAAAACATGATCCCTGCACACCATCTTCTCACAGATGTTTTCCATTATTCAAAGTGCAACTTTTCTTACTGTCCCCTTTTCCTCTTAGGACAACAACAAATTAACAGCCTGACAGAAAGATTTGATGGTCAGGGACCAGCAATGATATGAAGACAAAAATAACAGAGGCGGAGGTGATATGGGAATCATAGCAGAGACAAGGAAACTTTGGAACATGGAGATGTGGAGAAGGGGCAGCAGAGGGATGAGGTCAAGAAACAACTGAAATGCAAGGACAAAGATCACAGAAGAAAAAAGCATAATAAGAACATGACTAACTTTTGGAGCTTTTTATGTGATGAAGAGCCATGTGAACTCAGACTCTGCTTATTTTGTGGTTTCAGGCACCTAGTGGACTGTTACTTTTTGTTGGTGGCTCTTTTTATCTTTTAATGTCATCAAAAGAAAGCACCTCACCAGAGACTTTACAGAAAACTTCTCTTTCAAAAATAAAACTTACATTCAGAGATTTAAAATGGCTGATAGAGAACAAATTGTTCCTCATCAAACATGGTTCTTTGCAATAGAACAACTACCATTTCCTAGAATTTAATAAGAAATAAAAGTTTTTTTTCTTTACATTGCAGTATTACAGAATGGAGTAGGCAGAAATAGCACCAACATTAAGTGATCTCAATTTAACTGATCAGTCCTTGGTTGTTACAAGTCAGACTGGTTTTCTTACCTGAAAGGAGCAAAGAGTATTAGTTATCATGGACAAGTAATAGTGCAGTATAATTGCACTCTGGGGATTCTAAACCTTTTAGAGATGTTAATTATTTGAAAAATTTCCAGTAAGCACTAAATATCCAAAACAGCACCTGTACTCAGCTAAGTTGAACTAGCTGTGCACCACTTCTGAGAGTTAAATCATTTAATAAAAGATTATGCAAAGTTCACTGAAAAAGCCACACAAGAGACCAAAGATCCAGAGACCTTTTATACTTTTACAAAGTATTAATTTGGTACACATGAGGTTGAGAAAACGGGTTAGAAAGAAGACGCAGATGGTTTTCTCAATTGGGAAAAGAAGTTTGTGTTAAATTTTTACTGAAGGAATAAGGCTTTAATGGCTGACTTATACAATATTCTACAAACTGACAGCAGAGTCTGGCAAAAGGAGCAAAGTAATGAAGGATTTAACACCATCATTTTGCTAATTGAAAGGACCTGACCTCATCAGGATCATGCACTGCAAGTGAGAATGATAACACTGCAAATTATCACTGCTTTGCAGATGCCAGCATCTCCTACTTGTAAAGAGAATGGGACTAAGCATATTAAACTCTATTGATTAAATTTTCATTTTTTTCCCTCCAATATATATGGAGTTTTAGACGCTTTAGAAACACATGGGGAAAAATAAGGTAAGGTAAAGTGCTGGTGCATGCAGTCTTTTCCTCTAGAATTAGAATAAATTCCTCAGAACAAATAATTCCTTCCTATTATCTAATATAAACATACCTTCTTGTACTTTAAAGCTATTACCCCTTGTCCTATCGCTCCCTGACAAGGAGTCTGTCCTCACCTTCCCTGTAGGCCCCACTGAAGCACTAGAAGGCCACTACATAAGATATCCCCGGAGACTTCTCCTCCTTGAAGAAATCCAGCACTCTCCTTCTTTCTTCACAAGAAAGGTGCTGCAGCCCTCTGATTATCCTCACAGCCCTCCTCCGTACCCACTCCAAACAAGTGCACATTCTGGCTGGAGCCCAGAGCTGAAAGCAGTACTGCAGCTGGGGTATCACAAGAGCAGAGCAGAAGGGGACAACCACCTCCCGGGCTCTGAGAGCTGCACTTCTTTGAAGACCTCCATCATTTAGAAAATAAACTGTTCCACATATCATTCATATTGATATTCAAGTTAGTTCCACAGTATTCTGAGAGATGACAAATGAGAGGCTTGTAAGTTGTGATGTACATACACAGTACCAACCCAACCTTACAAACTTTACTTAGGCATGCTGCCTTTACTTATACAAATAGTACTACTGAACTCAATAAGATGACTTAAGCTAAAAACCTGACTCACAAAACAAAGAGTTAGAAAAGAATCATATGGACTTCACAATGTAGTTTTAGACGACTCCGAGTTCAAGATTTCTTTCCCTATCTTTGAAGAACAACGTTCTGAATACATACAAGCAAGAGGATGTAATGCTGGAAATAAAGTTTCAGTTCTCTCTGGGTATTTTTCCTTTTGAAAAGGTATATTCAGTGTATGCATACACTGAAAATTTCACATTACTGTTCTTGGCATTTAATTAGGGGGTAAAGGAAAATGTGCAGGACTAGAATTTTAAGCATTGGTTTAATAACCTTTATCCAGCTCATTTCTGAATGATTTTCTTCCTCTCTAGAGAGGCTTCTAATGTCAAACACTGGTATTAAGGTGAGCCATAGTTACTGAAGAGGCACACAGAAGGCACATGACAAAATTATTAATTATGGGAAGGAATTAGGGAAGGAATCAGATTATTCATTTCACTCAGTAGATTTTCTCCTAAAACAGAGTATTTAAAATTAAACTGAAATATACTTTCAGTAGCCAAAAGCCATTAAGGCCTTACTGGGGACAATAAGAGCTGAGCATTCAGGATGTTGTTTAAAAACTTGTAAATGAGATTTTAGAAGGCAAGAGGAATTGAGAAGGGAGAAAGATTTAGGAATACAGAAAAATAAATTAGGCATTTCTATATCTAAGACAAAGTTAAAACTTCAATACAATAACGATAAACATACTCATTCATACTGCTGTTTGCTAATTCATTTCTCAGATTTCTTTCTTTCACACCAAATGTTAAGAACGCCAACAGAAGAATCTGGCCAACCCCATTTTCTGCTCTTATTGCTAAACTGATACCCAGCACCTCATACTCTTATACAAGAAGGTATATGTTTGAATACACTACATACTTCAAAGCAAAACTAGAGGAGAGGAGTGGGGGAACAGTATGGAACAGATAGGAAAATGAAAATGAATTCTGTAGGCTTGCTCAATACAGTGCATAAAGGCTGTAAAATTCACTGCCACTGGCTGGTGTGTCTTTCAGATGCACCTTCAGTTGATATAGTTGTCCTTTATTTGGAGCCCAAATACATTATGAAAATAATTTCTGCATAGCCCAAGTAAAACAAACAAACAGAAAACCTTATTCCTATAAAGCTTTCCAAAAATTGAAAGCTTTCCACAGAGTTTTCTTCAGAAAAGTATACTTCTCATCTCTATTGCAAAACTACAATGTCAGTCTTATGCAAATTAACATATAAAATGAAATCTGGTTAACCAAATGTAAAGCCAAATAAATTATTAAACAGCTGAGATATTTATCTCCACACCACACCACCTTCAGTCACACTGTTTAACAGAAGTTTCACATCCAATTAAAGTAATGCTATTATTAGGAACACAGTTTCATTAAATGTAATTTCATGAGGCTATCATACTGCCATAATTAAGAAAATGAGAACTAAAGCAAAACAATAAACAAGCACAGACTTTAGCCAAGGAATCACATGTCAACAATGATCATCACCAAAACTTTAATTCATTCTTGAAATAAAATTAATACATTTAAATCTTACAGTGAAAATTTTAATTCCAATACAAAATTTAATTCATTAACACTGGACAACCATCTAAATAAATACAATTATATGCTGTCTCTCTGCATTTAATCATATTGTATATTTTGTGTACGTCATAACAGACAAAGCATATTAAATCAAAGATCATTTCATTTCCTAAGTTACCTTATCACACATTGCAGAGAGGGCTGTACAGTAGTTACTGTCAGATTATATTTCTATGTTAGTATGAAAATTTTTTGGTGAAAATATGTGAAGAATTCTCAACTACAAAATTGTACCACTGCAAAACCTATTGTTTAAAAAAAAATTCCCGTTTGTTTATAAAATGTACAAGATTAAGCTCTGCTACCAGTTACACAATTGCTAATTACTACAATTAAAACAAGCATCTCCTGTCCCATAGCAGGCCTGTACCTCCAGTCCACATCTCTAATTCCTCCTTGCCAGACCTCTTGCTTGGTATTTCTTCCAGTTCCTTTGTTTTGCAATTCCTTTCCTTGGAACAAACCTGAATGTGCCTCCACTTCTGTAATTCTTGTGGGTATCAAGCACAAATTCTTTAGCATCATCCTAACTGTCACCTGTCACAATTATACATTGTGTCCCATTGTTCTCATCTGGTGATCCATATGACCAGAACACTGGTTTACTTATTTTTAATCATTCTTTTTTTAATTATTATTATTGTTTAAGTCCAGAGGTGAAACAATCTCTGCACTACTGGAATTCCATTCTAAAAAGTGTCACATGTCCCCTCTTTTATGCAGTTGACTCAGCAGGGACAACAATCTCCCCCTAGTCTAGAGTATCATTATTTGTAAGGTAACATTTTATATCTCATGTAGAATATTTAACAGGATTCAAAAAAAAAAAGCCACAATGAGTCAAGAAAGATGAATACCCATTTTTAATTTAAAATAAACTCTCTAAAATATCCCTATGGACATCTCCTGCTTCCCACAAACACGATCACAGAAATCAAGACAAACCTCTCCAAATACAGTACAACATAAGGAACCTTGCCTGTTTTCCACTACCCTTTCTGTACTATTCAAAAAAATGTAAAATACATTATTTTCAATATGCACATCTCAAGCTTACTCTGACAGATACCTAATATTTCATTGGAAAGCTTACAATGCCAATATTTATTTAAAAGATAGAACTTGACTGCAGATCAAGACAGAGATCCTCAAACATGACAAATAACCAGCCCTTGATTTCACTATCTTAAACGAAAGCTTTATACCAACCTAATTTTAAGCAGCTGGTAGCAATGAATAATAGCCACAGCATCACTTGCAGTTGCTTGTATATTATTAGTGAACAAAGCAGGTGCATATAATATATTCATTCCTATGGAACAATTAATGACAACAGAATATGGTAATTTAATAAATTTTTAGAAAGCTATAACAAAGTACTTATAATTATATCTGTTATAATCTGTAAGTACCTAAATGTATGCAATAATTTCTTACAAATACCATTTATAGTGGTTTAAAATCAAGCAAACTCTCTTTTGCTGGATAAAAGCCAAGATGCATTTTAGCCTCCCAAATTCACTGAGCAGGCTTCATTATGAATTGCATCACTGAACTAACACCCTAATCCCAGTTTCTGCAGGAAGCTCACGTAGAAGAAAGCACATAACAATGTTAGCCTATCAAATATAATTTAGACTTTCAAAATGAAGTATTTCTAGTCCAAAAAAAATCTGACGTCCAGAAAACACTTCATTTGCACGACACCATCCTACTTCTTACAAATATCAAAACATTTAACTTCACCAATGAATTGTATTCATGGAAAGCCCAAGTTGTGAATGCCAAAGGCCATGTTTGTCCAAAATAAGAAAAACAATACATTCCTTAAAAGATGACAAGCAGTTTTTATGAAAGCCATTCCTGCCCTTTCCATTACAGGAAAAGAAATCACAGTGGGACTACTAAGCTCAGCATATTTTTGGCAGTTCGGTGACCAGATATGCTATTAACTACAGAAGCGGCTATTTCTGAACTTTATTAAAGAAAGTTTTGATTTTTAAAAGATTACAGATTTAAAATGAATGTAAGTGCAAGTTACTTATTAGAAATAACATCATCCCTGCACTCTTCTTTTAGCACAACATTTTATCATCAAATGCCTTTCTTCCATAGCTTCTAATATGTTCCTTTAGCTTCTGTGGTATCCCTATTTCTCATTGCCTACACTTAGCTATGTACTCTTCTACCAGGTCTACCTCCAAGAACTTTCTCTGATTCCAAAACTTGGCACGTCTCTTTGGTTGCCCCTTTGTAAGCATAGCCTGTTCTCTCATTATGTAAGCTCTCTGACTCCCTTCAACAATATTCAGTCTCTTCCTTTGTGTGATAGCAATCATTTCTGACCTTATCACCAGGAGCCAGATAGTTTACTGTGTATATTTTTCAAAAAAATAATAAAGATAAAAAAGGAAAATTAGAAAGGTTTCATAAAAACAACAGAGCAAAAATTTGGCTTGGTGTTTACAATGAATCTTCATTTACCATTTGATGGCCAGCAGAAAAAAATGTCAGTAAAGATCATGATTTACATAAACAAAGACTTTTGAATATTAAGGTCCAGACTTGCACATGAGACTACAAAATAGGACAAAGGCATTAAAATATTCACAGAAGAAGCAGAGAAGAGAAATGCTGATTGAGGTTTCGCGTTACTAATAATTTCTGCTGTTGAGACAGATGGTTGCTGTGTTCAGCACTTTGCAGGACTCCCCTTCACACCTAAATGCAAAAATTTACAGAAGTGAATACCAGATGTTACAAGGTGAGGGATCACCACAACCAGATCCGAGTGCAGAGTATTTGCATATAATCTTGTGGTTGCATACAAACGACATTCTCTTGAGTTTGAATTTCCAAGGAGGAGTAACATTTAAGACCACTACATACTTGCAGATAATTATTAACAAGTCAGTAGCACATTTTAACATGCATGAGGCTGTTCTCTGACAGTATTAAATGGAATATGGACAAACTGCATTGCAGCACTATGTGGTTTAGCACGATTTGTCTATGTTGTGGGTTTAGAGACAAATAATTCCTTTTTATTTAAGCATGCCTTTACTTCTGAAAGAACACATCACAATAGCAGCATTTAAGCATTACTAGAGTTAACTACCCATGAATTCAGAAAATAGGAAGGCTGATAATAGCCTGATACAGCCACTAAATAAAGTCTACCATTCATACAGCCACCAACTAGAGCCTACCACCTTCCTTGTCCCTGTTTCAGTGCAAATCTTTACATCTACATTACATAGCTCCTAGTCAAAATAAATTGGAAGTGAAGGAAGTACCCTCCAGCAAAGCAGAGAGTGGTCAGTGTTTAGCTAAGCCAGGAAGAAGCATTAGAGGTCACTACTACTTCTAAACAAGAAAGCAGAAGCAATATAGCGGCCTCAGCTCTCCCCTTCCTCTATTACCCCTTGTATTGCTCTTTCGAGACAGAAAAAAATACATAACCTATTTCTGCTAACAGACTATTTTGCCACCTAGAGAACATGAAATTTTTAAAGCATTAATTTCTGATCACTTTTGCATCTTAACTTTAGAACTCCTTCTCAGCCTCTGTAGGAAGAGAAGGCTTTACAGGACACGAGGAAAAAGACTGGGATTGGTGACACAGACAAAAATTTTGACTTTGTTGTAACAAAAAAGTTACTTGGAAAAACGTAAGCTATGCACATCAAGCAAGGTGGAGGAGTCAAGGAGGGAGAAAAGAGAGCAGAAGGTAACTTCCCCAGCAATGTTCGGGTTGGCTGGATTTAAGGTATTTCATGTATTTATCACAATAAAAGTAATATAAAACAGCAGATCTGTATATAAGAGATGCTTCTAATGAACAGTGAAACATGAAAATAAATCCAACCAACTCGAGGTTTTAATATTCTCACAAAAATTCCCAATACTTCCTCACGTTTGATAGCACTTGGAAGGGCTTACTGAACTGAAGAGAGGAACACAAATTCAAAATGACAGAAAAGAGTACTGTGCATGACTTAGTTATCAAAGTTTAACATTTCAAAAATTTTATCCTAGCAGCACACAACATATCCAGTGTAAAAACTCATCTAAGAATTGTTAACAATTTGTCTGTTATTGTTTAATTTGCTTTTGGTTTTGCAGGGGTGGGGCAGAGGATAGGGGCATTTTGCTCTATTTTATTAGATGAAATCTCATATAGAATTTATCTTGTACTATTTCTTCTTGTTTTTTTTGTGTTCAGGCAGCCAAGGGACAAAATAAGCACTTTCTCTGAAGAGAGAAAAAATTGTTGAAACACTACGTCCTTTATGCTCTCTGCAGCCATCTCTGTTTCTCCACAGATGCAGCATAGAGAAAGTCCAGTCCACTCTGATCAAGACAGTGTCACAAATAACAATGCACAGTTATGCTATTTTATCTTCATAAAATAAAATCTGGTTGGCTCAGAGTCCTCATTATTTCTTCTCCCATTCCACCATAACTCCATCACTAAATGCAATTCTTATAAGTAAAACTTACCTAAAATAAACAAAACATTAACAGTTGCTATCTCTATCCTTTTCAAAAATAACAGTTATACCATACGGTACTATATTTTTATAGATTTTACGGATAAACAGTACTTTAACAGATCTTAAACAAGAATACAGAAGCCATCCTGAAAAAGTTGCTTATGTTCCTAACTTTTTTTTTTTTTAATCAGTGACCAAGACAAAGCAGCCTCCTTTCATTGGCTTGATTTACAGAGGCAAAAAGGATTCAACCAGACACTCCATTTAATTAAGTGTTTCCACTAATTATGATTACTGTCTAAAGCAATTCTCTTCAGAAGAAGAACTTTCACCAGTAATTAAAAGATAAATGGAGCCTTATAAACTCCACCTACAAAAAAAATAAATAAAAATCCACAGCTTAACTAATTCAAAGATTATTCCACTTCGTACTGCCATAATATTGGGTTTTAGACTCAAAATATATGTCAGGATCCATAGTATTTAAGACATTAAAACCGAAAGCAAGCCTTTTAAAAAAATCACCTGCCATACTGAAAGAGATTCTCTGTGTGGAATGATACTACACAAATGATATTTGAATCATAACAAAACCAATGGAAGATTTTCGTTCTATACTTTATTGCTTTCGATATTTCCTTAGCAATCACCACCACAGACTGTCTAAACAATACTTTGTGCACTGACATTCACAATAATGTGTTTTCATCAGCAAGTTAGACGCTGTCATTAGGTTTAGCAAAAGGCTATACTTTACAGTTCCTATCCATTTTTTACACTTCACTACTCCATTGGGATTTGAATGCAACAGTTTCTACATCTGTCATCTCTAGTTATATTTACTTGAATGCAAGTATTAATAACAGATTACTGGAAATCAGTAAAGAAATGATGAATTAGTTTTGTTCTTATTGTCCCACATTGGAATGGGACCAAGAAAGGAATGTTTACCACATTCTGACAAGAAACCTATCCATCAGCAGCAGCCTTCCCTAAAGCTTGAGAAAGGTAGCTTGTGAAACGTATAACCCATCTTACAAACTCTTTTACATTTGGAAGCAGTTACTTATTTCAGAAACTAGAATGTATCAGAATGATATTTAAAATGAAGTACAATGCACCTCAAACCAAACAGTCTGTTCCAAGCCTTCCCTGCTCCTCCTTTCCCTCCTCCAAAAAAGATTTCTGAGTTTTTTCCTCATAAGGCTCTATACTGAGGAAATGGAATCACCAGAGAATTGCTACAAAGAAAGCAAATCTCACCAGACTCCAACAAACGGAAGAAAGGCAGTTTCTAACACACTGCCATAGCCCTCATTATAAAAAATTTATATACATACATAGATGAAGAAAAAATAAAACTGTTTTAAAGACTGGCAGATGTAAGAGATAACAGGCTCAGAATTCTAGACTTCAGCTGGACTCCAAGCCCTCAGCTGTCCCCTTCTGAAACCGCAACTGACAGAATTTTGAACAAACTTAATTCCATCTGTTTTGTTATATTTAATTTAAACAAGCATTTTTCTCATTTGTTTTCTTATATATGTACATACACACACTAGTATTTCAGAACATTAGTTTATTAATGCTAGAAAACACTCAGATAAGAAAAAACTGGGGAAGAAAAAGCTTGAATAAATGTTGTCTTAGGGTTCTTTAAATCTCAACCAATTAAGCATTGATTGTCAGAGAGCGCAAGCTGCTTTGTAAGCTTCTCACAGATATGAAAATTCTCCTCATTTATTAATGTCTTCAGCAAGTTCTAACTCCAGGGACGGCTACAGGCAGGTACCCCCATCTTCAGCAGCATGTGTCATTTCTATGTAGCCCAATTCTGGCAACGTTCAAAAGAACAAAGGAAGCTTTTGACCCAGTGAGAGAAAAGGCTTGACAAGTTGAACATGAAACCAAGAAACATTTCTTTAATGTCTACCTGATAGCTGTAGCTTTTTCCTCTGCAGTTGCACTACTGATTGTAGTAGCATAAGAAATGGTCATCCTTTAGTCCACATAGTAGAGTAAGGTAAATCAAAACCAAGCACAAATATACCTGACTGACAAAGGTTTTAAAACTATAAAACTAAATCATTTGAGAGACCAAAACTGTGATAATTGCATTCTAGACACAGCCTGAGCAGTATCAGGAGAAGATGGCTCCCTTCTTTAAATGGATCTTTGGTTCAGCCTTACAAGAGGGACACCTCCTGTACTGCTGCTGAGCTAGGCAAAACCAGGTTCGTTCCCAAGGAACTCGTGCTGGGACTGCTGCACAGACTTCTCTAGAAGACAGGCTCATTGCCTACCCAGAAGCAGAGAAAAACAAGCTATAAGAAAGATCTAAGCTTAAAGACCCACCACCGCACTCCTTATATGAGAAATGAGAGCTGCCAGAGAAGCCCCATTGCAATGTTCTGTCTCAGCTACCCAAGGAGCAAGAAAAAGAGATCCTTGGGTAGAAGCCTCCTTATTCATGCCCTCTGTCCATTTAAAAATTGGGCAGTATTGAGGAGGAATGCGATCTTATTCCAACGTGGTTAAGATCAACCTGAAGGAGTCCCGCAGGCACCCTTTGCAACCAGCTCAGGTTGTCTGCAACTGAGATCCTAATCCAAGTATTGAAAACTTTTAAACTGAAACCTTCTCCTTCTGTAAAGATGACACTGCTTTGGAAATAGATTCAAAGAGAGATACATTACATCTGCTTCGGTACTGATAATATCCGGGGCTTTCTGCACGTCTGTACACAGCAACAGCCCCGAGAAGTTCGAACCTAGGCCTGAATTTAGATCCGCTGCTAACCCCCTCAACCTTGTAAAGACATCTGGAAGTAAGATTAATTCTGCATAAGAAGTACATTCACCTGCACAAAGGCAGTACTTGGACAATTTATGTTTCAGAGACAAGGAATGAGAAAACTCAGGACATAGATCAGATATATAAATAGCATCTTTATACTTATGAAGGAAGACACTATCAAGACAAATTTATTGACTAATTAAATTCAGTACCTTATACAATTAAATTCTTAGTCACGTTTACTAGACATATCACTATCAGCGCAACAGAAACGACATCAGTTCCAGCTGCAGGATAGCAGTGATATATGCTATCGAACAAGCTGAAGTAATCCTGCAACAATAGGTAAGAATTATTTTTATTAGTGGTTCAATAGAGGGGCTCACATTTCCTCATCAGCATTACACGTATAACTCTTAGCAAGGAACTTTGCAAGCCTATAGCTCACAGACTAAATACTACTGTGTATTTTTAAACAAGGAGATGTAACCTTGCACAGTTTACTCCGTGACCTTGCAAGTATCTTTGTATATACTCACATAGTTAACAGCGGGCATTCCTACTGTCAAGAGCATAAAATGAAAACTGGAAATTTAGATGCCTTTCCAACACTGGTAATAGTCTTCATTATTTTACTTGATATCATCCATATTATTCTGATTGCAGAAAAGATTATATACGTTTTTACTTTTTCAGTATGAAGCAATAGAAAAAAAAACTCCATGTTTTTGATCCAGTGGAGCTAATTCATTTTTAAAGCCGTTCTAAATGCAAAGGTCTATAGACAATTCTGATTCAGGAAGCTCAACAGAGACAAGTGCTGCTACACTTAATAAAGTTTCTGTAATTATGTCCTACTGTCTTCACAGATCTGGTATTTCTTACATCTGCAAAATTAGAATACCTCATAGTAAGCAAATACATTATTTTACAAACATTTCAGCATCAGTACCACTCAGTCTTTCTTAACACTTCAGAAATTTTTCCTACAACAATGCTCTATCCAGGCAAGATTCATCCTATTTCCCTGATACATGCTTATTTTAAGCAATTAATTTCTTCTATTAACAAGTAAATAGTCCATTAAAATGTGTGAGCGAAGAGGAATAGAGAGAGAAGAAATAAACGTTTTTAAAGCTAGGGATGTGCTACCCTTGCTATTTTGGGGCGTCTCTTTTTCCTAGGAAGTATGTATCTATTCCTGTATTGTGGAGGGGAAAAAAAAAAAGAAAAAAAGAGAAAGAAAGGAAAAGGGAAAGAAAGAAAAGAATCTTTAGGGATAAGGTGTCAAGAAGCTAAGAATCTCAAAGGCTACATTAATCAAGGAAAATCTATGCTTTCAACACTTCACAACTTTCATACAGGAAAAAAAAAGTCACGAGAATGACAAAAAAAGCAGTCTACTGTTAAAGCATACTGGTAAGAACAAAAAATCTACAAGGGATAATAGTCACAGATAAACCATTTTCCTCATGTCACATTCACTCTAAGAACAAAACAGACCCCAGAAGAGTGACTTGGTGGTCAGCTGTCAAAGTGAAATTTAATTTAGACATAACAATAGACAAGGTATGTCAGTCCACATTTTGAATAAAAACCATGAAGGAAGCCCTGAATGAAATGCTTTTAACATAAGCCATATCCATAATAACAATTTTAGATCTTCATCTCTGCAAAGATTAAACTACTATAGAATAATTTATTCTTAGTATAAATCTTAAAACAAATTATGAAAATTACCATTTTTATTTCCTTCTGAAAATTATTTTTCCTCTCTCTCCAAATATCTAAAAGGTTCTGAGGCTTTTTCTAAAAATAGACCAACCACCTTGGCAGTCACGTAACTCATGTAGTTTGCTGACTTATTTTTATATTAATTTATTAAACTTTTTTCTTTCTAAATGATATAAGCGCTCATTAATACACTCATAGCTGAAGCAACAGAAGCTGCTTAGCAAGTCATTGAATCATTTGTAAAAGCCTATGGTAGAAGTTATTCATGGAAAATAACCAAAATTTAAATGGCAGAAGTGGGTTTTTTTGCAAAACCTGAGGCATTTTACTAGTTTAATTGCCCCTTATGCTTTATGCAGGTGTCAGACTAAGAAAGCCTTTTAAGACCAAACAGGAATTATAGGGGAGAAGAAAAGGGGACTTAGAGAGCCAGATCTGGAAATGGTGTGCAAGGATTTCCTTACTGAAGTTGTTACACTCCCAGATAGAGAAGTCTTTATATTTTATTAGAAAGGGGTCAAAGAACAGTAGTCAGTGATCAAAGAACCAGCTGACTCACATCATCCCACATGAACCTAAAGAGGTTCAACAAGACAAAATGCAAGTTGCTGCACTTGGGTCACAGCAATCCAAGACCTGCACAAGGTTGGGAGTCCTCTGGAGCATCCCTCCTAGGAAGAAAGGTTGAGGGAGCTGAGGGTGTTCAGCCTGGAGAAGAAAAGGCTCCAGGGAGACTTCATTGCAGGATCTCAATACTTATAAACGTGTTTTAATCAAGGGGGAGACCAACTACTACACAATCAGGGTGACAGGCCAAGGAGGAAGTTTTAGACTAAAAGAGGGTAGATTAGATTAAGTATTAGAGGGAATTTTTTCACTCAGAGGGTGGTGAGGCAGTGGCACAGGCTGCCCAGAGAAGTTGTGGATGCCCCATCCCTGGAGGCATTCAAGGCCAGGTTGGATGGGGCCAGGCAGCCTGATCTCATCTCTGATTTAGTGGTTGGCAACCCTGCCCATGGCAGGGGGTTGGAACTAGATATCTGTAAGGTCCCTTTCAACCCAAGCAATTTTATGATCATTTTCTCCTGGCAGAATACCTGCAGGCCAGAACTTAGCTAACTGCCAAGCCAAAGGACAGTGTGCCAGCACCTGAATAACACAACTCCTCAGCTAGTCAAGTATTTCTGGAAACTGAACAGTAACATTCCAGAGAGGAAAAAATTCTTTTCTGCTCATTCTGTTCCTTGTTGCTCAAACAGTAAACTTTTTTTTTTTTAACAAAATACACATCTCCTGCAGTAAACTGTACTAATAAGATCTGAAAAAGTACAGCTCTGTCAGCAGTTATCAAGGGGTTTTAGTTGACATGTTATTTAAGATGCTATTATAGTCTCAAGAATTTCTGATTTAAGGGAATAGTGAGACAAGGATAACAGCTCGTCAAACATGCTTCCTCTTCAATTAAACTGGAGAAGACAACTAACTTCTACTGCATAAGATACAGCTCTCATGCTTACTTTTTGCCTTGTTTCCATAGGCTTGTTTTCAGATAAATATAAGTAATTCGGCCTTGGTGAAGCATTTCACAACCCCTAACAACCCTCATTTGAAAATATATTACACTAAGGTGACTGCTTTCCACTTTAACATTAGAATGTAAAGGCTGGACAATTACATCAGCTTCTCTGACAATATTGTGGAGAAAGATGAACTTTAAAGAATGGAAAGGAAATAGGATGAAGAAGAGCTGACTGAAGATGGAATGGCTTATTCTCTTTCAAATACTGACACCATCTCCCAGTGCACCCACAGACTTCAATATAGAAATTTGAGAATAACAGTCATAGGACATTATAGTACTTTCCAATTAAGACAAAAGTTTTCCTTGGACACTGGATGTTAAGGCTTCAGGTTTATTTTTCCACACCAACAATTAAATCTTTCTCAAATTAAAACAAAGTTTCTGAAATGTGATAGGACTAATTCTACCAAGTCTAGAAATAAGGCAGAGTTCCACCATGTTCTTCTAAAAAAAAAATTCAATACTCTAAAATATTTCTATGACCCGACTCAAAAACTAAGTATTTAATTTTAGATTAATCTTAAACCAATACAAGATAACTACACACAAAATATTCACATACTCTTTTCTTAGTAATCTTATACAAATGGGTAAGATAGGAGACTGCAAAATGGGGCAACTATTAATTATTCATTTCTTTTGGCTCACTATTTTTAAATGGACGTTATTTCAGTGTTTGTTGCCCACTGAGTACTTTATTTCTAGAACACACATCCTCTGAGAAAGCCATACATATTCCCAGCCTTGGCAACTGATGTAGGATCCCATTCCAACCCACAGTTGTCTTTATACTGCACTTGCAATCACACAGGTAATATAGATGTGAATTAGCCAAGATACAACAGAGAGTACAGGTACTAGAAAAAAACCCTTCAAGAGTCACCTTGCTTGCTGTCCTAACAACCATTTGGGATTTTCTTTTCCCACTACCTGGGAAACTATTGGACTTGAGGAATTCTCCTAATATTGAAGAGAAAGTGCTGCTGTGGCTGAGAAAATCTGTAACTGTCATTTGAAGGAAATAACTGTGAGGAGTGTCATTATGCAGAGGTGCACAGTTCCCAACTGTCTGCCTTCTACTTCTCTCCCCTCGGGTCACTTCATTCCTTACAGACATTTCTATTTCATGTGGATTTGAAGAAGATTAAACCCTATTTACAACCTTTCCCCTGTTCAGGTGATCTTGCACTATAATATTTTTCTTCACAGACAGGGCAAAAATCAGTTATGCTCTGTAGACTGAGTAATAGGGGCACATCATGAATAATATTCTCAGGAAATGAAACTTGGATAATATTTCCTATTCACTGCCACTTTAAATATTAGCATATATTTCTTAAAAACACAGGAACAAAACAGATGAACACAGGTGACAGAGCTCACCTGCAGATGGCTGTACTACCAGAGAGCTCATACCATACATCTGCAGCACACAGAAGCATGAGCAAAACTTCAAGATCAAGAGAATAACTGGTGGTGGTTTTGGGGTGGGGGGAGGGGATGGGGGTGGAAGGGGGGGGTTCTTGTTTTTCTCCTACAGGTGGATGTTGTATGTGCAAACATGCACAGCAACGTTCTAAAACTTTGAGGTTTAGAATTTTAGTGCAGGTTACTATTATGCTTCCTGGGTATTTTTGGGCAGGATACACTTTTTATTACACTTTTTTTTTATACTTGGAGATGTCTATTTGCAACAAGCTACAAATCTACATAACCAAACCACTGTAAGTGAAAGCATCTCCTCAAATTTTCTGTAATATCAAAATCAAGTAACACTGAGGTCTTTATGCTATCACACACACAAATTTATTTTTACTTAAGGACAAAATAAATGGCTATAGTTATTCTAAGCAAAGAAGGACAACCTTCTATCCAACAAGCTGCTTTTACCTATGAGTTTTGTTACCACCAGAAGTTTTCTAATACCGTAGAAACAGCCATTGTTGAAATTTATTGCTATGAAAATCAGATACCTTTCCAGAATACTTGTTAATATGCAAAGACAATATTCAGCTTGTGTCTAAACATCAAATTATAGCCACATTTCTATTGGAAAACTGAAATATATCAATTAGATTGAATTTATATAAAATTAGAGCTGAACATAGAACAAAATTACTGCTATACTATGACATCTTGCTTGGACAAAAAACAGAAACAGAATAAAAATATTGTATTTCATGGTAGCAGACGAGATTTATTTTTGGAAGTTAGTATTATGAGAAAAAGCAACTCAGAGTTGTACAGGTTAAGCCTTTCCAAGAAAAACAGATGCCTTAAGACCTGAAAGTTCAGGAAGGTGAAGGGAAAGCTAGAGCTAGACAGATGATCTGTCCAGATGAAAGGCCTACCAGTCACTTGTTTTTGTCTAACATCCTTAAGTATGAGCGAGGACAGACGACAAAAAAAGAGAAGCCTTGTCCTCTTTTGTCTAAGCAATACCTACGTTTTTGCAACTTGCAAAAGCTGCTGGTGGGGTCAGTTCCCAGGTCTTCCAGAGACATAAGTTTGGCAAAAGACAACTACAAACACCACCACCCGAAAACTAATTACAGCAAGAGGCACAGATGCTTCTTAACAATCCCCACTCCCCTGTTCAAACGGCCAACATGCAGCACAGTGGAATCTATGAGGGTCAGGTTTTTTTTCATAAACTTATCCACAGAACACGCTCAGGAATTGCCTCTTCCAAGTCATTATTCCTCTATAATATTTCTCCTGAGAGACTAGGTTTCATATTAACTATTCAAAGCTATGAATATATATCAAAAACTAATCTCACTGTAGCTCACAGACCCAAAGAAACACCAGGAGTACAACAATGACCGTCCTGCATTCTCACCAACTAAAAGCCTTTTGCACTGTGCTGAAGCTGTTAACTAAGATAAGCAATTTGGGCGCAATGGGTAAAAACATTGTTGAGAAATAATTCTGCCAAGCTCCTAAACTGAGCAGTTCTAATTAGGAACTGAAAATAGTGACAAGTCAGTAAGTTAATGTTCAAATGTTCATATAATGTCATATGGGTACAATTGTCGCGCCCATTTTACAAGGGTAATTTTCAACATGAGCACAGCTGACCAGACCCAGCAAAGTTTTTGTCTCTGAAGTGAAATACAAAAAGGTCACCTTCAGTGAATTATATTAAATGGGCAATAAATCAGGCAGCAAAGCTGCGTATCTAGTGCAACTTGTTTAATTGTCCACTGTATATAACAATTAAGGGATGGGGGAAGGAGGGAATCTACACACAATATTTCAATTGAATTTTGGCTCATTCATTCTACCCAAGCCCCCAGAAAAACAAACAAACTTTCTAACATTCACTTTTTTGGTGTTTATAGTATTTTACAAGTTTGAACACGATTAAATAAAGAAATGTTTTCTAATAGTACTATCAAGATGCAATTCCTGAAATTACTACAATTATTTTATTACCTGGCCACATAACATCCATTCCTGTTTTCAAAATTCTTGAATAGTCTTTTCAGATTCTTTTTTTTACAAAGAGGCTTTAATATTGTCTGGAACCACAGATAAGTTTTGCATATACACACAATCCGGACAACAACTGCATCCCAAACATTAAAATTTTTAAGAAACAGCTGGTGTAAGATGAACATAAATAAAACTGTTGTGCAACACCATAAATAATCCCCTTATGGTTTCACTACTAAAATCCTTAATATTTTAAAATCTCTTTTGCCATTATTAAAAACTTTCTCTTATCTAATTTTAATAGCTCTTACACTGAAGAATAAATTCATGGGAATCCAAAGCACATATCTACTTTGGTTTAAAAATGAAAGAGATGAGAAGACAGGAGAGCTGATGGCTGGGTCCAGGGCTGAATGCCGTACCATTCTGATTGGCACAACCGTCTACTTCAGCCCCCAGTTTCTTTGATGCATCATACATTAAAGAAATTAATCTTTAATTATCAAAACATTCTGATTTGAACCTCTCCATTTTTTTAAGACATCAAATACATTTCCTCAGGACTGTAGGAGTCGTGATGTCTCAGGGAAAGACAGTATTTCCTGGAATTCTTGACATACCAAGGCAACAGGGTGATTATTCTTATTGTTCTTTGCTGAAAGTTTTTATTATCAGTTCTGCCATTAACTTTGACCAAAATCCAATTCTGGCTAGCTCTTTGGCAGGACATTTAAGATAATCAACCACTTACAAAAACTCTTCTTGTACTTCGTGAATCCACAACTGAGTTCTTGCTGCTAGTTTGTATTTTGCTGTTTTAATTTTCTATAAGCTAAAACAAAGCCTTCCTCTGTAAAATTTTCACACAGAGAATGCAGTTGCCAGGACAAACTAAACAGATTGCAAGGAAACCCTCACAAATAGTTAATAACCATCAAAATCTGTATCACACTCCGGTTTGTTTTCCTCAACTAGATTACTGTTCAGAACACCTTCAAGACCTCTGCTGACACAATAATAACTTCTATTACACTGCGCTAATACATTCAGTACTACTCTGTACCAATACACTTTAATAATAATAATAAAACGCCTTTCACTTGCAGTTTTTGTATCTCAAGCAGTTTTTAGTCTAGCACAACGCATTTCCCATTTGTCATGAACCAATTCCCCATAGCCTTACAAGTTCTCTAAGTCTCAGACTGCCTCAGTCCTACTGTTGGTCACCGCTCACGTGCAGGGGTAGAGTTCCTCTCGCCAGTGAACATAATGTAAATAAAGAAAAGGAGGTCATGGAATTATCATCATCTGTCTCATAAATGGTAACAGAGAAAGAAAGGCATGGTTTTCAGAGCTATCTACTTCCACATCTACGTTCCTTTGACTTTGAAAGTCATTGAGATTTATGAACATAAAAACCACAAAATACCGGACAAAACTGAAACTAGTTCTCCAGCCCCAAGCTAGAAGTCAGACAGAGCAGGGGCCAGGAACAGAGCTCCTATCTGCTGAACTTAAATCTATTATTTTCACTCCAACCTGTCCTTTAGCACCACTGTGGTATTTGCAACTCTATGGCTACTTTAAAGGCTAGAAATAATCCTAATCCTAAAATAGCCATCCATCACATTTGATTAGAGAAATGTATTCTGGAAACCAGGTTAGACTTAATCAAAAAAGAAATTTCTGTGCAGCAGAGTTAAAACCTCTACGAAAAGGTTATATCAGATTTATAACAGAAAAAATAACAACTTCAATATCCAATCGCAGTAATGGGAAAGACATACTATGAAATAAGTTTCTGATTAATTTTTAGTGATACAGTTTAATATTCTCTCTAAACAGCTTTCACTGTTCCCCTTTCACACAGGGCATAAAGTTTACAAATTTAAACTTGGGATGTAAGATAGCTTTGAGTCTTACTGTGCCAGTAAACACACAGCAAAATATAGCAGTTACTAGCCTCAGCATGTCTGAATGTCCAATTCTAAAGTTGTGCCTATTCTCAAAGTAATGATTAAAAAAATCTGAGCAAGGAGGTTCCTTATACTCTAAAGAAGCCAATCAAAATTAAATAATAATAATTTTAAAAAATCCATTCAACCAAGAACAAAGCCAGCACTGATTAAGAGTGGAAAAACAGTAAACTGTGTGCACAGCAAACCAGATTTGTACAACTCGTAACTATTTTCTTCCAAACTACAGGTACAGTATACATGTATATACAACAAATAATCACAGAGCATGTGTATGAAATAAGACAAATTTCTCCTCTCTTATATACATTAATTTTTTGTAAATAATGGAATAAGTCTCATAAAAACTTATATTTAGTATAATACTGAAAATGAAAAAGCCTACACCTATATACACATCCTCCACCTTTTAAAACTACATAATTTATACATTTATCTTCAACATATAAGGCTGTTTTCTAGTACAATGTACAGCAAATTCTATGAATCTTCTAAAAAGCATTAAAAATACATTTTTTGTTCAGGTCAAGGTTTCTTTCATGATTTATACAACATGCTATATACTTTGTACATTGTTATATTCTTGATGAAAAGCAAAGAGAAAGCTTCTGTGTGCAATTCAGAACAGCTAGTTATCAATAAAAAGTAAAATAGAATGAAAATCAGAACAAAAACAGAAGAGGTCTGAAGTGCAAGAAAAAAAAAAAAGGACTGGCAGAAAGTGGTTTGTTTGGGTTTGGGTGATGAGAAGAGTACTCAGCATAAACCATAACTAAAAGTTCCTCCAGGGAAAAAAGCTGCATAAATCTGTCCAGAAGAGTGAGAGACTGTTAGACTGGAAAAGAAAACAGTACGCAAGAGGATTCAGATGTGAAGTGACGAACAGAATGCTTCCATCTGACATAGGTACTGAAGACATTTAAAAGACGTAAGTCACATCTACAGTATAGCTACATAGAGTAAGATGTAAAAGGAATCATAAAAAGAATACAACTGCCAGTAACTAGAAAAGTAGTTTCAAAGTGCTTGAAGTGAAGACAGAACTCAGCTGGTAGGACAAAACCTAGGACTGATCAAATACACACCTCTCCAGTTACTCAGGGAGATTGGCAGAATACAGCAAAAACAACATAGTCTGAAAGGTACGAATTAGTAGACTGGAGTCAGTGCTCTGAACAAATGCTATTTGAAAGAAACAATTAGAAACTGGCATACAGCCCAAATCAATAAATGCAGGTAACTCTCGGGCAGAGTATAACAGTTATGTGAGATAATCTAAATTACAGGTATCTTCACATTGAAAACGTACCACCAAATGCACCACTGTTTCAGGTGCTCTGCAGCTTTAGAAGTTTTACCTATCAAATACCTTGGTACATGCTTTACTCTGTTGTCACTTCTCCAGTAAACTACATAGCCAAAAGTGTTCTTCCCCTTTTAAGTGAAAAAAAAAAAATCACTTCATGCTAGATAAACAGGTTCTAAGTGGACTTGATCTGAAGCCACTAGAACTTGGTGGAAAGACATTGTTCTCTTTGAGAAGATTTGGGCTCAGGAGTAAAGAAATAGTTCTCTGTATATGAAATTAAAGTCTGAATGCTTGATTTCTAGAGATACTTGCCTGCCTCCTTTCTTTGGGACTGATGACTTAAAAATTGAACAAGCTTAGAAATCCAAAAATAATGAGTGACAGGATGGGAACTGAACATAAATTGTCTAACATTAAAAAGAAGTGTTATGAATATATTTTGAATACACCATGATAAAGCTGAAAAAATAACACAAAATCAATTTAAAAGCATCAGTAGATGTGTCCAAAGCAAAGAGAAGGAAACTTGAAGGAAACCTATAACCTAATAGCAATCTATCAAGTATATTACTGGAAAATCTCAACTTCAACAACAGGCATATTACAGCTGTGCGTACTCCGAGTCCCTAAGTATTTATAATATGCAGTGTCTTGGAGGAACATTTATTCAACTGTTTTTCCTGATTGGCTCACTGTATTCATTGCACCTACAGGCTATAGTTTTGCTCATATGTTAGTGAAAAGACAGAATTCAAGTTCTTACAAGGAGCACTAAGGGCATCACTGCCTTTCTCTGGAATAATCTTAGAAGCTTTCTCATTGCTTGGGCAAAGGTAAATATAAAGGAAAACATACAAGTCTAGAAAACGACAGTATACAGCTGGTAAACTGGAGATATGTTTGCCAGCTTACAAAAACAAGGTATGAGAAAGTACAGACAAAAAGAAGAAAGCACTGAAAGGGTGACTGTCATCCTTATTTGTGGGGGGAGGGAAAGGTGAATTCTCCGAACGTATTAATCTGGATGTTAAAAATTTACAGCATTTGAAGCTATAAAAGTCAGTTCAAATTAGTTGAGAATGCCACGTCACATGATTTTCCCATTTATAACTTTAGCACTCAGTTACATGCTTACTGCATGACCTTAATAGCAGCAGTACTCCAGCAAAAGATCAGGTTGTGCCACTATGATGGGTTCTATACAGGCGCTACATTACTGATACTCAGCAATCACAACAATAAGTTTGCATGGCATTTCAAAAAACTTCTATGCCCTAAAATACATACATTTTTACATGTGAAGAAATACCAGTTTTCAAATCAGGTATTTTGGAGCCTAAAGTCAAGTGCTGCTAATTAAGAGAAAGAGAGATGAAACCTGGAACTATTCATTAAACAAAATTGAATTCAACTTCAATTTACTAGACTGAGTTTTGAGTTTGAAGGTTATTTTATTTTGAAAAGCTTCCAACACTTTTCTAGTGAAAATAATACTTTCCTGATTGTAACCAATTTCAAGTGTCAAAACATTTTCTAAGTATTGCACCAATTTTGCAAATCCAGAAGCTATGTTAAAGTAAGTTGTAACAACTTGTCAAAACACAAAAAGAATCAACACTGGGGGGTCTGAAGAAGTTACATGTTTCTTCAAACACAAGTATCAGTTTTACTACTAGATCTGAACATTTGGGTATCATAGCAAGGGACACAGCATTATGAAACAAGCAAAGGCATTTTTTCCCGTGTCACTTACTTTGCTGTCAAGTCAGTAAAACTAGAGACAAATTCTCCCTGAAATTCTACTAAGAAGTTTCTTCAACTGAAGTTATATTTTCTGATATATTTTCTGCAATTAGCATGCTGCTGTATCATTCCAATACAGCTGCAAATCCAGACATTCTGAAATAGAAACCAGAGCCATTCAGTGACCGGTGATGAAATAGGGTGAATGAATTAATTTCTCTGCAGTACATGAAATTAGGATAATATCTACCTTACAGTAAGGCTTAATTCATTAATGCTTATGAAATGTTGAGAGATCATTAGATGGATAAAAAAAATAAAAATCTTTAAATCGTTCCATTTACACTGCTTGCTCCCTTAACTCAACATACGCTCTTTTACTTCTGAAGTCATTAATGTGTGCCTTTACTTTCTGTTTGGTTTGTTTCCTTTTATATTACTAGTAAGTACAATGATTTTTACCTCCTCTATTGCATAACAATAAGCAGTTGCTGCGTAACAAGTTATATTTCAACGACTTTAGTGTTCTGCTGTGCCTTCACAATCTCTAGAGTATTTAAGGTCTGGAAAAATATCTATAATCCACTAAGTATGCCTATTTCCCACCCCCCTAAAGAGAGTTGCTAATACAAACATTGCACGTGGGTCATTCAGTGTATTTTCAATGCTTCATTTGACATACTTACCAAAGCCAATTTAATGGAAAATAGCTGCATATAAAGAAAAAATATAGAATGATTCACTATTTTATATATATATATATATATATATATATATATATATA
>JANHGO010000043.1:19389693-19426909 GCA_024606505.1 Aquila spilogaster
ATGAGAGCATTTTAGCAAAGCCTGCTCTCATGCCGTGATACAGGATCATGTACTGGCAAGATGGGTAGAATGTGGCAACTATCAAATCCAAGACTTCCAGGTTATTCTAATATGTGCGTTCAAATGGCAAGACAGATTCATTTTATAAGGTAGACGCATTTAGTAAACTAAAGTTTCAGGAAAACATATAGTCTTAAGTTCTCTGTAGCCAAAATACCTGTCATAATTGTAAATTATAATTCTAGATACATTTGTTTATATAAAGATAAAATAAGTAACAGATAAAAGGCCTCCATATTTACAGATTTAGATAATTTACAGTGACTTCAAAACCTGAATTTGTTTCATACTTATATATTTTTCTTTTCTGATGTTGGATTAGAATGATTTCATAAAGCTAGTCACAACTGGGTTTTTGTTTACGGGGTTTTTTTTGTTATTGTTTTTTTAAAAGTGATCCCTGTAATTAAGTGCTAAAGAAGAAAGTCACAAAAGAGCAAAACTAGCTCAAGGTAGGTCAACAAAAAAAAGCTAGATGCAAATCAGCTTCAAGCTTGGTTCAACCCCCCACTTCCCATCCCCTCCAATATTCTAGGCAGAACACAGCAAACCTTTCTACATTAGATTATCTCTCACACTTTTTTCTAAAGAGAAGCAATACAGGTAAAGTGAACAATTACAAGCAAAAAAACTGTAAGAAGAGACAGTCTCATTTATATTCATACCTTAAAACATGAAACCCCACATTTGTTAAAGACATTCATTCTGTTACTGCACATCCACTCTAGAACATTAACAAATATTGTACAAGGAAATCCAATACCCTACAGTTGCAGTAGCAGGAACCAAAAGTTCATATGAAACAATTAGTTTACGCATACCATTTGTACCTAGTTTTGCTTCTTAAGCTACTCCGATACATTCCCCTGCAACACTTTTCTTAAAAAAGCATAAAAACAAAAATCACAATACTACAGCAGACTAATAGTAAAAAACCAAGTTTGCTATTTCTGTACAACTATTTCTGTAAAACCATATCTGTAAAAGAATTAGTACAAGCATAGGAAATGAACTTTACATATTATATGCCAAGTGCAGATTTCCAAATACATTGAGATTTTATTTTAGCAACAACAAAATCTAAAATGAAGGTAGGAAGCTTAGATTTATTTCAAGCAAGTTTATCAAAATGAG
The DNA here is from genome assembly GCA_024606505.1 of Aquila spilogaster. Classification (NCBI taxonomy): domain Eukaryota; kingdom Metazoa; phylum Chordata; class Aves; order Accipitriformes; family Accipitridae; genus Aquila; species Aquila spilogaster. The sequence goes on from JANHGO010000043.1 coordinate 19,390,888, forward strand.
TGGAGCACCACATAAAATATTCTATTTGCCACTTAGCTGCCAATTCTTCAAGTACTTACATACTCGCTTATCTTTAGATACCCAAGTAGTTCCCTTGGGATAAGTCCATAAATTTTATACTACGAGTATCTCGGGAGTACACTTTCCATCCTTAACCCTTTGCCTGTCACCATGGATTACTCTTCTCTCTCCACTGGCCTAACTGTAAGATAAACTCTGAAGTCTGTTTTTGAACACCTATTTAAAAATATAAAGGGGGGAAAAGAAAACGTCTTCCTTCTGTTGCGTGCTACATATACAAGATGGAAAGAAGAAATAGAAATAATATCATGTTTAAAGAAACAAAAGTGTTTTTAAGAATCAGTAATGGCAAGTTGTGCTTTGAAAAGAAAAATTATCCCAGGGCCAAAATAGGATTTCAATATGACTGTATACTAATGAGTTCATTTACATATGTCTTAGAAAATTGTATGTACTACAACTTCAAATAAAATTTAGTCCCAATAGAATTTAACAAAAACAATTAATTTTCTTTTCTCAGAATAAATACTTAGTACATTCTATCATCAGTATTTCATTCCTTGCACAAGTTCTATAAAATTCAGAATTACATTTTGAGTCTTATGTTTTTTTAATCAAGTTATGACAGATCAAAAGTATTTCCTGCCAATCAAAAGAAAGGATATTAACATCACTTACTTGATTTAAAGTTTGGAGAAGTTTCATCTTCACTTCAGACCAACAACTTCAGCAACCACTGAAAAGACATGCTTTGCTATTTACCGCTCTTCCGTAACCATCCACAAACCCCGTTACTAATTTAAAGTCAGTCTCTCAGAAGACTACCATCCTTCAACACTGCCAGGTAAGAAGTTGAACTATATACCACTATATATATCTTAACATAGCTATTCAGATGCATAACAAAAATTACTTCAATTCACATGCCTCCAATTTGTCCCTGCTATGACTTCTAAAAATAAAGTAATGCAAAAGAAAAAAGCTGAAGCATTCCTCAAAAAAAAAAAAAAAAAAAAAAAAAAAAGGCAACAAAACCCCCAACAAACAAACAACACACCACATTCAGAACAAATCCAAGCATCAATGGGGAGTGATTTTTTTCTTTTTTTAAAAACCTTTTTTAATATGCTACCACACTGAACATCACTATGAATTTTACCTCCTTATATGTATCATAACTTAATACCATAATAACAAATCCTCCCTGAACTGACAGAACTCAAGTCCAAGTCACAAGTTCCTGACCTTCTCAGGTATGCAAAATTTCATATCATGTCTACTATGTAAATACATACATTAAGTTGAGACATGCTGCAAATCTGGGCACAAGTGAACTGAAACACCAAAGTTTATAAGCAATTTCTCTAACCAGAAAAAAAACCTATTTCATGAAGCAAGTATTGACTTGTTATAAAAACCTCAGAGTTTGAGCTTGGTCTGAAAAATCTCATCTTCCTTGCTTTCTAACAAAAATCAAATGTGAGACATTAAAATATGTCAGCAACCTGTGTAGCTTTAGTCATGCATAGCTACCTTTTATAGCCTCTTATGTGCCATCTGAAGGCAGCAGAGACCAGCTAGCTCCTCTGGAGATGCTCTATGTCACACACTGCATCAGCTTTTCCCCCCTTCTGAATATGAAGGGAGACAAGGACAATTAGTCAACTCACCAGGCTAAGTTATGTGCCTAGAAAGAGGAGAAAATGTTAGAGTCTTGATCAAAAGACATGACATGATAGATGAGAGAACCAAAAGAGCCATATGGCAAAGTGAGAACAATGACAGGATAAACATAGTTACTGCCTTTTACCAAGACCCTGTAAGTAAACAAGAAAAGCTTTTTTCTTCTATGCTGATGACTTTTTCCTTTGAGCCAGAAGTACAGGGAGAGAAAAGCAGCAAGGAACACAAGATCCTCATTAAACAAACATTCTCAAAATACAGGGTATGCAGGGATACACCCAGCTCTGTTAAAAAAACAGCAAAACAGATTTACTTCAGCACTAGCAAAAGCCCAATTTATTTTATCTCCTTTCTTCAAAGACTTAGAAAGTGTCATTGTTTAGACAGCTTATCATAAAACTCAGACAATTTCCCCTGCCATAATGAAATTATAGATTGGTTTACAAAAACATTAAGTGTAGAACTATAAAAGTTTACCATTTTGCATTTAATGAAATGCTACAGCTCCAGTCTTGCAAAGATTTATGCATATACTCAACTTAATACAGGTGAGGCATTCCACTGTAAAGGCTGTTATGCAGAGGCAGTAACAGCTGGTATAAGCCAACATTAATTTGAAGCACACAGTTGTTACAATAGTTAGAAGGGGTTTTCATTTGTGTTTAACATTACTTTTAGGCATGAAACACATTCTTATTAATATAGAATAACTCCTATGTTAAGGTAGATGCGCTGCCAAACCACAGGAATAGCACCTTTTTTGTTCATTTTTACTTTCAAGTTTTCTATCACTGATACACTTGATTCTTATATTCCAACTATAAACATAAATAGGAGTCAGATGTTTCTCAGCCCTGATTTTCATTATTTAGTTCTAAATCCATGCTTTTTCACGTTCAGACCTCGGAGCACTTCACTAAAGTAACTGATGGAACGTACAACAGAAAAGTAGAAAGCAAGGACCATGGAAAAAAGGGGGCGGGGGGGGTGGGGGGCACAAAAACAACCCAAACCTTTTGCTATAACTTTTCTTTTTTTTCATGTTTAAGTCAGATAGTAACATGTTCTGCCTCCTATATTATAGATTTCTGTAATACATTATGCTCAAAGCAAGTCAGTGAAAAATCTTCTAAACATTTTTGCTGTTCATAAATTACTATCTTCAACAGCCATTTGAGCAGTCAGACCTTCAGAAGCTTCACATTCTGCCCTTAAGTTACAGTATGAACTAGGCTATTTTCCCTAGTTGCTTCTATAAAGAAAAAAGTCAGTCAGTTTTCCTCCAAAATTTTCAATTGTCAAGACCTCTTTTTAGTAGATTTTTATGCTTTAATTCCTGTCACTCAGAAAATCATTCCTGAGTCAGTGCACAGAACCACAACAAATTTAAGTATTATTAAAACAAATACCTTTATTATATGCAAGAATTTTGAAGGGAAGAATCCTTATGCTATTAACATTCCACAGGCATGTGTTAAAAATAAGATTAACTGGAGAAAAGAAAAACTTTCAGAGTCAGCATTAATCCATGGTCTCTTTTGATGTTTGCTCCCTCGGTACTAGGTATTGGTTTTCTCAAGCCCAAGTGCTCAGATGAACTACATTACTGGTTTTAATAAGTCTTATTTATCAATGGAAAGGTGTTAACATGAAGAAAAAATATGGAAAGGCTCAAGTACCTTTGAAAACCCTGAAGGCTGTAGCAAACACGGGGGAAAAGGGAAACTCTCTCCCCTCTGCCCCTGAACTGTCAGTCCATAAATCCCAGGAAACTGGGATTGCTGGTATTTAACCAGCAAATACAAAGAAACAGTGAAATAACTTACCAAAATCTACCACACACCCCCCGCCCCGCCCCCCCCCCCAAAAAATCAGTGAAAGCCTCAGTTATTTTTTCCATGATGGTATCAAGGTGGATAATAGTTATATAATGATAGATTCTACAAAAGCTATTGAAAAGCTACACAAAAAAAAGTTGTGTAGTGCTTTGGCATTACTTGTCTAGCACACATATGCCAGAACCTGTGGCCAACACACTACAAAGAAATTACGTTGTTGGAATTGCCCCTTAGCCATCACGGTTTTCCAGCTTGACAAATACATACCCACTCAGCCCTAAGCCACCTGAGGCCTGTGATGCATACTTGACTCTGCTCTGAAACACTCAGGGAAGAATACCAACATAATTCTATGCATCAAACAAAAACAGGATCCCCCAAAACCAAGAAACATCATCCAGAAAAACCCCTTAAAAGTCTTCATTTCCAACTTTGAAGAGGCATACAAATGTACCTACACAAACCTCAAGTAAATTTTCAACAGCACCTAAATGACCTAGGATACAAAGCCATGTTTTTGTAGCATAGACAGTAACACCTCAATGTTCAAAAGATATGAAGACAATATTAAGAGAACAAATTGACTATAACAACCCTGCCCCTACTGTTAGATAATACACAACTAATAAATATTGTCCTAACCATAGAAGCACAGCATTACCTTGATATATATTCCCTGAACAGTTGCATCTAATTTTCCTGAGAATACCACATAACATTTATTTCTACTGAGAAATAAGTCAACTGAAGAGACTGAACTTCCAGTCTACAGAACAGATGCGTGCTACTCCCAACTAGTATTGTTCTCAGCATGCCTGTGGGATAAAGAAATACTGAGAAGAATCTTCTACCTGACAGGACACTGTTTCTTTACAAGTCCAATTGAAATCATTAAGTCCCTTTGCCAAAGTAGCTATACATACCAAGTGTGACCCAAATTCATGTTTTCAAGAATGCAGCATATGACCAAGGTTACCAATACTACAAGGTTAGATACTCTGGTGAAATGTATAACTTCTTTTTTCTATTTAGTACAGTACAAATATAATTAGACAAAACTTAGAGTATACCTTTGGCTGGCACTCTGGTTTTGTTTGCAAAATATTCTTGATATTTCTGAATTGCTTGACTAGGAAGTTAGTTTGTATTAATGTACAGCCACTTCTCATTGTGGTTCTATGCCTCAAGCAGCAATCACGTTGTGCTCCAAAAAAAATAGTCTGACAAATACAGGAAGCTTTTACCTGCTATTAATTTTTTCTGTGTAACCAAACAATCCAGTCTACTCTCTCAGAAGCCTGAGTGGCAGCAAGACTAAACATTTCCTAGTCAATCCACTTCTGATTGAAATCATCTTCTGCACAATAAAAAGACAAGGGAGGAAGGAAACCTGAAAAAGTAACCTATGAGACACATTACTGAAAAATCTCAACTTTACCACCAGCCATATTACAACTGTGCCTATTCTGGGTCTCCAAGTAATTATATGCAATGAATGACTAATGTGTTGGAGGAATATTTATTAAATCAAACTGTTTTTTCTCTTTAGCATGTTGTATTATATATATTATATTGCACTTACAGGCCACAGTGCCTTTATGGAAATTAGATACAAGCGAAGAGAAGGATTTTCAGTTGTTACAGTCAGCACTAAGTACACCACTACCTTCAGAACAGTCTTAGAAGCTCTCTTATTGCTTGGACAAAAATAAAGAAAGAAATCTAGGAAAACCAGTGTAGAGTTGGTGAACTACAAATACATGCTTGCCTTTAACCAAAAACAAGGTATGGGAAAATAGAGACAAGGAAGAAGAGGAAGTATTGAAAGGTTCATTGGTCATTTTATTTCTGAAAAAGGCAAATCTTCTGAACATGTTAACCCAGATGTTAAAAATTTACTGCATTTGAAGCTGTAAAAATCAGTTTAAATTAGATGAGAGTGCCACATCACATGATTTTCCTATTTAAAACATTAGCACTCACTTATGCACTTATTGCATTACCTTAGAGGCAGCAATGCTCGAACAAAACATTGAGCTGTGCCACAGTTATATGCTCTACATAGGTGTTGCATTACTGGTAATCAGCAAACACAACAAGAAATTTATATGGCATTTCAAAAAACCTTTATGCCATAAAATATTTTTGTTTTGATTTGTTTTTTTAAACTGCAAAGAAAACAGTTTTCAAAGCAGGCATTTTGGTGCATGAAGTCAAGTGCTGCTAATTAAGAGAACAAGCAATGAATTTCAGCCTCATTCATTAAACAAAATTCCATTTAACTGGGATTTATTACATTTAATCTAAAGTTTGAAATAAAGGCTATTCTATTTTGAAAAGTTTCTATCACTTTTGTAATAAAAATAATACTTTCTTCATCATAACATTTCAAATTTTCAAAGCATTTTACAAGTACTATGCTGATTTTAGAAATTGAGAAACTATCTTAAAACCAATTTAAATGATCTGTCAAAGAACACAAAGAACCAACAGCAGGAGTCTGAAGAAGTTGCAGGTTTCCTAAGACCCAAGCATCATCACTTTTACTACCAGATCTGCATACCTGAGTATAAGAGCAGGGGAAACAGGGCTATAAATCAAACAAAATAAAGCCCTCTCTCCTAAATTACTTTCTTTCCTATCAAGCCAGCAAAACTAAAGATGGATTGTCCCAGAAATAAAATTTTACTAATAAGTTTTTTCACCTGAAGTTGTATCTTTCATTAATGAGAGTGAAAATATTTGACAGGAAACAATTTTTTAATTTTTTAATTAGAGGTGGTGGTTATACAGCTTAAATAATTGGAACCAACAGGACATATGACCAAATGACTTCTAAAATTATTTGACAAATGTCTTTTCCCCTCACTTTTCAATTAATGTGTTATCTGTGTTAAACTAGATTAAGTGAAATTAGAATGTTTCCATTAATAACTGAAACCAAAAAAGAACACTAGTTTTCAATTTATACTTTGATATAAACTAGCACAAACTTGCTCAAGGACACACGCTTTGCATTAAGACTGTTTTCTATTCATCTAGTTTAAGTTTCTTTTAGATTAAACCCAGCTCAAATGCAACTCTGTGCAGTTGTCTATACTGAAAACTTGCAAAGTACTTAGATGAAGTCAAAACTGATTTGGTCACTTCAACTCTATTTTGTGCATAAACAAAGCTTATTATAACTTGATAATAAGCCAAACATTATTTTCAACCACAAAAATTATTTTGGAAGCACAGCCTAATGGTTAAAGCATGAGACTGCAAATCCAGACATTTTCAAACAGAAACCAATTTTATCACAGATCACTGAGTGACTCTGGGCAAGTTAATTAACCTCCCTGCAATCTGTGAAATTGGGATAATACCTACCTTGCAGTGAGACTTAATTCACTGATGCTTACGAAATGCTGTGAGATCCTTAGATGGATATACTATAGAAATACAAACAAGCTTAGTATTTCAAACAGTACTTTGAAACATAATTCCTATTTGAAACCACACCTCACTGTCAAGTAAAATGTCAATTCGTAAGTAGTATTTGAGTGACTAAGTGCACTGAAAATATATTCAACACCATATAAAAATCACAAGTAAAGTAACAAAAAGGCTACATATTACATGTCTTTTCCTTCAACTATGCACAGAATTATGACTCTGCATTTACAGAACTCATCAGATAGTCGTCAGCTGCAACTACATACATCACAATTAACTTTGAAGAGCTCCTCAGTCTGCCAGCACACCAGAATTCTTCTCCATTCAGAATCTAGTTCTGACTGCAAAGCTCATTTCCAGTGTAGCTCCAGTGCAAATATTAAAACATTTCTCTGTACCTTATTTTTATATATTATTAGCCCCCTGATTTTTATCTGCCTTCAAGAAAAGAGTGCAATAGGAAGTAGTTCATTCCAAGAACTATGAGGTTAGAGATGAAACATGAATGGATGAAGTAACTGGCAATCATCACAAGAGGTTACCAGTTATTCAGGAAGAATGGGGATTTTGAGAAGGTGCAGCAAGTATTAGGAGGACCAACATTCTTCTAGCTACATGGTTGGCAAATTCTTGGCAGCATGCTTGGACTTTGAGCACTCAGCTATCTCAAACGGAAATGGGTTTTATGTCACAAAAAACTTCTGCAAAATATAAAATTGAAAAGTAGTTCCGAGTTCCCCCCCGAGCACCTGTACATCATTCCTTTTAGACTGCTTGCTCTCTAATTAAAACATGTTCTTCTGCTTCCAAAGTCATTAATGCCTGCACTTATTTTCAGTTTGGTTTGTTTCTTTTTATATTCCCAGTAAGAACAATGATTTTTATCTCCTTTATTGCAGAACTACAAGCTGCTGCTGCTGCGTAATGGGTTATGCTTCCAACAACTTTAGTGTTTCACTGAACCTTCACAGTCTATAACATATTTAAGGTCTGGAAAAAAAGTCTATAGGCCACTAGGTATGCCCAATATTTTTTTTTTCCCCCTAAACATTTGCTAATACAAATATTGCATGTGGATCATTCAGTGCATTTTTAGTACTTCATTTGACATCTTTACCAAAGCTAATTTAATGGAAGATGGTTTCATATAAAGAAGAGTGCATCTAGAAGGATTCATTATTTAAATGAAAAAAGACCTTTGTTCAAGATTTTCTTTTCAAAAGGAGACTCCATGGGAATGTCATATTTTGGCCTCTGTTAAAAGTTTTAATCTTCTGATAACAATTCCATCTATGAAAAGTTTCAACAGCAAACAACAATAATATCGCTCATGGCAATACTTTCTCAGTTGTATATAGACAAATCTATTAATCAAATTAAAAGCAACAATATTACAATACCATGTTACAACTACTGTGGTATGCTTTAAATAAAGCTCCTGAATGTATTCGATCTTACAGAAAATAGGTACCAAAAAAACCCCCAAACCAGATGCAACATTTGTAGTACAAATAGGAATATTTACATTGTCAACAATTGTTAAAATAAACATTGTTAACACCATATCTTTAAGGCTCTAGCTAATGTGTTTCATATAGTTATCCTTTATCCTATAGTGGGCACTCTTTTTCTTAATGTTTTTGAGAAAGTTTTCTTTAACATATTTTAATCAGCTATGGAATGCAAGTATCCTAATTCAGAGAATACTTTCAAGCATTTTTGTGATGTCTTCTAGCAACCTTTTTTGTGCTTGTGCTTCAATCACTGTGACAGAAGGCCTGAGAACAAGTAATTGAGGCCACAAAACCATTAGCAAATTCTTCTAACAACTCATTGAAGTCCAACTGCAGGATTTTTATCCAGACATGGCAAATATACAAATAATTGTTTGACCATGTGCCAACACCATCAAGCCCCATCAGTAAGACCACAAGAGAAAATGAATAAATAAATAACCAAAGAAGCAGCTACTACTTTACTCCAAAGTTCAAGAGTATATTTTCTAAAAAGAAAGATTAAGCAGCAGCTTGGCTTGATAAAGAGGCCCAGTAGGGTTTTGGCCTACTTTAGTACTGCAAAAGCTCATCTTAGCAATTGTATTTTCTATTTTAAATATACTATAATAGGACTGTTATAGGAAACAGCAGGCAAAACTGCAGAAAAACTGAATGGCTGCAACAATGCTGTTACTTTTTAAATTTCTCTCTTTGGTAGTACATACTTGGAACATTATCAAAATGGAAAAACAATAGTTTTCCATGTATTTGGAAAAGGTTATATGAAATATCATTATAACATAACATACAGATCATCATATACTACGCTGTTCTGCAGTCCCTTCAAAATGTCACAAGCATTCATGACTGAACAGATCTTCATAATGTCTAAGAGGTTAGAAAATTTAGATAAAAGCATTAATCTTGTAAGAGAAATGCAATCTATTTTGTTTATGAAATTCTTGTATGTATTTTTCTTCCTAAAGAACATTGTGCTTCAGTGCTAATATTTTTATAGTAAGTGTTTACATACTGCATGTTAACTACGCTGATGACAAACTTTTTCTCTAAGCTTGGAAGCCAACAAAAAAATCCTATAACTCATATACTCAATAAAAATTGTCTTTGCTGTTTCCATTCCTGAAGTACCAATTCACAGCCTTTAAGACTTCCCCCACATACACACACTGAAAATAACAATACAATACTGTGACACTTAGAAATACAAGCAAAGCAATTACCATTCTTTAGGGCCTGATGACTCCTTTCTCGGCCTGCTGAAACACAGTTTACAGAAAACTGACTTTGATAGCAATTAAGAAACATCAATAAGGAACTTATTCCTCTATAAGTCAAGAGTTACTGAATACCTAAATTCAACCGTGATTGATTATAAATGCACAATAATAATCTGTCAGCCAAAGACAACTGAACTGCAAAAATACATCATTTAAGACTGTTGGGAATTTCTACTTCAACTCTCTACTGTTGGAAAAGTGTTTCAAGCAAATGAAATACTTCACCACCTATTCTTCTATTCCTTGATTTCTTTTCCCCAGTATTAGAAAACTACATACTGCAACTGTTTGTTCAAAAGCCAAGAATTTTGGGAACTTCGTCTCCTAATAAGTAAAGTTTTTCAACTCAAAGGTGTTAAAATTTAGTTGAAGGTTCAGCAGGTAACACATCAGTAACAAATAAGAAAATCCTGTGAACTTGCATACAAGCAGAGAGTGCTCAATAATCTGAAGGGAATAAGGAACTCCTCAACAAGAGGTATAAAGAATTTTCTGAATATAGCATTGTTAAAGGAAGCTATAATGTCAGCTAGGTTGTTTGGGTATTTCTATTTCAGCTTCAGAAAGTTACTTCAGGAAACTTGCACTGTATGTATTTAAAGTGTTATTAATATTAGAATTTGATGTTTCTCTAAACAAAGCACATCTTTTTCATGCACTTCTCTAAAGTGGAACTCTGAACAATCACCAGTTCAGAGTCAACTTTTTATTAAAAGTTACAATAGCATCCCCTGCTCTCAAGAAAAGACAGCAAGACTACCTCTAGTTCCGTACTAGTACTAAGGCAATTTTTCTTGCCAGAATAAGCTAGTTTTCAGAAAATTTTAGATATAAATCACTGACTTCTTAATAAGATAAATAGATTTGCCCTTTCATTTGAAGAGTGTACTGGTTTCAAAGCAACTCATACACTGGTTTAGAAGAGGTATGAGTGTCAACAAAGGACAATAGAGTACATATAAATTCTGAAGCAAAGCACAAAAAAAAAGCCCAATATTTATTTGCTTGTCAGTACTTTGAATGCTCTTACCTGTTAGCTTCATAGCAGTCGTAGTTGCTTATGTTTCCAAATAGAGGTTTCAGCATGTTTTTATATTCACTCAGTTCACCAAATGCTCTGAATGCATTTTTTCTAGGTACCACCTCCAATGTTCAGCCACTACACCTCCACTGAATAATGGTTGGGTTTAGACTTCAACATCTGGAATTTTGTGTTTAAGCATTTGCACCAATTTTATCTGAAATGCCAGTAGGGGATTAAAGTAGGAGTAGAAGGCCCATTCAATAAAGAAAATGCAATTTATATTCTTAGAACTCACGATTACAAGAGAATCCTAATAACTGAGCACACAACTTCATTTTTACACAGTAAAAGCTATCACTGTTATCCAGTTAAACCCTTCCAAAATGGTTTTATCACAACTTCTTGCAATGTAGTCCAACTTACTCCCTACTTGCCAGTCTCAGTCTTGCTTTTACACAAAATAGCCAATCAAATCTGCTTGCGTCCTCCTCTGCTCCACTGGACTACATATTCCTATCCCAATTATAAAGCAAGTGAACACCCAACAAAACAATTCCAGCAGTTGCATAAAACTAATTTCTATGAAGAACTGCCATTCTTTAAGAGTTCAGAAGCATGTCAAACCGAAGAAAAGACCTGGTGAATTTTTATTTTTGTATAGCTTTTGAAAAAAAAGAAATGAAGAAAACTTCTTTGAAAAATTAAGGAACCAATTGAACTGCTAAACTAATAAATCTTTGACCACTAAGTCAGATTTCTATTAACTAGTTATTAGTTTATTAACAAATAACAACTAATAATCACACCATTTGTGAAAAAGCCTGATTTCCAAGGGTTAAGCAAATGTTTCCAATTAACCATTAATTATTGCAAAGCCACCCTGTACCTTATGATGATTTGAAAGAAAGCACAGTCCCAGTGACCCAAACTACGGGCAGACAACTTATGTGGAAAACCATTCAAGGGACAATACAGCAACGTTCCTTTTATCTCTAAGACCTCTTCCAAGCTGCTCAGTAAGGTTGGAATACCCTTCCAAATTCTGTTTATCAAATCTCTACCTCCTTCAAACAACTGCTGACCAAAATGTTTCTGAAACACACCTTTCATGAACATGTGAAAACAGTGAGTTTGGAGGCACCTCCATGACATTCATGTAGTTCGCACAGGCAAGCGTGTGGCACTGAACTGTGTCACTTTTTTCCCTCCAGATCTACATTAGAACCCCAACTGCCTGTCAAATCCATGAAAAGGCAAAATCCTTTGGGCTCAAATGGATTGTTTTCCATGACATCTTATAAGCAAGTTAAGATGATAATTAAAGAAGATATTAGAAGCAACTAACTACTCATTTTGATAATAATTTAACAGAACTCTGGTACAAAGTTAGTACAGTTGTGTTATAAAAACAATTGATCAGTATCATACTAATTCTTAAGTGATCCTAAACTAATCTGATTTTCCTTAAAATTGAGTACTATACATACTAAAAACTTCCCTCATAAATGTAATAACTTCTTTCGTTTTCACTGTCCTCTACAATTTTCTTGCACTGTAGACCAACATGTAAACATCTCTCAATATAAAAAGTAAGATTTAAAATTCCAAAACATGTTAACACTAGTAAATGAAGCGTATGTTTAGCTATGAAAAAAAAAAAAATTACTCTGCTAGAATTACCTTACTGAAATAAGTCAAGCAAAAACATAACAAAAAAGTAGATTTTGACATTTCATATTTTGTTGAATACTATTACTGCACAGGCAATCACTGTCTCTTACATATAAATTAACATCCTACCATCTGTCAAGTGTTCAGATAATCACAGGGTTTAATGCACAATATGGTTATTAGAATGTGACCTGACAAAAAGAAAAAGAACACAGCCTAATTTGGACTACAAAATCTATGATCTCACTTGCAAATGACAGTTTGACAAGCTATTATTCTGCATTTTGGCTTCTACAGTAAAAGCAATTTTACGCATACGTAATTCTATTAGTCATACAGCCAACTGCCTGTGGAAGATTACTTCAAACTATAAAATTTGCTTGGTCATTCAGGATTTTGAACTTATACAAATATTTGCACCATGAATAGGAATTTAATGATCCATATATACACACCTAGGAATAAAACACAAGTCACTATGCGAAATAATCCTCTGTGATGCTACCATTAACTATAGCTACACACTTCCCATGTCAAGTTTCAAGAAAGCATGCAAAAAGTCATTAAACCCATTAATTACCTATACATCAACTGACATCAGCTGTTTCAGAAGTATAGTGTACAGGACAGTTCTGTATGCAATCTGTTTCACATGCAACTGTCTTCTGCTAATAAGCACCATTAATGATTACTTTTATTCACAATATTACTTACATACTATCTTTATGGCTTGCAATACCTTGTTTTTGCCAAGGTAAACATTATTGACAGTTGTCTCTACTCAAGACCACTAAAAAAATTCTATTACTCTCTACTAACAAAAACCTATACCTGGCAAGCCTCATGTGCCCATAGCTCCCACATTTTTCAATGACTCAACTGCATTGTTAATGCTTCAATAAAATATATTTCCAAAGGATATACTCTAACGATCACTTCAAAGTGTAAAATACATGCTTGGGAAAGGTGAAGTTAAGTCTTCAGGAAAAAAGAAACAAACGAAACATTCTAAGAAAGTGACGCAACAAAAACAAACCACAGCAACAAAAAAGCGTTCAACGCAGTTCTATTACCTGCAGAACTTCAGCAGGATAACAACTATGTAATAAGTAAAACCAAGAAGTGAGGTAAATTATATTTCTTTACTTTTGCCTTCACTCAGCCACTATAGTTTTAACCTTCATGTTTTCTTTAGTCATGAAAAATTATGCGTTTTCCTGTCATGTTGACTCAATACACTTGAGTCAGTGCGCTGAAGCCACTGCAGTACAGAATCATAGGATCAGCATGGCACTATCAAACCCATAGAAATGAAATTTAAGAACAATGTGATAGATTTTTCAAGCTTTAGTTATACCACACAAGAACCTGCCTCAATAATAAAGCATCATGATTTTGCCTTCTTGCCAGAAGGCAAGAAAAAAATCAGATCATGGTTTATGTGAGGCCTATTAGCATTTCAAAGTGTAGTACTATTAACAGCTATACAAAACAGCTCTTACCAGAGGTCTCCTATTCTGATTACCAGTTTCTACCAAAAGGGAAGTTAAAAAAAAACAAGAACAAACCACGAGGAAGGAACATTTAGACTACCTCGTTCATGTTCAGTTTTACATGTAGCAAAAGATTTTCCCTTTTAAATGCCAGAAAAATATCAGTTGTACAAGATAAACATCACAAAGTACCATTTTCCAAAGGACCTGAGTGACATACAAGCCTTATCCTTGTTTTGAAAGATCAGACAATCTAATTACCGCAGGTCACCAAAACTCTCAAATATGTAATAACGCAAATAGTGGGATTTATAAGACATGCTTAGCTGCATCATCCAAACCTGTAATTGCTCTGTGAAACTGGTTCCTATGTACTGATGAGCCTCTAAGACTGCCTTCATAGGGAAATTACTATGATAAACAAAGGTAAGAATAATCATGATACTATCTACTAATTCTCTGGATGTCACTACTCTGTGTGTAGTAAGTGTGAGGTAGTGCAAACAAAAGCATCTTATGTTAGCGTGCTCTACAAGTGTTTACCTGTGGAATGACCACAGAGTAACCACGAAGCAGTAAATTCAGTCTCTCTTACTGTTCATTGAATTCATGCAGTAAAAAACTGTTAACCTTATTGAAAGTCAAGCCTCTCCCAAAATTGGAATTTAGGCACTTCCGTCAGTTGGGCGTAACTGAAAAATTTACCCTTAAATTTAACCATTTGGAACATTATTCCTCCCTAACAATAACTGACAACTCTAACCAACTTCAGGCTTTAACAAGAAAACACTGCACATCAAATCCCACATTATAAGAATTAGAGAATAACATGGAATTGTATTTGCCTAGTTATAGTTATTAGCGTTTGACTCTTCAGGGCAGACTTGCATTCAGACTAACACTGACGTTAACCTTTTATGATGGCTGCTAATTGCTAGCTGCTCAAGTGACTGAAAGCAGATCTACATGACCACAGCTGCTACATCACACCTGATCAGCTTTACTGTTGTACGTGACACCTCAAACAGAATGTTGTTGGTCAGCCTTAAATAACCATGCAGATTATGATTTTAAATTGCAATCTTTGGTAGGAAGCTGTGAAAATAACCACAGTCCCAACAGGATGTTCTAGACGCTCCACATCTCACTTCAGACAAAATGCTCCTGGAATACAGCCTCTGCTGCACTGCTGTAATTTACAGCTTGTGCTGGCAGAAGTAGGGCTGGGGAGCAGAGTAAAGACTTCTGGGTCAAGGCCTACCTGACAGGTGAAAGGAAAAGCTTCCCACACATAGTGTAGCACTCAGGAAAAGGAACAGCAGCAGCAGGGCTTGCCAAAGATTGTTTACAGCAGACAGGGTCTGCAACAGTCACTTCTACTGCAGTGTGAGGAACCTCCTCTGACACCACCCCCAGGCCAGCTACTTAAAGAAAGCACCATCCTGGGATAGGCTGCACACTCCAAGAGGGACTGGCACAATACCAGGCTGTATGGTGGAGGTACAGAGAGAATAATACCTTCCAGCATCTTCTGCTTGCACCTGGCAAGAACCTCTCTTTATGTACGCTAAACAAGTAATCTATTCTTTTCTGTTTAGAGGCAACACACAAACTCTTTCTTCGTTTTGGAGATTCAGGGGTTTTTATCACTACTAGAGTTCTGCAGGTAATATTCTAAGGATGAAGTTTAGGTATTTAAAATAATTTTCTAGTATTTGTATGTCCCAGTGAAGAAATAGTAAAAATGAAAGTGAAGGTAAAAAGAATGTATCAAAACACATCAAAAGCTACTATTTTCCGGAGTCTTACTCTTTGAATCCTGCAAAGAAGACTGAGAAAAGGTTATAGGCTTCTAGGATACTCTATTTTACAGACTTCAGTTTCCAAAACAAAATACATTTAGAAGATACTGTGTACACATAGGTCTCCCACTTTTACATTTTTTTTTTTCCTAAGCAACTGACACATCAAGATGCATTTCATTTACCTATGGAAAGGTTTCACTTAAAAGATTCAGTACATCATCTTTTAATTTTCTTTTGTTCAGAGAAAAGAGTGTTTTCACAGGAAGTTGATCAAGCTTTTGTGTTTTAAGGTCAATTTGCAAGTTTTAGCCTATACTATTCGACAGAGCATTTATATTATTATGATTCACTCACCTCACCTGTCCCATATTATCTCATGGGAGCATGAAATTGAATACATTAATATCAGAATAATTAAATAATCAAAAAGACAATATAAGTTTGTTACTGAAACATTTAAAGTAATTTCTCACTAGGTCACAGTCAAGGGAAGACGAAGATTAATGTCTGAGTATCCCAAATCAACCAAAATACAAGAGTAGCAGCTGACCTCAAGTAGTATATAACAACTACCAATACAAGCTGCAATGAAAACACTGTTGTATACGGTGTAAGGAAAATACTACAGGTGAGAGGAAGAGAAAAACACTTTAAAAAGAGTACCTTTGGTAATCAAAGGAGCTTTATACTTCTCTTCCTCCCAGAATATTCAGCAAATTACATTTGCTTCTCTGTAATAATTTCATCCCTAACAAGATCAGAGGAAATGATTTATTCCACCCCCAGCCTTCCTACATTTGTAGGTCATCCTATGGGACACTGACTTTCTGAATTGCTTTTGGCCATCTGATATTATATTACTGCAGCCTTCTGCAGAAGGAGCTAGAAAAGAAAAAAAGAAAAAAAAATCAAAATAATTACATTAATGCTTGGAATCAAAGTTTATTGACTTTCCCTTGAGCTATAATACCAAAAAGCTGGTTGCAGAAGTTGTCAGCTTATTTAATGATACCACCAACTCCTCCCCGCACTCGTCAAAATATCTTCTGAAAACGTTCTCAAAAAAGTTTCTGATGTACAGTAATACATTATTAACTCTAGTTCATCTCAATGCTGAAGATAAAGTTATCTGCCTCTGCTCCTCCTACCTGTTTGTGCCTACCAAAACGCTAAAAAACATTGTCATTGTAATAGAAAAAACCATTCAAGGGTGCTCTGAATTGTCACATTCCCAAGCAAACCAACATCTCATTTTCACACTTCAAGTATGCCCTACTTATTCTACAAAACATAGGAAAAGCTTTTATTAGAATACAGTTCTAAAAAGTACCCACATGGTAGCTTGCTCCGAGAACTTAAGTTCATAACGTGGTATTCTGCAGTATGAATGCTCCAGTGGACAGTTTCCATAGATCATTATTCCTTTTTCAGTTTTCACTCACGCTGACCCCTCCCAAGCAGAAAGGGCTACCTATACATGTATTTGTTCCAGAAGTTCTCTTTGAAGTTGCTAACATGCCTTCCTCAGATGTCCTCCTTTGGAAAGCAGATTTCTTCTCCCAACACTTTTTCTCCTAGACCAACAGTGTCAAAAGCATCTTTTTCCTTCCCTCCTTTTTTTAAAATGACTTTAAGGTAAAATGTGTATTTGTCGGAAAAGGGAAACAGTTAATCAGACAGCTGATGAGAAAAAAAATGGCCAGAGCTACTTTTTCCATAAGGGTCAGCAGTGCAACAGAAGATATCACCTCTAACAAAAGATTTGTCTTTGTATCATTTACAATACAGCTTATTTAAAACATATTGAAAAAAGTAAAATAAACAGATTTACAAGACAACGCTTTTGTCAAGTTTTCTGAAAAAAACACCAAGTACTACTCAATTGAAAGAAGCAGCTATAGCTAATCACTTTCAATATAAATCTGAGCATGCTATGGAGTGTTTACAGTAAACCTCTCCCTCCTAAAAAGGCTGAGGCTAAGAATTAATTATTTTTAAATCTAAACAACATAACCTCTTCTGAACAACATGCAATCAGAAAACCCATAAAATATAATGCATAAAATATAGTGTATAAAATATAATGTTTTTCCTCTCAGTTTTGGATAAAGATGGAACTTCTAACGAACCAAATGAGTGAAATCCTTCAGCAAGATCTCCATTAATAAATCTGTTTCTTTAATTCACTTATATGGGACA
The DNA here is from genome assembly GCA_024606505.1 of Aquila spilogaster. Lineage (NCBI taxonomy): Eukaryota > Metazoa > Chordata > Aves > Accipitriformes > Accipitridae > Aquila > Aquila spilogaster. The sequence continues at coordinate 19,408,854 of JANHGO010000043.1, forward strand.
AATGAAGTTTGTTAGTTTCATTATCTGGTGATTGAATAAGTGGATTTATGACAGAACACTCTTGCAAACATATGATACCTGCACATCTGTAACTTAATCTAACATGTTTTAGTAGCAGTAGATAGACCCTTTGATGTTATACTGAATAGGCCCTTCGATATTCATCCATGGTCAATCACTGCACACAAGATCACTCCACAATGGAAAACTGCTTTGAAAGGTTGGCTTGAATGCAAGATTATTCAGGAAAACTGTTCAAACAAGATATCATGACGTAACAGATCAGAAGAAACAGTTTTCAATAAAGGCAAACAGGGCATGCTTCTTACCTTTTGCAAGGCAATTTGTTCTGTAACATTAGAAGGGCCAACATCAGACAGAACCAACAACCTGGTCCGCTGAATTCATGTCCGTGCCTCCCACTACAAGTAGAATCTTTTCCCTTTAAGCGTCTATCAGTCCTGTGAGAGGAAGTGGAGGTATACCCAGGGAGCAATACACATATTAAGTAGGACCAAACTTCTGCACATTTCCCAAGTGTAATCTGGTTTGCATAATTAAATTAGCTTTTGCCAGGTAGGGGAAAATGAAAAAATTTTAAAAGTTTCTAAGTTAGCAGAGGCAAAAAACGCATTGTAATACTCTCCAATCAATTTAGAATAGTGTATTCACTACTAAACTTCTATTCTTGTAATTAGTCTTTAAATACATAAGAAAAGAGCAAGTCCTTTTTAGGACCTTTCAGTATTGTCCAGGCTTGGAAGTCAGCAAAGATTTTCCTGGAAGAAATCCAGTTTGTAAAACTATTTAAACAGCAGCAGCAGCGATTTGCATTACTACAGCATTACCTAGAGGAAAATACTAAAATAAATGTTTCTAAAATACTGACTTAAATAGCATAAAACATATTAATAGGTTCAGATTACCCCTATCTTACTCAACATCTCATTTTTATGATAATAAAAATAAGCAGGTTTACCTATATTTTAAATCATACACGTGAATTACGGTAAGAATTTATGCTTCCTTGTGCAGAGTACAGAACACTGACACTGGGAAAAAGAAGAATCAATCAGCTACTGAAGCTTCTTAGTTCTAACCATTACTAACGATATTTGAGAGGCAAAAAAGACTATGACATTTCATAACAAGGACATGGCAAAAAGCCATCCTCGCCTTGTAGCACTGAACTGAAGTTTGCGTTTCCTCTACAATGAAGCCATGCCTGAACACTCAGCCTCACTGAAACCATTCAGCTCAGCTTACCTGAGACAGGTTCTCAGGGCAGGGAGGGACAGCTACCAGACACCATCTTCCAGGAGAGCCGCTGAACAAACGGTTTAGTTTCTACCTTCTTTGCTCATCTCATTCCATTGAGAAGATTAGCAGAGATCCCAAGAAACTCTTTCCATTTGAAAATGAAGACGGAGGACAATAGTTTGAGACATGAAAATGCGGTGTGGGTTTAAAGATGATAATCAGAAGCTTCTTGAAAATTGTTTAATGAAGAGTAATTTTCTAGAGAGTTGGAGCATTGGACTACTGTAGAATTATTGAGTAGTCACTGAACTATTTAGTGATAACAAAATAGTGCAACTTTTATTTAAATTGTTATAAATTTCTATTCTTAAATCTGAAATACTGTAATATGCAATACTGCATTTGCAGTAGTATGATTATTTAGATATTAAACTTTATCATCATACAAAAATGGCATTATACACGACTAGTATGGATAAGCAGGAAAAATGCCTAACCTTCGTAGCAATAATGAATATTTACAACTTCTAGATATAAACTGGAACTCTCATTGAATTAAGCCAGCTTTTTATGTTGACAGTATACAGAATTAAAGACAAAATTAGGAACTTTAATTTCTACTAAGAGTTCAGAACTGCAATTTCAAAAGTGCTTGATAAAGAATGTCTTTTTTGAAAACCTTTTTGCATTAACCTTTTGACGGTCCTCCTAACTCAATTAGTTTAAAGGGTGCCTAACATCTACAGTAACATGTACAATCCCTGCTCCTATTCCTAACAAAATGCCCTTGTCTGGGTGATGATGTGTTTCAGCGGCTTTTCCTTCAGAAATATTTTCAATAAAACAATAAATACATGCCAGAGGTTATAGAGCCAAGGGTGGGGGTTTTTGTTTATTTTGGGTTTTATTTTTTAATTTATTTTTTTAAAGCATAGTTGAAGGAAATAAGACCCTTCTAAAAAGAAAAGTTTATTTTCTCATACTTAATGACAAATGATGGCCCCACCAAACCTAGGCTTTTGAGTCCAGCTTTGGGTCTGCTTCTGCTCAAAAGACAGCTGAATGGTTTCAAACATTAGCTTTGTCTTTAACCTGAGGGTACATGAAATGGAGGGGCTTGAATGTGTCAAGTTTTCCTGCTAAGAATTCAAAGCTCTTTGCTAAACCTTCCTGGTGACCTCAATTCTCTGCAACTGAGTTTGAGTACCTTTAAAGAAGTGATTTCCTAATAACATCTTTCAGTCTTGCTGGTCTCACACAGAAGTGTGATAGTTACCTTTTTAATAGTAAAAAGCGTACAGCAGTTCCCATTGGATGAAGCCTTGACAATGTAGGTTTCATTACTGGGCAATTTTAAGGCATGTAAAAAAAAAAAACCCTACTACTATGTGATTTCTTCAACTACCTTATTAAATACAAACCATTCCTTTACAAAATATTCAACATGCTAGTGCAAAGAGCACTGTTTTGCAGTGTCAAGCAACACATACTTACTCAGACCAAGTTTTTTGTTACTTGTCTTCTAGTGTTAAAAAAGTTAGGCCAAAAGCTTTAATTGAATGATTAAAGTTTAATCTCTCACCAACTATGATTAAGTGGAATCCCTTTAACTGTAATCTGAACATCTTTTTGCTATTTCTGCCCAGAAGCTACAGCTTCAAGAAACATAGCATAGAGAGAATTCTGTTGCACATTATACTTTTACCAAGAACATCAAGCATAATGCATTTTTCAGGTTTAGCCCAGTGAACAAGCTTTTTTCCCAAGGCTGAGAAGTTAGCCTTTAACAAAAGCAACCCAGGGCAAAAGGATTATGAGAAATATATCAGCATTACCAATGGGCTTTAAAGCAATCTAATTAGGTAGCCACACACTATGTTTTGTGAGAAAATTAGCAACCTAGTAATCAGATTGTCATTGGAAAGAAAATGAATAATGCATGCTAGCAGTGAAATACTAGAATTTCCTCTGCCATCTGCATCCTATAAAATCCTGTTGATATCTCATTGGGCTGACAGCCTGGCTACTAAAATACTTCTGGTTTTGTTTTTTAAGAATTTATAATATTTGAAAAAATATTGTAAGAATTACGTACCCTATTTCAGGCTTGAAACTACCATGAGACGCACTCAGGTTTAAGCACCATCTTCCAAAACAGAAGTGTTCAACACCCATTAGATGCAGAATTTCAACTTTACAACGAAGTCATTTTGTATTACATTTATGATGAAATAAAGTAAGACTCATTAATAAGATGCAATATATTAGTTATCCTCACTTAAAACTTGAGGAACACATTATTACTTAAAGTCTGTTTGTAGATTAACTAACTTGATTACAGGGAGTAGTTTACAACACCACTAAACCACCTTCAGGAAAGTGAATTTAACACATTTCCCACAGTTACAGGTTATGAAGGTTAACTGCTTTGTTTAACTTAGAAAAAAACATTCGTAAGTGATTTCAATAAATATTTCCATCTTAGCCAAGAAATATTGGTATAACAATGGAACACTAACCCTGAGACAGCTGCATTTTTAATATCATCTGAACCTCCTAGGTCAGAAATAAGTGTTATGCAACATGAATCTCGGTATAAATTAACATTTCAGGTTGTATGGAGCCATTGTATTTTAGTTCTATCATGATATACAGAATTTTAAGACCATATGACACAGGCACCTGGAAAAGAGACTGCCACTGCTGTTACCTCATTCTCCATCCATACGTAAATGCTAACATAAATTTGGCAACTAGTATGTTGAAAACCTTTAAAGTTAGAAATCAATGTGGTATACAGCCCAAAAGGTGTAATCCCAAATTTCAAGGTGTAAAGCACATTAATCTTTAGAAGTTTGAAGGACAATGCCTGGTAAGATCATGCAGTAAATATACTGGCAAAGGTGATTAGTTGAGAAACCAGAAAATCCTTCCAAGTGCTGTTTCTGTACCAACATTCAGAAATAAGAAAGAACTCTTCCATATAAGGGGAGAAAACCCACTGGCTCTTGTGGAAACACCTTTTTTTTTTTTTTTTTTGATTCACACTATGTATTTAAAATCTGTACAGTATATGCAAAGCACAAAGGAAATATTTGTGAAAACACTACATACAGCTATATTCCATTCTTAGTAAAAACCTTTCTCCTCTTCAGTAAAGGAACAACATGCCTAACATTACTATTGTCCGTGACAAAAGCATGGCACATCTTGACTGATGCGTCAATAATATTTTTCTGTACTATCTAAAACTGAGGAAGCAACTCACAACTCACCAGTCCTCATCTGTGAGCAAGGAATTAAAAATTACCATGTGACTGCAATACCACCCTGGCTGTATATGACGTATTTAAGACAACGTGATATAAGAAAACCATTATAGAAAGTAATAATGGGAAAAATTACTCCATTCAGCTATTCATTTCTCAACAATTCATCTTACTGACATCCATGTCCTAGTTTCAGCTGGGATAGAGTTAATTTTCTTTCTAGTAGCTGGTACAGTGTTATGTTTTGGATTTACTATGAGAATAATGTTGATAACACACTGATGTTTTCAGTTGTTGCTAAGTAGCATTTAGACAAAGTCACAGATTTTTCAGCTTCTCGTGCCCAGCCAGCAAGAAGGCTGGAAGGGCACAAGAAGCTGGAAGGGGACACAGCCAGGACAGCTGACCCAAACTGGCCAAAGGGGTATTCCATACCATGTGACATCATGTCTAGTATATAAACTGGGGGGAGGTGGCCTGAGGGGGGCAGATCGCTGCTCGGTTGGCGAGTGGTGAGCAATTGCATTCTGCATCACTTGTTTTGTATATTCCAATCCTTTTATTATTATTATTGGGTTTTTATTATTATCATTATTATTTTCTTCCTTTCTGTCCTATTAAACTGTTCTTATCTCAACCCATGAGTTTTACTTTTTTTTTTTTTTCCCCTGATTCTCTCCTCCATCCACTGGGTGCAGGGGGAGTGAGCGTGCAGCTGCATGGTGCTTAGTTGCTGGCTAGGGTTAAACCATGACAGTCCAAAAAAAAAAACAATCCACCCACCACAAATGGACAAGTGTACTTAAAATGATGCAATGATTTAACTTACTGTACTGTGGAGCTCTGACAAAGTGGCTATTGCAAATACAGTTTGTTTTGAGCCACAAAGCTATGACAAAAACTTGATGGAAACACAGCATGAATTCCTTCCCCCCCCCCCCGCCTTTTTTTTTTTTCTTCCTTCCCCCAGCTTTCAAAGGACCCTGTTTACAGTGTGGAAACCTACTTTTCCCTCAAGCACTCTATTTTAGGAGCATTTTCTTCCTGTCAAAGTTATTTAAAAGTACATACTTGTTGTCAATTCATAGCAAAGCTCCCATTGATGCCATTTCTAATACTGCTGTAGACTAGTTACCATATAAAGCCCTTATGCAGCATTGCTTTGTTTCATCTACTAAACGGTGTGCTACCATTTGAACACTTTATCCTTAAACCAAGAGCTTCAGAAAAACAGCTGTTTAATAGCTATTATATAAACAAGTACAAAAGTGAAAAAATTTAAATACAGCATACTATTCTAATTCAATACAGGAAAAAAGTTCCTTTACTGTCTCATTTCAGACACAATATACAAGAAAGACAACAGAAAATGTTGGGTCTATATCCACTGAAAATATGAAAGACAATTCTTGATTATAAGCATAACATCCAGTACTCATTCCCCAATTCTCAGTAGAATAATAAAGATTTTTCTCCCCCATCCCAGGAAATAGATTAGGTAAGCATGACATTTTTCCACTTCACTGTTGTATGCGTTTATAAGCTTTCCTTTTGTAGCATTTATGAATTCAAACAGTGCTAGGGTTAAGCTGGAGCAAAGCAATTTGGCATGCTTGCATCTGCTTTTATCAGGAAAAGCAAAAGCAATCCATGAGGTCTGGAATGACCTTAAAGCACAAGTATTTATTTGGAGATTCTAAGGGCTTACCAATTGTGTTTGGCAAGAGGGAACCCAAATTCAATCACACTCGTACACAATGTCACCTTAATTCAAGGAATCGCCTTTCAGTTCTACTGGTGTGTCAATAACATAATTGGTATTCTATTACTATAAATATTCTCTCTTTAAAAAGGACATATTAACCATACATTCCAATTCTACCGTGCTGCTTTCTACAAGACAGTCAAGTTTCCAAAGTCAGTTACTTCTAAATTCAGGTAATTTATTAAAAAAAAAAAAAAAATTAAATCTATGCAGTTCAATGCAATTATATTTTCTAAGTATATACATCTATGTATATAACCCAATGATGCCTTCCATAAACAACTGTCCCAGAAAAACATTAAAATCAAGCATCTCACAAGCAAACAACTAGTACAGAAAATTGTCTTAGAAATCTCAGATACGTGAAGGAGGTAGTTTGGAAAACAGGTCTTCGCTGCTTTCACTAGGCACGCTATTTCTAAATTAATCTACTGAAATACAAATGCATTCAGAGAACACACTTCCTCTAGGAACTGGACACTACTATTTTGTTTAAGGTAGGATTGCTCCCATTCATTTGTGGAATTTGAGCAACTATTAGCGTTTCCAACTCTCAAGTCCACAATAAATTAAAAGAAACGCATTAGGAACAGTTAGTGGGGAAACTTTTACTGCCTCTCAATGACAAAGATACTTGATCAAATTTAGATCCACTGCAGTGCAAGCAGTAAAACAATGTGAACGCACAGTCTGCTGCTTTGCAAATGGACTGCTTTTCCTGAACACTTCCATCTTCCACCTAATAAGCATTAACATTATTGCCAGGTGGTGATGTGCCAGTGATTAAGATTTTATTATTCTTTTTTCTAGTTTAATCACTCTTCCTCTATCCTTTTTTGTCCTTCTCTGATTATTTCCTTTAACTATCAGAAAATCTGAGACCATTTTAAAACTGGCAGTACATAGAATTCATTCTCATATGACATGCTAGCAACTCCCACCTTTCATACAAGCTAGGTACATCAACATCCTATATTCAGATACAATTTGGTGTCCTATAGCCCTGACTAATATTGTCTCTTGGGCTTTTCCCTGTTAGAGTACTGATAAGTCAGTATTTAGGATTATTTGTTTCCAGTTAGCCAGTATCTCAAACACCCGACACCATTTTGACATAGTATTGTTGTCCCTCCCCTTTGATTCCCTCAGTCCTTTCCAGCTAGGATACAACTATTTATTTTAATATTCCAAGGCAAAAGGCAGATTTCCAGCCTCCCCCCCCCCGCCACGGTGGGTCAATACTCCAAAAAACAAATTCACTCACCTCACTCATTTTCATTAACAGTCTAGTCACAGAGTTTCCTTTGAAGAATTTTTCCTTCTTTTTTGAATGAATGGTCTGAGAAAAGCAGCTGGACATTAATCCTTCAACATCTCTTAAGAAATTAAGTCATCTGTAATTTGCATAGCAGGGCACCTGTTATGCACCATTACATTCTCTTTGATGGTATTTCAGTAGCCTATTCAAACTTAAATATGTGTTATTTTTAGGTTTAAAAGGTTGGGCTGAGCAGCTATCTGTGCTTACATCTTCAGCGAATTCCATGGCATAGACACACATAGACACGTTCTTGAAACTTCTAGGCCTGGCTATCTCAGGATGTCAATTCTCTTACAGAATTCAGAATGATGACTAGTTGATCGTTATGTGCTGTCAATTCTACTGTTTCCATTCTGCCTACAGGATGAATTCCTTTCTTGGGTCAGATATGCAGATTTTTCATAGCTCTGGTTGTCAAAAAATATTTCTGATTTTGCAGTGTCTCTAATCTGTTATTTGAGACTACTGATTCACACACACAAACATACACTTCATATGAAGAAAATGACCACTGGCCTCCAACAGGAAAGAGAATTGTAACTCCTAACAACTCCTCCACTACCAAACTGAACACAGAATTGCAGACGGAAAGACACTTGCATTCCTTTCTTCTCAAAGTTGCCTTCAGAGCTCCTGTTTTCTGTATCTGGAGCCAGATTAATCACAGTTCAAACACAAGCACGTTCAGACAATCAGGAATTTAAGCCACATGTTCTCACAAAAAGACAAATTGATCCAGTTCACCAGGTCTGCTCAGGGCTCAAAAGCAAAGCAACTGGGCCCCCACTGACACACAGAGATCAACACATAGAATTCCACTACCGCCATGTACAAGGTTCTACAATCAAGATTCTTCATCACCATTTTCCGCTCAACCAGTTTGTTTGCTTAACATCCTATTAACATACTAAAAGCATATCTACACTGCCTTTTCAATCCAAAGAAAAGCTGCATGATTCTCTTAATTTCACATCAAATCCAGATCAGTAGTTCATGCTAAGGGGCATAGTAGCTCAAGCTCAGCTCAGTCCTAAAGGGGCGAGGCAGCAGCTTCAGGATGGAGCTAGCTCATATTCACCAGTTCACAATGAAGGTGTGAAGAGCTTCTATCTGCATGGAGTATAACATCTATGTAAACTGCTTATACTACGGGAGAATTAATCACCTCCTCCTCTGAGATTTCTCCTTTTGCCAGTATCCCTCCATGGAAAAGCAAGTCTGACAATTAATGCAGGTAATAGCATCTGACAGCAGCTATGCAGATGTGCCACCTAAAGGATGCAGACACTGAAAGGAATCTAACATACATTTTCACTCTCTATCCAAATAAAGAACAGGAGAAAGAGAACAGGAGAAAGAAATGGCGGAGGGGTGGTGGTGGTGTGTGTGTAAGAAATGGAAGCCAAAACTATCTAAATTAAAGATAAATATAAATGTAATAAGGATATTTGGTTCACAGGTCATCTATGGCATGCAACACCACAGGTACCATGATAACTATAGTTAAACAGAAGACAAGCAGGTACAAACAGCTGTAAACCTACAAATTGCTGCTGCCACATGTAAGTACACTTTCTTGCTTCTCCTAAAAGTTTTCCTTTGAAAAAAACTTTTATTCACTGCAGATATCTGCTCCAATCTCTTTTTTTTATTCATCTACCTATAAACAGCTTAACTGTGCATATAACTATTAAAAATGCATTTACCATGTCATAAAATGCAAACATGGTCGGGGGGGGGGGGGGGAACACCAAACTCATACCACAGCATAGCACACATTTGTTACTTCTATATGATACAAATCTGTTGTTTAACAAGTGTTTAAACAGTTGATCATAGTGATTTACAATTTATGACACCACAAATTCATATAAATTTAAATTTCACTGCATAATGTGACTATCTTGAATTTCTAAATCTTCCTTTTATGTTGCAGGCTGCTTAAATTATCACAGTTCAACTTGCTGAAACTGACAACAGAAAAATCCCCAAATGAAAAGAAGTTGTTGAAAACAAATATGAGATTAAGGGGTATTTGAATCTGACCAAAAAAAACTTATTGATGAAAATGGGTCTCTGTCAGGGTGCCTGATGTATTATCCAATCTCTTCTTCACAAAAAACTATTTCTACTTTAACTATTAATCAAAGAACAATTAAGGTACGCATTTATGAGTAAGTACAGAATGCTGAATTATCTTCAAAGCAAAGACTGAAGTTACTTTGATACTTTATACACAGACAACTATTGTGCTCTGCTACCTAAATTTTAGGTATTTATCCACTTAATACACAGTGAAGAATCCACAGCTATGCAGTATTATGTATCTTAATTTCCTGCTTTCTGTAGAAATGCTTGATGTGTACTACTACATAAGCAAGCCTCATGCAAATTCAGAAGAATCATAAAAAAGCCACTTGTAATTTTTTTTTTTTCTTCCCATCTGGCATTATTCAGCTGGGGACCAGAAGCAGTACCAGTGCATTTGTTTTTAAATATGCTAGCATTAATCTTTGCAAATATAACTACACCAGAATAACTTCACCACTGTGAACAAAGCAGAAGTCAGCAGTCATTCTCTAAGATTTGGTGACCCTCAGTACATCAACTTTCTTTACATTTTCCCTCTAACTATCACTCAGCATTTTTGTATGATAGGGAAGCCAGGTGGCTAAAGAAGTTGTCCTGTCAGCTTTATCTTTAATCTATGCACTTAGATCTGTGAGTATAACAACAAAGGGTGTAAGGCAATGTTTGTCAACACAATGTAATAAACAAACTTACCTTCAGAGTATCTTCTTTCTGTACTTCAAGGCTACAAAAGGATAATAAATACATATGTAAAAGTAATGACCTGCCTAATCCCAAAAAAAGAATGTTTGGCCTATGTGTTAGTAATAATGTTTACTTTGTTCAGCTACTACTGTATGAAAAAAGTCTGTACTAATAAGATGACTAAGCTATGGTGCCATTAAAGCAGTAGAGAGAAGCGACGTTAAAACTAAAGTCATCCAGCAGTCATGTACATAGAGAGGGTAGGCAAGGCTAAAGCGATTTTGGCCAATACTGATTTCCTCTGAAGTTACAGGGGAACTGCCCTGCATGTTTGTCAGCAAGACAACTCAACACAGCCAGAAGATCAATTTGTACAAACCAAAGTTTAATCTGGAAGATGATTAACAAACAAGTAGAACTAATTACCAAAGGAACTGGTCACTCATCCCACTCTCAGTTTCTTTGATTTGAAGACAAGCTTTCCAGCAGATGCACTTTAGCCTGACAAATTATTTGCCTCCATCAAGGGCAATGAGTGAAATTAACATTCCTGACACAGGAGATCAATCTAAACACTTCAATGACCTCTTCTGATCTTTACTGCTATGAATCTATACATCACCCTAGTAACATTATGTACAATTTTAATCTTATTATAGCACAGTAAGAAACAAATTTGTCCAAAACCAAATTCTTGTCTTTCCTTCAGTTTTCCTGCAAGAAAAGAACCAAGTGAGGGAGAATTACCTCGTCTTCACCTCATTACTGCTGCACTGAGAAAAAACGTTTCTACCCTCTTCCCTCTTTTAATTTCACAATTCACCTGAAGGATAATGATTCTTCAAATTATTTAGACTAGAAAGATCTGGCTACATAAGGAGCAAGTGCACGTATAAATTGCATATCCATGTTTTTATCAGCATGCATTTGGGTTATGCTCTCATAAATCCCTCTCTTATCCACAGAAAAACCGATTCAGGTTTCACAGTCCTACTGAAAATTTTAAAAAAGGAAACAAACCATACAAAATACATTTTAGCCTTTATATGTTGTAGAGTTCATTACAGAAGAAGCAGCCTTCTGCTGACTTTTTAAAGTGTTCCTGTTCACTTACATTTTACTTCAGAGCTTATTTTGGATATTCTTTACACATTTGTGACATTGGCATTGATTCATTCTGGTCAGAAGTCATAGGTTTTATTTCTTTTGAGCAAACCAGTGGGCTTTCTGAATGAATCATCATCACACAAAAAAAAAAAAAAAAATTTAAGCAGGCTAACAACTAATGGTTTTACCAACAAAGTGCACTCTGGGAAGTTCATTGCACTCTCAGTCTTCAAGATCACCAGAAGTCATTCCGGTTCTTTATTATGCTCTCAACTGTGATATTGAGTGCAGGTGCTGTCTATAATGACCAGCTGAACATCTTTATCTAAGTTTTCAAACATAGAATATTATGTCCCATTTCATTTTTGAGACTTATTTCAAATTTTTCCACACAGGTCTTGGGTACAAAGATGATATTTTTCTTCAGGGTCTTTTTTTTCCTAGCTCTCTAAGCCATCCTCAGAACTCATCAGCTGAATTGTCATCAGCCATTGTTGAGCTTTACAAGTCATATTGATTGGTATCTCCCAAAGGCATATTGTAATCATTTTACCACTGATAGGGTTATAGGCAGACACACACTTTGACATTCCCCTTAGATAGGATAAATGCAATCCTCCTTTTCTCAGAACTTGTGCAATTCACTACATATCCATCTATCACCACAGAATGACCCTTTCTATTCCACTGAAGCTGTAAAGCCCAAAGATACATATATCTTCCTAATTCATACATATACCATGCATTCCATAGTCCTATTTTTTTATTAGTTCATGGTGGTTCCGCTCATTTTCTCAATGAAAATATCAGCCAGTGAATTCCTTTTGAACGATTTTGTACAGCATCACTTGGAATAAAACATTATTAACAGGCTACTCCCCCAGTGTAATCTACCTCATTCTTAAGTACCAGAAGGTATTCCTGACATGTGCCACATACGGATCATTTTGCTTGTGGACTGTCACAACCATTCTTATCATTAAAAAAAAAACCAAAACAAACAGACAGAAACCAGTTTGTAGTTGTGTACTGGTTTTGGCTGGGATAGAGTTAATTTTCTTCACAGTGGCTAGTATGGGAATATGTTTTGGATTTGTGTTGGAAAAAGTGTTGATAATCCAGGAATGTTTTAGCTATTGCTGAGCAGTGCTTACCCAGAGCCAAGGCCTTTTCTGCTTCTCACGCCACCCCACCAGTGAGTAGGCTGGAGGTGCACAAAAAGTTGGGAAGGGACACAGCTGGGACAGCTGATCCCAACTGACCAAAGGGATTTACTAGCTAAAGCAAATATTTGATCTGTCTACTTTTACCAGCATGTTCTCCACTGATGACTCGCTATCATCCTCAAATGATCATCAGTTCAAACACTTGTCTAGTTTCTAAATACCCCCATAAACCCACCACCAAAGTAGCCTGTTACTGCCACGATAGAGAACACCTAAATTTTATCCGCACACAGACATTTTAAGACATGCACAATGCAGACATGGTTAAGGTGCTATGTGTTTACAGAAGCAATAGATAAAACATATAATCATCATAATGCTTTAAACAAAAAGGTCATAAAACAATTCCACAAGTCCTATAAATACAAATTACATTGTGTCTGTAAACATTATATCCAGTAGCCATAACACTTCATATAGCTAGTTTTCAGACACAGCTGATTCAAAGAAAATTCTCTTTAAACAGCCAAAGAAAAAAATCCATGCCAATATAGCAAGATTACTTTTCCATATCGAAATTACACTTGTATTCAGTTTTGCAGTTAAATTATTTTTATATATCAGTCAAGTGCACATCTAATTGGATGCAAGTTGATATGAATTAGACTAAGTAATTCACAGCAGCATTTAAAAAAATGCAAAAAACCATAAGGATACACATCTTTTCTTTAAGAAGTCACAATCTTGCTAGCTTACTATCCAACGTGCACATTCTTGTTGCAGTTACTACATATTTTTGTAGGCATTAGGAAGAATGACACCTTAATTCAGGAGACTAGACCAAAGCAGAAAGTTTTATTGTTAAAAAAAAGTGACTATGTGTGAATCACCTCATTACTGTAAGACCTGTAATGATTAAAAGTCATAAGTATTTCAAGTCTTAACTATTATACCTCAGTTCAATGCATTTTAGAATCCAACCCATAATCATTTTCCCCAAAGATTTAACTTTATCAATTGTTACTACTACTATTTTTATATTTGAGAGCTGTAAAATAGTTCTAAAATATACAAATTTATTGACAATACTTAAAGTTATATGTGATTTACCTTCAGTGTTCATACAGGAAAAAAAGGACAGTCAAAAATATCAGTCAGTACTTTAAGGAAAAGACTAAAAATCTTCTAATTTAGGACCAACAAACATTTTCAGAAATATATTAAGTAGCTCCAGCAGATAAAAGCAAGGATCAATGAAACAATTATTTTTCAAATTTTACTCAGATAAGAGTTAAATGTTGAACTATTGTAAATTAAAATATTTGGTTAAATGGAATTTCCATCAAAGCTTAATAACCAAATTCAAGAGAACACAAAGTGTTATGTACTTTCTGCGGTTCCTATAATGCTTAATTCAGTAACCCTAAATGGAGTGTTACTGCTGATTATTCTAAGTTGGATAAGACAATTTGACACTTACTATACTTTGAAATTTTACTCTAGTAAAAGCATTTTAAAAACTAGACATATCATAAAGGGCTAGAAAAACTTCTTCCTACGTCTGACATGGGAAAAACCTCTAATCAACATTTACTAAGCATTATGTTTTGTGCTTCTTTTGCTAATAGTCTCAAAACTACAAGTAAAAATCAGTCATTGCAAGAGTAAAGAAGTCAAGCCAGTCAACACATACAAACTTCAAAGAGCAACCTGCACAAACTCAGTGCCCTAACATTGCTCTCATCACTGAACTTCAAAGAGCTCTGTGTTGGGATTATGGCAAGATTTGGCCTAGTGTACAAAACTCTAGCTGCACTATTTTGGGAAAAATATAATAAAATCTCCATAAAAGTTTGAACATTTTAAATACTAAGAAAGTGCTCACAATGAAAACAGAGATGACTGTCACTGCCCTACTGAACTACAAAACTGTTCTTAGCATTGGATCTTAAATATACAACTAAAAGCTTTTCATCCTTCTCTTCAGATAAGGTAATTGCAAGCCCTCTTTGGAAATTAACTTTCCATGCAATCCAAAGCCCTCCATCTAGTTCCTGGATTTTTTTTTATTTTTTTTTTTTTTTTTAAACCACAAACCTTTTAATTATTAAATGTGGCTTACATTTGCATCTCTGGAAATACTTTTTTTCTTCTCAATTTTTCTAGCATTTCATTTCACACTGTTACTGGGGGTGTGAGCAGGTTGCTGACTATGCTGATAGGCAGAGAGCAGGGAGAAGTACTCTCTTCACATTTCATTCAGATAATAGAAATCTGCAAGCTGCTCAGTGTGACAGATGAGCTATGCGAGCTAAAGCAACTTGTTCCGCTTGTCAGCCTCCAAGAGTCTACAGCAGCAAGATACAATTGCGATGACACCACGATCGCAGAACTGGGTCAAACATACGGTCACTTTAAAACAGAATGTCAACCGTTCTTTCTACTTGAGGAATTTGATTCAGTGACACTAAAAGCTGTTAGATACCATTAGCTTTATATCTAGGTTCAAAATGAGACTGTTACTTTGACGGTATTTGAAGAATCCTCTTGCGAGCCCTGCATTGCCATTAAAGTTTGTAGGAATCACAAACTGTCAAATAATGTCACTATTGCCCACAGGGACTGGGTACTTTATGACCAGAACACTTCCCTGGGTTGCACCAGGGGATCTGTGTCTTTGGAGTAATATTTCCATTATAACATTTGTGGATTAAATGCATTGAAGTCCTCACAGAATTTTAAAGAAGAAAGATTATACAGATATATAATTTTATTTAATTGCAGAAATAAAAATAAAAGATACCTTACCTCATGCCTAGACCTATTATTTTGTTTAAATCATCAACTCATACAGAAGTTATTTTTTATTCCATCTTAGTGGAATAGAAGAATTACTAAGTGAATGATAGTAGACATTTAAGGAGAACTGAAAAGTAATATTTAATAATCTATTCCAATTATTTCTCTAAATCTTGGAAGATTCACTTGCATTATATTGTGATGATGAAACACCCCATGCAATACTACTAACATGCACAGTTCAAAGTTTAAATAACTGTGGTATACAGATCATGCTATATGGTGGATCTAGGTAACATTTGGAAAAGCAGATATTGAGATGAAGATAGTTCTGATCTTACTGACATTTGATCAGAATCTTTATTAAATGGCATAAAAAGCTATTTTCTTTAACAGAATTACACTACGCATGTGTTTCAGCAGAGGTAACTTTTGTCCAAAAGCACTAGAAATGTAGAAGGAAACAGCAGAAGGCTGAGACATCCAAAAGTAATTTCCTTCTCAAAATTTCACCAATTTGTGTTGGCAGTCTGAGTCAAGCTCAAATCATGGACTCTGGCCAAGCTCAAATTCCCAGCCTATTAGATTGCACAGTTGAATTTATAGGTATTTCAATATACCATATTCAAAACATTTTATAGATTTCAGGGTTTGATGTGTATATTTTTTCTGGTTTGTTTACATTACATAATTGCCTTTCTAGTTCACCATAAAAATTTTCAGGAAAAGTATTTTCAAGAAAAACTTCTCATGGAGCTGTTCAGTTAAGAAGATTCGTATTTTTGTGCAGTTAAAAACTTACATAATTCTTAAAAATAATTGTTTACTTGCTTTGATTTCTAAATGTCTTTGATCTCATTCATTAATATTCATTAGTCTTCTGATGTTGGACTAATGAGAACCTTATGCGTCTATGAGAAGCTATTTAAACAACGTTATCAGTTTTTTTTTCTGATTTATGTTTTTCTTCATCACTGACAATACTTAATTCTTTGTATTCTCCAGCTTTTTCTTCAAACTTCCTGAAAACATAGGCTACATACTCCAAAACAAAGTGGAACTCAATAGATGCATAACTAATTCGGTCAATTATGAGCACAGAACCCTAAATGGATAACAGCATAAACACATAATATATATGGACAGAATGAATAATGCTCATACTCAGCATCATTTACTTCCATGCTTTACATACATTATTTATGTTTATGATGGAACATCTCTGAAGCAAAGAAGAAAGAATACAGCCACAACTTTTCAGCTTCAAGAATTTACAGGCACAAAAGCAGCAGTGTTGTTGCCAGAAGACAATACCAGCCACTGATATTTAACATCACAGGTGCACACACAACAACATGCATAAACAGCTAGTCACTCGTATTCTTTGCATTTAAGAAAACATCAGTTGTTTTCATATTTAGTTTCCACTGTTTGCAGTACATATCCACAAGAAGTTGAAAGTAACAGTGTCCCAGCATATGCTGCACAACATACCTGCAAGTACATGCACAGCATATATTAGAAGCGCCTGGGGGAACCAATGTAAGCTTATAGGCCGAGACACTCCATCAGAACATGCCAACAAACAGTTTCAGGTTAAACATCCACTGCTCATTAAACCTTCTACACTGTTAAAAGAGTTTTGCTATTTCCCCATTCAAAACGCTGATTAACACTAGAAGTAGGCACTAGAAGTAACACTAGTTAGGCAACGCAGTCCTATCCTACTACATCTAATGTGTATGCAAAGATAATTAAAATGTGCAATAACTTTCAAAGAAATATTGCTACTTCAGAAGTAAGCATCTATGAAGTCAGCTCCAGTAACTCATACTTCTCCAAGCAACTGCAAAGCTCTTCTGCTGAAATACCATTCTGGTTAAAGAAATCACTTAGCATAAACCTCAATGCTAATCAAGCCAATGCCACACATTCACATTTGCTTCACTGGCATCTGGATTTATCCTCAACTGGTCTTACTAGACCAGTTGACTACTGTGTCTATTACAGTTCTTACATTCTGGGCTTTCACTGAAATTTCTCACTTAAAGATCAAATACAATATAATAATATTTTTTTTTTTATTATTTTGAGCTAAAGCTGCACCAGTTTGAAACCATCCATTAGAGTATTCTATCTAGGAATGAACTCTTATACCACAAGAGAAATATCCATTATAAGCTTCCTAATGACAATATAATAAATGTGCAAAACCAGGAAAGTATGTCATTATACAGTGCCCACTACAGCATGCAGAGACCAGAACGTTTGACTACACACCCATATACCAAATTTCCATACACAGAGAAAGCCATTGCTCTAGTCTCAGTATCAAATAGTAACAAAAAAGTTCAAAGGACTAAGTATCCCTAATTCTAGGACTCCAAGTGTATCTCACAGGACACTTACCTAATAGCATTGGAATCTACCAACAAACCCAAACATTAAGAGAGCTGTTTTATGCATATCAAAGTTTAAAAGATCTTCACTGGTACCAATGTTTGATTACCTGTAAAGCTATGCATATTAATATGAATTTGGTTCTGAATTACAGTATAATTCGGGGGGGGGGGGGGGGGGGAAGTAATTTTGGA
>JANHGO010000043.1:19427009-19521599 GCA_024606505.1 Aquila spilogaster
CGTACTTTCAAAGTTCTCTCTCCAAAAGGAGTTTCCTCGGGAACTTCATGATTTAGCCTCTGTTAACAATTTGAATGTTATAATAATTCCAACTGTTACAAGTTTCAATGCCAACAATAATACTGCTCATGGCAATACTTTGCCACAAGTATACAGAGAAATTTGTTAAATCAAGAGCAATGACACTAGAAGACAAAAAAGTAACAACTGCTGTTGTTTAAAACAAAAAAAAGCTCCTGAAGTTCCTCAATCTTGCAGAAAGAAAAAAACCACAGGTGCAACACTTTTAGTAAAAATAGGAATATTTAGCAAACATTGTTAAAACCACATCTTTGTTTAAGGCTCTAGTTAATGCATTTCATAGTCACCCTTTACTATACAATGTGTACTGTTCTCTTCTAATGCACTTCAAGTTTTTATAAAGGTATTTTAATTGGCTATTAAATGAAAGTACCATAATTCAGGGAAAACTTTCAACACTCTTGAAGTATCTTCTTGCAAACACTTTAGTGCTCGTGCTTCAATCACTACGACAGAGCCTGAGAAAAAAAACGATTGAGGCTACAAAGCCATAGGAAAATTCTTCCAACAACTGTAGGATTTTTATCCAGAAATAGAGGATACATTAATTGTATGACCATGTGCCAACCACGTTAAGCCCAATCATTAAGGCCACAATAGAAGATTAATAAATAAATTATCAAGGAAGCAGGTACTAACTTACTACAAAGATACAGAGGATATGTTTTAAAGAAATAAAAAAGAGCAGCTTGACTTTATAGATAGGTCTGATAGATTTTTGGTCTACTATTTAGTATTGCAAAGCTAATCTTTGCAAATAATTTTCCTATGTAATATGTGCTTTAATGTATACTTTTACTATACTTTAACAGGACTATTATAAGAAACAGTGCTAGCATCTTAAAGGTTACGGTTTATAAATAATTCAGGCTATGTAAATCAAAAGATAAAACTGCAAAAAAAACTGAATGGCTGCAACAATGCTGTTACTCCAGTTTAAATTTCTCTTTAGTAGTACATAATTGGTAATGTTCCCAGTGTATGTATATATGCGCAACAGATGGGAGAGCATTGTTGTTTTTCTATTTTGGTAACATTTACATAAAATATCATTATAACAAAGTTCATCATGTACTATGCTGTTCTACAGTCCCCTCAAAACATCACAGGCATCCAGGACTGAACATATATTCCTAATGTTTAAGAGGTAGAATATACATGTAAAAGTATTCATCTTGGAAGAAGAGTGAAAGAGATTTTATTTCTGAAATTAGTGTGCATATGCCTCTTCCTAAACAGCATTATGCTTCAGGACCAATATGTTTACAGTAAGTGTTTATATAATACACATTAACTACACTAATGGTAAACCCTTTTTTCCCCCAAGCGTGGAAGGCAACAAAATTTCCTGTAACTCATATTCTCAATAAAAATTATCTTCGCTGTTTCTATAATAGCAATGTACAGCATTTAGAATTCCGACCACCCAACAAGAGTGACAAAACAATGTTAAGACACTAGAAAGACAAATGAAATGATTACCATTCTTTAGGGCATGGCAACTTCTTTTTAAGAGGTAAACGTTGAACAAAACAAATAATAAATGAATTTTCTAGAAATAGCAGTGCTGAAGGCAATTATATGTTGTCTACTTTCTTTTGAGTATTTGTCCCTCAGCTTTAGAAAGTTATTTCAGAAATCGGGTAGATAATGTATTTAAAGCGTTACCAAGATAAAGAAAGTTACTTTATTTAAAGAAGTATCATATGTAGCAATTTCTCAGGCCTCTAAACCTTAACTCTTTAACTCTTTTAACTGTGTCACTGTATCATTTGTTCAGCAATACCTTTACAAAGTTAAAAGAGGAAGTTCTATTCTCAAGAGAAGGTAGCAGAACTCTATTTCATTACTAGCATTAAAGCAATTTTGCTTTTAGAATGAGATATTTTTCAGAAAACCTTAAGTGATAAATCACTGATTTCTTAATTGTAAGAGGTAGTAATTTTGCCCTTTTATTTGAAGGTCAGAGTTCTGCCTTCAAATCAACACATATACTGGTGCGTTAAAAAAAAAAAAAAGCCAACCTATTTATTTGCCTGTGAAGATTTTGGAGTACTGAGTCCACTTCTGGGCTCCTCAGTTGAGGAAAGAGTCCAACAGAGGACCAAAAAGATTATTAGGGGGCTGGACCATCTGCTTTATTAGGAAAGCCTGAGAGACTTGGAACTGTTCAGCCTGGAGAAGACTGAGGTGCAATCTTATTAATGCTTATAAATATCTAACATGCAGGAGTCAAGTGGATGGTGTCAGGCTCTTTTTAATGATGCCAGGCAACAGAACAAGGGGTAATGGGCACAAACTGGAACATAGGAAGATCCATACAAACATAAGGAAAAACTTCCTTACTTTGAGGGTTACAGAGCATTGGAACAGGCTGTCCAGAGTGGTTGTGGCATCCGTTTCTCTGGAGATATTCAAAACCCGCCGGGGCACTCTAATGTGTGAACTATTTAGGGAATCTGCTTTAGCAGAGAGGTTGGACTAGATGAACTTCAGAGGTCCCATCCAACCACAAAGATTCTGTGAACACTCTTGTTTGTTAGGTTCATAGCAGTCCTAGTGCTTATGCTTCCAAACAGGGGCTTTAGCATATTTCACTCAGTCCTCAGTTTTAGCATATTTCATTCAAATCTGAATGTTTTACAGACATCTCTTCCACTGTTCAGAATCTACATTCCCACTTGATAATAGTTTATAGACTTCAACATCTGCAATTTTTTTTTTTTTTTGCTCAAGCATTTCTGCAATTTTATTTGAGATGCCAGTGGAGGGATTTAAGTAGGAGCAGAAGGTTCATTCAATAAAGAAAATACAGCTTTGAATCATAGAACTTAAGAATAGATTCATAATAACTAATACTAGGACTGAGCATATGACTTCATTTTTGCAGATTAAAAACTGTCTCTGTTATCAAGTTAAACCCTTGCAAAATCATTCACAACTACTTGCAACATAGTCCAACTTCATTCCTATCTGCCAGTCTCAGAATTGCTTTTACATAAAATAGCCAATCAATCAAATCTACTTGCATCCTCCTTTGCTCCACCACACTACTTATTCCTGTTCTAATTATAAAGCAACTGAATGCTAGACAAAGCAATTCCAGAACAGATGTACACTGAGAGTTCAGAAGCATGTTAAATGGGTGGTAACTTTGCATTCTTGTGTTTATTTGAAGAAAAATAAATGAAAGGAACTTTTCTGAAAAGTTAAAGAAACAAATGAACCACAGAACTAAGAATAAATCTTTGACTCCTCAGTCAGATTTCTATTAGTTGTTTTCATCTACTAACTAATAGCAATGAACAGTCACACTATTTGTGAAGGAGCCTGCTCTCCAAGGATTAAGGCTGTTTCTGATCAGCCATTAACTATCGCAAAGCCACTCTGAACCTTAAATTTTTGAAAGAAAGTACAGTCCAATTGATCCCAATTACGTACAGACAACTTAAATGGAAAACCATTCATGAACTAAAGTTTAAGCTTTCCACAAATAATATGCAGTAGAAATAATCTGTTCATGTTAATTGCTGTGAAAAATATGACAATGATCTTTCTATCCCTTCTCTCTCTTTCATGCTGCTCAATACACTTGGAATACTCTTTCAAGTTCTCTTCATCAAATCTCTACTTCCTTGAAACAACTGCTCCCAAAGAAGTTTCTGAAATGCTACTTTAATGAAGATAAACTAATATCAAGTTGGGAAGCACATTCAGGTGTCAATGGTTTCAGGGCCAGTTCAGCCATCTACATAATGTTACGATGTGAAATACCGATAACAAAAACCATAAAACCATGAGACCATGACATTCATGTAGTTTGCAGCAATGTCTGTGATACTAAACTGCACTACTTTTGACTGTTTTTCCCCCCCAGCTGTATATTAGGAGCCCAAATACCTTCCAACTCCATCAGAGGGCAAAAATCCCTTGGACTTGGATGGATTGTTTTCTGCAACATCTTTCAAGTAAGTTAAAATGATCATTGAAGTTGTTAGGAGAATCTAACTACTCATTTCAGTAATTTAAAAGACTTCTGATATAAAGCTAGAACAGTTACGTTAACATAAATGTAATTGGTCAGAAAGATATGAAACCTTAAGTCATCAAATTAACCTATTTTCCTTAAAATCAAGTAACATACATATTTAAATCATCAGATTAATAAATGTAATTATACTTATCATTTTCACTATACTCCACAATGTCAGTGTACCCTTGACCAACAAATAAACACTCTCAATGTAAGATTTTAAAGCCCAAAGCCTGTTAGCACTAGTAGATGAAGCATATGTTTAGCTATGAAAAAATTACTCTGCTAGAATTACCTCTCTGAAATAAGTCAAATAAAAACATAACAAAAAAGTCAATTTTGACATTTCATATTTTGTTGAATACCATTAGTGCACAGGCAATCACTGTCTCTTACATATAAATTAACAGCCTACCATCTGTCAAGTGTTCAGATAATCACAGGGTTTAATGCACAATATGGTTATTAGAATGTGACCTGACAAAAGAAAGAGAACACAACCTAATTTGGACAACGAAATCTATGATCTCACTTGCAAATGACAGTTTGACAAGCTATTATTCTGCATTTTGGCTTCTACAGTAAAAGCAATTTTACGCATACGTAATTCTATTAGTCATACAGCCAACTGCCTGTGGAAGATTACTTCAAACTATAAAATTTGCTTGGTCATTTGGGGTTTTGAACTTAATTCTTACACAAATATTTGCACCATGAATAGGAGTTTATGGACCCATGCACAACCACCTAGGAAAAAAATGACTAAATAAAAATAATATTTTATGATGATACCATTAATTATAATTACAACTTCCCATTTTAGTTTTCAAGTAAGCATGCAAAAAGTCATTAAATCCATTAATTACCTATATATCAACTAATATCTGCTGTTGCAAGAGTGATGTGTACAACACACTTCACAATGTTTCACATCTTTGGTATCTGCAAATGAGCATTATTTTTATTCAGAATACTACTTACATACTACCTTTATGACATTCCATATGCAATACCTCGGTAATGCCGGAGTAAAGATTAATGACAGTTGCTACCACTCAAGGCTACTAAAATCCTATTACGGTCTACTACAAACATCCTGTACCAGGCAAGCCTCACGTGTCCATGACTCCCACAGTTTTCAAGGACTCAACAGCATTGCTAATGCTCCAATAAGATACATTTCCAAAGGATAGAGTCTAAAGATTACTTCAAAGTGCAAAATAAATGTTTGAGAAAGATGAAGTCGTGTCTTCAGGAAATAATAATAATAAGACAGTGACAAAACAAAGGAGTTTAACAGAAGCTGTTACATTACCTGCAGGACTTCAGCAGGATAACAACCATGTAATTAGGAAAACCAACAATTGAGAAAATCATCTCTGCCTCCACTGAACATCTATCTATTCTTTCAACATCCATCGTTTTTTTTAGTTATGAAAAATCCTATTTTCTCCTGTCAGGTTGGGCAGATGCATTTGTGAGTCAGTGCACTGAACGTGCGTGGCAAAGAATCATGGGATCACGATGGCACTATCAAACAAACATGAAATTGAAGAACAACACTACAGATTTTTCAAGCTTTAGTTACACAACAGAAGAATGTGCCTCAATTGTCAAGGATCACAAACAACCCCAGAAGGCAAGGAAAAAAAACAGATCATGGTTTATGCAAGGCCTGTCAGCATTTCCAAGTGTAATACTACTTCAGCTATACAAAATAGCACTTAGCAGACAACAGTCTGCTCTTGTGATTAGTTCCTACTAAAAGAGAATTAAGAAAAATGAGAGCAAACTACAAGGAAGGAACACTTAGACTAACTACACCATTCAGGTTCAGCTTTACACATAGTCAGAAAGTTTCCCCATTAAATGCCAGAAAAAATCAGCTGTACAAGATAAACATCATGAAATACCATTTTCCAAAGCACCTGAGTGACCTATGAGCCTTATCCCTGTTTTGAAGATCTCACAATCTAATCACCGTGCAGGTCAACAAGCTCTCAAATGTCTAACAGTGCAGATAGTGGAATTCATAAAACATGCTTAGCTGCGTCATCGGAAGCTGTAATTGCTTTGCGTGGCTCCAGGTAGCTCATAGGGAGGTTACTGTGTAGCAGAAGTAAGAACAGTCATTCTACAAGCTTCTAATTTTCTGGATGTCTCTCAGTTTGTACTAACTGTAAGGTGGTGCATCACACAAAAGCATCTTACATTAGCATGAACTACAAACGCTTACTTAGGGAATGACGGTAGAGAAACCACTAAGCAGTTAATTCAGTGGAATTCAAATTCATTGAATTCATCATGTAAAGAAGTGTAACTTTAGCAAAAGACAAGCCTCTTGCAAAACTGGGACTTGCACTCTGCAGTCAGTTCAGTGCATCCGAAAAAATTACCCTTAACTTTAACCACTCAGAACATTATTCTTAACAGTAACTGAAAACTTCCAAATAATTTCAGTATTTACCTAGAAAACATTGCACATCAAATCCTGGATTATGAAAGCTAGAGACTTGCATGGAATTGTATTTGCCTAGTTATAGCTTTTAAGGTTTACACTTCAGGACGGGCTTGCAGTGAGACTAACACTGAAGTTAACCTTCTATGATGGCTGCTAATTGCTAGCTACTCAAAGTGATTGTGGAAGCAAATCTCTGTGACCACAGCTGCTAAACGACACCCCATCAACTTCACTGCTGTAGAGGACACTTCAAACAAAATGGAGTTGACCAGCCTTAAATAACTGTTCCTATGATGATTTCAACTTACAGTCACTTGTAAAAAGCTGTGAAAATAACTAAATCCCAATAGGATGTTCTAGACTTCACATCTCACTACAGGTAAAGTGCTTCCTTAATACAGCCTCTGCTGCACTTTTATAATTTACAGCTAGTGCTTGCAGAAGTAGGGCTGGAGAGCAAAAACTTCTGGGTCAAAGCCTGCCTGACTGGTGAAAGGAAAAGCTTCCCATAGATGACCTAAAGTAGCACATTAAAATGACCAAAACAAATGGCAAGGAGAACACTTGTACATTGTGTAAGGAAAATGTTGTAAGTGAGAGGAAGGAAAAAACACTTCAAAAATAGTACTTTATAATCAAAGAAGCTTGTTTCTCTTCCTCTCAGAATATTCTGGCATTAGCACTGCCTGTACATTTGCTTCTCTATAATAATTTAATTGCTAACAAGATCAGAGAAAATGATTTATTCCACCCCCAGTCTTCCTACGTTTGTACGTCATCCTATGGGACGCTGGCTTTCTGAATTGCTTTTGGCCATCTGATATTATATTACTGCAGCCTTCCTCAGAAGGAGCCAGGAAAAAAAAACACAAAATAATTACATTAATCCTAGGAATCAAAGCTTATTGACTTTCCCTTGAGCTATAATACAAAAAGCTGGTTACAGAAGATGCCAACTTATTTAATGATACCACCAACTTCTCTCTGAACTCATCAAAATGTCTTCTGAAAACATTCTCAAGAAAGTTGTTGATGTATAGCAATACATTATTAACCTCAGTTCATTTCAATGCTGAAGACAGTAACTGCCTGCCTCTGCTCCTTCTACCTGTTTGTGCCTAGCAAAACGCTGAAAAACATTGTCAATGCAATGAAAAAAATCTCTTCAAGTGTGTTCTGTATTGTTACGTTCCTAAACAAACCAGCATCCCCTTTTCATCTCCCTTACTCCCATCCTCCAGCTTGTAGAACTACCAAAAAAAATTAAAGAAAAAAAAAAGAAAACAACAAAACAAACTAAAGCAGTGCTGTAGTAAAAAGCAGTATAAATCCAAGTGAGATATTTTCTTTGCATCCTGACTCCCAAACACTGTAAGAATTTTAGTGGAACTTCAAAGTATATTCAATACTATCTGAATTAGATGTGAATTTATGTCAGCCTTTCAAATGAAGAGTATTTGCCTTCAGTTAGTATTGACTTGCACCTTCATTTCAAGAAGCATAAGACAACCTGAAGCAAAAATAAAAAGTATTAAAAATTTAAGATGGAAATGCTGCTATATATTGAATCAGAAATGTGTATTTTTTTCTCCAAAAGCCAAATCAAAGGAGGTCAGACTTGATTTGATTGTCCAAATTCATGTCCATCATTTGACACATTTAACTAAAGTAAATATTTCTAAAACTCTAGTTTAAGTAATACATTAATAGGCTAATATATTGGTAATCTAAATATGTCCTTTTTATAGTAATGAAAGTAAGCAGGTTTACTTATGCTTTAAATCATATATGTGAACTGGGGAAGGAATTTATGTTCCCTCAAGCTGAGTACAGAATACTGAGATCAGGAAAAAGAAGAATCGATTAGGTACTGTAGCTGCTTGGTTCTAACCATTAATGACAGCACATTTGAGAGGTGAAAGACTATGACGTCTCCTAACAAGGACATGGCAAAAAGCCATCCTCGCTTTGCATAGCTGAATCCAAGCATGATATTCACCACAATGAAGCCACTCCTCAACACTCTACCTCATGGAAACATCAGCTTACCTCAGATAGGTCCTCTGGGCACAGAAGGACAGGCTTCTGGGAAAGCAGCAGGAACAAACTGTTGTATTTCTTCCCTTCTTTGCTCATCTCAGTCTACTGAGAAGATTAGCATAGATTCCAACGAACTCTCCTTTCATTTAAAAATGAGGGGGAAAGACAATAATTAAAGACACAGAAGTGTGATGCAGGCTTAGAGATGATAACAAAAGGTTTCTGGAAATCTATTTAATGAAAAGGAATTTACAGTATTACTGTAAATTACTGACTAGTCACTGAATTTTAGGGATAACTAAACACTGCAATGCAAAACTACAATAGTTGTAATTTTCTGCTTTTAAATCTGAAATACTATAACTTACAATAATGCAGTAGTATGATTATTTAGATATTAAACTTAGCCGTCATACAAAAATGGCATTACATACGTCTAAAACGGATAAGCAGGAATAATGGTGAAGTGGTGCATAAGTAATGAAAATTACACTTTAGATATAAATTGAAAATCTCATTGAATTAAGCCAGCTTTTTATGTTGACAGTATATAGTATGAGATACAAAATTAGAATCTTCATTTGATTTCTACTCAGAGTTCAAAACAGCAATTTCAGAAGTGCTTGATAAAGAATGTCCTTTTTTAAAATTGATTTGCATTAACCTTTTGTCAGTCTACCTAATTGAATTAGTTTAAAGGGTGCCTAACATCTGCAGTGACATGTACTGTCCCTGTTGCTAATCCTAACAGAATTCTCTTGCCAGAGTGGTGATGTATTTCAGTGGTAATTCTTCCAGAAATATTTACCCCCAGTGGGTGGAAGCACAGTTGAACAAAATAAGTCCCTCTTCAAATTTCTTCCTCACGGCCTGGCCCTCAGTACCCAGTCTTTTGATTCCAGGTTTGGGCTTGCATCTGTTCAAAAGACAGTTGAATGGTTCTACACGTTACCTTTATCTTTATCCTGAGGGTACCACACAGGCAGTGGTTTTACTGTGTTCCCTATTAAATATTCAAAGCCCTTTGCTAAATCTTACCAACAGAAGAGGTTCCTGGTGACTTGAATACTCTCCAGTCAGCCTTATGAGCCTTTAAATAAGCAGTTTTCTAATAATATAAGACCACTGAATCACAGGGGTTGGAAGGGACCTCGAGAGATCGAGTCCAACACCCCTGCTAAAGAAGCTACCCTACAATAGGTCACAAAGGTAGGCATCTAGATGGGTCCTGAACATCTCCATAGGAGACTCCACAACCTCTCTGTGAAACCAGTTTTAGTGCTCCATCACCCTTACCATAAAGAAGTTCTTCCACACGTTAGTACAGAACTTTGTGTATTCAAGTTTTAGGCCATTACTCCTTGCCCTAATCATCTTCACTATTACTCTAGGCCTTTAATCATCTTTGTGGCCCTCCGCAGGACTCCCTTTAAGAGATCCCTGTCTTCTTTGAACTGGGGAGCCCAGAACTGCACACAGTAGTCTAAATGTGGCCACAACAGGGCAGAGTAGAGGGAGAGGATCAACTCCCTTGCCCTGCTGACCATGCACTTCTTAATGCATCTCAGGATGCCACTGGCCTTCATCGCCACTATGGCACACTGCTGGCTCATGGCCAACCTGCTGTCAGTCCATCAGGACCCCCACATCCTTCCCAGCAGAGCTCTTCTCCATCAAGTCATCCTCTAACCTGTACTGATGCATGCAGTTATTCCTCCCCAGGTGTAAGACTCTACACCTGCTCTTGTTAAACCTCATCAGATTCCTCCCTGCCCAACTTCTCCAGTCTGCCCAGGTCTTGAGACTTCAAGTCTTTCTGCTATCATACAGCACTGCCTAAAAGTTACATGTACGCACCTACCTTTCTTACTATTAAGAAGTGTATACCAGTTTCCACTGGATAAAGACTTGATAATATAGGTTTCATGCGTGGACAGTTTTGAAGTATATAAAAAACAAATAATTACTGTGTGATTTAACTACCTTAACTTTAAACACAAACCGTTCTTTTAGAAAATCCTCCATAAATTGTTGAAAAAAATGGACTGTTTTGTAGTGTAAGCAGTACATACTTAATCAGACCAACATATTTTGCTGCTGATCTTTAAGTGATTAAAAAAAAGGCTAAAATACTTAATTCAATGATTAAAGTTTAATTTCAGACCAACTATGACTACGTGGAATCCCTTTACGTGGAATCTGAACTTCCTTTTGCCATTTCTGCTCAGAAGCTAAGGCTTCAAGAGCATGGCATAGAAAGAATTCTGTTGCACATTATATTCTCTCCTGAAAATTAGGCATAACTGCATTTATCATGTCTAGCCCAATGAACAAGTTTGGTTTTTTTTCCATAAGACTAAGAAACAAATGCAACCCAGGGCAAAAGGATTATGAGAAATATATCAGCATTTTGAACAGGCTTTAAAGCAATCTAATTATTAGCCACATGCTCCATTTTGTGAGAAAAATAACAACCTAATAACCAGATTGTCATCAGATAAAGAATGAAAAATGTGCACTAGCACTGAAATACTACAACTTTCTGTGCCATCTGCATCCTATAAAATTCTGCTGAGCTCTCACTTGGTTGACAGACTACCAACTGAAGTGGTCTTTTTTTTTTTTTTTTTAAGAATTGATAACATTTGGAAGGAAAGTGATTTTAACTTAAGAATTACCTGTCTTATTTAAGGCTTGGCACTACAACAAACTGCTCCTTGAGAAAAGATTGGCACTTGGGTTTAAGTAGCATCTTTCAAAATAGAATGATTCAGCATCTGTTTGGTGTATAACTCCAACTTTTAACTACATTGTTTTAAATGACAATGTTTATGGCGAGATAAAGTAAAACTCACTGATAAGACACGAGATATTAGTTACACATCTTTAAAACTTGAGGAACACATTATTCCTTAAATTCTGTTTGTAGACACACCTGATTCCAGGTAGCAGTTTATGACACCATTAAACCACCTTCATGAAAGCAAACCAAAAATGTTTCCAACAATAAAAGCTTACAAAGACTAAACGCTTTATTTCACTTACAAAAAACCCAGTTCTGACTGACTGGTATAAATATTTCCATCTACACAAGAAATACTGTTAAAGCAGTGGAACGCTAATCTTAGAACAATGGCAATTTCTAGTATCCTCTCAATCTCTTAGATCAGAAAGAAGCATTACAGAATTCAAATTTCAGTGAAGGTCACATTTCAGGTTGTATGAAGCCATTGTGTTTTTTTTCCTATTATGATATAGGGAATTTTAAGATTATATGATGCAGCCACCAGGAAAACATGCTACCACATTAAGTAATCCATACCTAAACTCAAACATAAATTTGGCAGCTACTGAGTAGAAAACCTGTACAGTCCCATGGCACGTAGCCTGAAAGGTATAATCCTAATTTTCAAAGTATGGAAAACAGCCTTTGGAAATTTGAAGAACAATGCCTGCTGAGCTCTTGCATTGAATATACTGAACAATCAGAAAATACTTCCAAGCACTGTTTCTGTACCAACATTAAAAAATCTGAAATAACTCCAAAGAAGAAGATAAAAACCACCAGCACTCACAGAAACTTTTTTTTTTTAAATCACACTATGTATTTAAAATCCCCATAGTGTATGTGAAATACAAAGAAACATTTGTACAAGCTACATGCACCTATATTCCACTCCTGGTATAAATTCTTTTGTGTCTTGGAAAGGAACAGCATGTATAACCTAGTAGTATCAAAAAATTGGCAAAAGCCATTTTTCCATATGATCTACAACCGGAGACTGAAAACTCACCAGACGTAATCTCTGAACAAGGAATTAAAAACTATGTGACCACAATATCACCTTAATGTATGTGAAGTATCTAAGACAACATAAGCAAATGATTATAAAAACTAATGGGAAAAAATTATTTCATTCAGCCATTCAACTTACGTGTACAAAAACATGCAGTAACCAAAATACACACTAAGCCTTAGCCACTGTTACTTCATTCCCAGTTCCTTTCTTAAGAATCCATCTTTCTCAACTCTGAAAAAACATCCACTGCAAAGTTGCTGCTGCTAATACAGTTTGCGCTGAGCCAAAAAGCTATGGCAAAAACTTGATGATAGAAGTATCATGGCATGATTCCCTCCCCGCCTCTAGGAACAACCCTGTTTACAGCGTGAAAACTTTCTTCCTTCTCAAGTGCTCTACCTTAAGATCGTTTTCTTTCTGTCCCAGTTATTAAAGCTATGTATTTGTTATCAAAACAGAGCAGAACTCCCATTGATGGAATTTCTAATGGTTCTGTAAACTAGTCACCATAAAGAGCGCTTGTGCAGCATTACTTTGTTTCATCTCCTAAACAGTGTGCTACCACTTGAATACTTCATCTTGAAACCAAAAGCTTCAGAAAAACAGCCATTTAACAAGTGCTTATAAAAAAGTACCAAAAAAGTGAAAAAATGTAAAACACAGCTTGCTATTCTAATTCAGTACAGTAAAAGAAAGACTCCTTTATTGTCTCATTTCAGAGACAACATATCAAAGGCAGAAAATGTTGGCTTTATAGCTATTGAAAATATGAAAGACAATTCTTGATTCTAAGCATAAGATTCAAAACTCATATTTACTGAGTCTTGAGGAATAAAAGGAATAAAAAGATTTTCCCCCTCTTCCCAGGAAATAGATTAGGTAGGCATGACATTTTTCCACTTCACTGTTGCATGTGTTTATAAGCTTCCCTTTTGTAGCATTTATGAATTCAAACGGTGCTAGGGTTAAGCTGGAGGAAAGCAATTTGGCATGCTTGCTACTGCTTTTATCGAAGAAGGCAAAAGCAGTCCACGAGGTCTGGACTGACCTTAAAGCAGAAGTGTTTATCAGGGGATTCTAAGGACTTACCAAATGTGTTTGGTAAAGGGGAACCTAAATTTGATGACACCTGCACACAAAGTGTCAATAATATAATTGTTATTCTATTATTATAAATATTCTCTATGTAAACAACTTCTACATGTAAATTAAGAAGATATATTAATTCTATATTTTACAGGACGTAGAGATAAGTTTCCAAAGTCAGTTACTTCCAAATTCAGAAAATTTATACAACAAAATTCAACCTATGTGGTTCCATGCAATTATATTTTTGAAGTGCGTGTGTGTGTGCATATATATATATACATACACACATACATACACAGATATATACACAAATACTTTACCACAGACAATTCTCTTAGGAATACCAGGTACACGAAGGAGGTCATTTGGGAAAAAAATGCATCTTAAAAGTACTGTGGCCATGTAAAGGATGCAGACTCTGGAAGGAATCTTTACTGAAATAAAAACAGGATAAAGAAAACCAGGGGCAGAGAAATGGAAGCCAAGACTCTAAGTTGAAGATGAATACAGTAAGGATTAATGCATGTATATTTAGTTTACAGGTCACCTATCACATGCAATACTACAGGCAAGTGCCTGTTAATAACTATAATTAAACAGAAGACGAAGCATATACAAACAGCCATAAACCTACAAACCACTGCTGTCACACACAAGTATACTTCCTTGCATCTCAAAAGTTTTCCTTTGAAAATACTTTTACTCATCACAAATATCTGTTCCAATTTCAGTTTTTTCTGTGCATTCATCTACCTATAAACAGCTTAACTGTGCATATAAACATTAAAAATCAATTTACCATATCATAAAACAAAAACAGGCACAGAAAAATACCAAACCCATACCACACATTCATTTCTTCTATATTACACCAATCTGTTGTTTAACAAACGTTTCAGCAGTTGATCACAGTTACAATTCATGACAACGCACATCTATACTAGCTTACATTTTACTGCATAATGCGACTGTCTTTCATTTCTAAATCTTCCTTTTGTGTTTCAGACTCCTTTAATTATCACAGTTCTTTTCTGGGATATTGGAATTTATATCACTGAACTGTGATATCAAAGTTTAACTTTTCCAAAGCTGACATCAGAAAATCTCAAAATGAAAGAACTTATTGAAACCTGAAGTGAGAACATGGGATGAAAATGAGTCTTTGCCACAGTGCTTGATGCATTATCCACTCTTTTTTTTTTTCCCTAAAAGAAGAAAAACCAAACAACCAATACATTTCCATTTTAAATACAAATCAAAGAGTAAGTAATTCTGCGCAGAATGCTAAGTTCTCTTCAGATACTGAAGTTACCAACACACTTCGTACATATTTAACTACCATCCTCAGTTACTTAAATTTCAGGGATTTATCCATGGAAATTATCCAGAACACAGTGCAGTGGGGGTGAGGAGGGGGAATCAGATCTCTGCAATATTTCATATTTTATCTCCTGCTTTCTGTAGAAATGCAACTATATAGGCAAGCCTCATGTAAATTAAGAAGAACCACAAAAAATACCACTTGTAACATTTTTTTCCCCTACCAAACACTATTGAACTAATGACCAGAAGCAAAACCAGTGCATTTATTTTTAAATACACCTAGCATTAATCTTTGCAAACATAACTACACCAGAATACCTTAACCAGCATGAACAAAGCTAAAGTCAGCAATCATTCTCTAAGATTCGGCCACCCTCAGCACATCAACTTTCTGTACATTTTCCTTCTAACTACTGCTCAGCAGTTTTGTATGATAGGAGCACCAGGTGGCTAAAGAAGTTGTCCTGTCAGTTTTATCTTTAATCCATGAACTTTAGATCCGTGAATATAACAGCAAAGGATACGTGGCAATGTTTGTCAACACAACAGAACAAATGCACTTACCTTTACAGCATCTTCTCCTTCCTGTACTTTGAGGCTACAAAAGCTTACAAAATAAATATTTGCACATGATTACATATGTATCAGTAAAAAGAGAAGTTACAGGGGAACTACCCTGTACGTTTGTCAGTGAGACAACTAAGCAGAGCCAAAAGATCAATTTGTACAAGCCAAAATTTAAGCTGGAAAAAGGTTATCAAATGCATTCAAGAGATGTGGCTGCTCCTCCATTTCTCAGCTTCTTCAGATGAAGGCAAGCCTCTCAGCACAAACACTTCAGTCATACACAACTTACTTGCCTCCATCAAGGAAGACCAGTGAAATGTACACGTACCAAAGTCATAGTTTTGACTTATTTTGACCAAACCAGTGGGCCTTTCAATTATGCAGACAATGTCACTTATTACTAAATAGGCTAACAACAAGTTTCATCAACAAAGTGCCCTGTGAGTAGTTCAATACACTCCCAGTCTTCGAGATGACCAACAGCCATTCTGGTGCTTTGTTACATTCTCATCTGTGTGGCTGCCATCTATAAAGACCAGGTAAATGGAATTCAGGTGAATGCTTTTATCTCATTTTTCAAACCTAGAACATGGTATCCCATCTCATTTTTATTAATATTATTTTCAAATTTTCCACACAAGTTCTGGGTACAGAGAAGATATTTTTTTGGGTAGTTTATCACAGCTCTCTAAGCCACCCACAGAGCTCATCAGCTGGAATGGCATCAGTCGTTCCACTCTATGATAGCCATATTGATTGGTATCTCCCAAAGGCATACTGTAATCATTTTATCACTGCTAGGGTTATGGGCAGACACACACTTTGACTTTCCCCTTAGATATGAGAAATGCAGTCCTCGTTTTTTCAGACCTTGTGCAATTCACCACATATCCACCACCACAGAATGACCCTTCTTACTCCTCTGAAGTTGTGAAGCCCATGTATTTATATTTTTCTAATTCAAACATGCCATACCATCTATAGCCCTTTTTCAAATTAGTTTACAATGGTTCCACCCATTATTTCCTCCATGAAAATATCAGTAGTGCATTCCTTCTGAGTAATTTAGTACAGCATCACTTTGAATAAACTCAGTATTAATAACAGACTTCTCCCCCAGTGCAATGTACTACACTCTTAAACATCAGAGTATATTTCTGATACCTGTCACACACGTTATTTTACTTGAGGCCTGTCACAATTACTCTTCATAGAAAAAAAAAACAGCCCATCTTGTGGTTGTTCCTAGCTAAAGCCAGAATGTGATTATCTGCCTTCTAACACCAAGTTTGTACACTGATGCCTCATTATCATCCCTCAAATGACCATCAGTTCTGGTATTTGTCTGTTTTCTAAACAACCCTTGGTGACCACCATCAATGAAGCTTGTTATTCTCATGATAAAGTATATTTTGTATCCACATAGGGACATTTTAAGACACACAGCATAATCGTGGGTAAGGTGCTGTTTGTTTACGGCAGCAATAGATAAGCACATATTCAGCACACTCTTTATTAAATAAAGTCATAAAACAATTCCACAAGTACTTCAACTTAATGTTGTGCATGTCCAAATATTACATCCAGCAGCCTCAGTATTTCATACAGAGCTAGTTTCCTGAGACTAGTGACTCAAAAAAATAATGTTCCAAGAGTAAAACAGAAAATCCGTACCAGCATAGCATGATTAGTTTTCCATATTAAAATTATACTTGCAGTCAGTTTTGCACTTAAATTAGTTCAAGTTATTCTTAAATATCAGGCAAACACATCTAATTAGATGCAAGTTGATGCAAATTTGAAAAGGCAATTCACAGCAGTATCTAAAAAAAAAGAAAAAGAAATGTAAAATAACCCATGGATATGTCTTCTAAGAAGTCACAATCTTGCAAGCATACCTTTGAATGTGCACATTTTCTCGTTACAGTTACCAATATTAGCTGTACTGACGAGCTACGTATTTTTGTATGTATTTAGAGGAATGACATCTTAATGTGGGAGAAAAGTAGGCCAAAGCAGAAAGTTTTGTTTAAAAAAAAATAACTACATGAATCATCTCATTATTGTAAGACCTGGAATGACTAAAAAAAATTAAGTATTTTGTCTACTATACCACAGCTTAATGTATTTTAAAGTTCAACCCATAAATATTTTCCCCGAATACATAACATCAATTATTTTTAAATATATTTGTGAGCTATCAAACAGTTCTTAAGGATACAAATTTATTAACAATATTCAAAGATATATATATTTACCTTCAGTGTTCCTATAGGAAAAAGTTCAATCAAAAAGCAGCATTAAGTACTTCAAAGACTTAAAAAAAAATCTGCTAATTCAGAACCAAAAATCATGTTTAGAAAAGTCTTAAGTGGTTACAACAGATAAATACCAGGATCAATGAAACACTCACTTTCCAAATTTTATACAGATAAGAGTTAAATGGTATATTACTGTAAAATGAAATATTTAGTTCAATGGAATTCCCATCAAAGTTGAATAGCCAAATTCAAGTGAACACCAATTGAAGTATTACATACTTTCCTATAGCATTCAATTTAATTACCCTAAATGGAGTGTTACTACTGATTACTGTCTCTCAAGCTGAATAAGAACATTTGACAGTTACTCTGGAAAAAAAGCATTTTAAAAAAACCTATCATAAATTTGAAGGGCTAGAAAAAAAATATCCTGTTTGATATGGGAAAAACTTTCATCAACATTTATTAACCATCATGCTTAGTGCTTCGTTTGCCAATACTCTCAAAATGAAGAATGCTAATTGGTCACTGCAAGAGTACAGCAGTCAGGCCACTCACATACAAACTTCAAAGAGCAAACTGCACAAAATCAATCCCATAACATTGCTCTCAGAGAACTTCAAAGAGCTTTTTGTTGAGATTATGGTAAGATTATTTGGCCTACGGCATACAAAATTCCCAGCTATGCTATTTTGGGAAAATATAATAAAATCCCCACAGTTCACACATTTCAAATGCTAAGGAAGTGCTCACCGTGAAGACATAGATGACTGTCACTGCCCTGCTGAACCATAAAATTGTATCTTTAATGTACAATGCTGGGGACAACTAAAAGAATTTCATTTCTCTTTTCAGATAAGGTAATCACAAGCCTTCCTTAGAAATTAACTTTCCATGTAATCCAAATCCTTCTATCTCGCACCTGGAGATTATTTCTGTTTTTCAAAATCGCATGCCTTTTAATTATTAGATGTGGCTTACATATGCATCTCTGAAAATATAGTTAACCCCTATTTCTCCAGCATTTTGTTTCACTCTGTTACCAGAGTGTAAGCATGCTGCCCAGTACACAGATAAGCAGGGAGCAGGGGGGAGTACTTTCTCCCCGTTTCATTCAGCTAATAGAAATCTGAAGGCTGCTCAATGTGACCGATGAGCTATGTGAGCTAAAGCAACTTGTTCCGCTTGTCAGCCTCCAAGAGCCTACAGCAGCGAGATACAATTGTGATGACACCACGATCGCAGAACTGGGTCAAACATACGGTCACTTTAAAACAGAATGTCAAATGCTCTTTCTACTTGAGAAATTTGATTCAGTGACACTAAAAGCTGTTAGATACCATTAGCTTTATATCTAGGTTCAAAATGAAACCGTTACTTTGACAGTATTTGAAGAAGGCTCTCGTGAGTCCTACATCGCCATTAAAGTTTGTAGGAATCACAAACTGCCAAATAACGTCACTGTTGCCCATAGGGATGGAGTACTTTATTGACCAGCACACTGTGCTGTGCTGCACCAGGAGATCTGTGCCTTTGAAACAATATTTTCATTATGACTTCAAAGATTAAATGGATTAAAATCCTTCCAGAATTTTAAAGATCAAACAAACATAAAATTTAGAAAACAGGAATACAAAAGTAAAAATAAATGTATCCCAACTCATGCCTACGCCTATTTTTTAGTCCAAACTACCTCATAGAAATGAATCACTGTTGGTTTTTTGTTTGTTTTTGGTTTTTTTTTTACTCTATTGGAATAGAAAATTTCCTAATCAAATATATGTATTTAAAAAGGACTGGCAAACAGTACTTACAACCCATTCAACTTATTTCCATGCATCTTTGAAGATCAATTTGTACTATGTTGTGACAATGCAACATTTACTCCATGTAATACTAACATCATGCACAGTTCACATTTTAAATAACTGCAGTACAGAGTTCGTGTCATATGGTATACATTTAGAAAAGCAAATGTTAAAGTGAAGATGGTTCTTGACATTACTCTTACATTCAATCATCAGAATTTTTGTTGAATCACATACAAACTGTTCAATTTAAGTTGGAGTATGCACATACTGTAACTATTGTCCAGAAACACTAGAACACATAAAACGGAACAGAAGTCTGAGACATCAAACGTAATTTCTTTCTTGGTATTTCACTAATTTGCATTGACAAAAAAGGCACTCTAAGTGAAGCTCAAATGATGGACTCTGCTTAAGCTCCAATTCTCAGCTTGCTAAGGCCCACAGCAGAATTTATAGCTGTATTGAATATACTGTATTTAAACATTTCTTATATATACATCAACATCTGAAATATATCCATTTTGTTTACACTCCATAAATCCCATCTAGTTCTGCATAAACATATATCAGGAAAAATATTTCCAAGGAAAACTTCTCATGGAGCTATTCAGTTAGAAAGATGCCTAATTCTGTGTAGTTCTAAACTTACATAATTTTTAAAAATAATTGTTGTTTACTTGCTTTGATTTTTAAACATGTCTTTGATCTCATTCATTAATATTCATTAGTCTTCTGATGTTGGACTAACGAGAATCTTATGCATTTATGAGAAGCTACTTAAACAATGCTATCAGACAGGTTTTTTTCTGATTTATGTTTTTCATCAATACCGACAATACTTCATTCTTTGTATTCTCCAGCATTTTCTTCAAGCTTCCTGCAACTATAGTTTACATATTTCCAAACAAAGCAGAGCTCAAGAACACATTATATATGTGGACAGAATGAATAATACTCATACTCAGAGTATAATTTACTTCCATGTCTTACATATATTATTTATATTTATGATGGAACATCTCTGAAGCTAAGAAGAAAAACACAGCCGCAAATTTTCAGCTTAAAGAATTTGCTTGAAGTTGGGCCCCAAATCAGCACAGTATCATTGCCGGAACACAATACCACCCACACACAGAAGCATCACAGGTGCACTAATAATAACATGCACAAATGATAGTTACTTGCCCTCTTTGCAATTAAAAAAAAGTAAAGTTGTTTTCCTATTTAGTTTCACCTGTTAACATTATATACAAACCAGAAGTTGAAAGCAAGTGTCCTGTGCAATACACCTGCGGTACATACACTGCAAGTTACAAGTGCCCAATCCAAATGCTGATTTACACTAAAAGTAACTTTGGCAAAGCAGTCCTGTCCTACTACACCCAGTATGTATGCAAAGATAACTAAGATATGCAATAACATCCAAAGAAACAATGTTTCTTCAGAAGTACTCATTCATGAAGTCAGCGCCAATAACTCCTATTTCTCTGAGGAACTGAAACCCTCTTTTGCTGAAATATCATTTTGGCTGAAAGACAGAAGTGACCTGACATAAGCTTCAATGCTAACCAAGCAGTGCCACCCACACGTTCACATTTGCTTCACCGGCACATGGATTTATCCTCTATTAAGACCAGTTGATTACTGTGTGTGTGTTACTGTTCTTACATTCTGGGCTTGTTGCTACTTCCAAATTAAGTCTTTAAGAACAAATACAACATTTTTAAATTTCTGACTCTTATTACTATTCATAAACATTCTGAGACAAAGCTAGACCAATTTGAAGCCACCTATTACTGCATTCTATCCAGAAATTGCACAAAAGTATTCATTACAAGCTTCTGAATGACAGTACCATAAATGTGTGAAAGCAGTGAAGTGCACAATTATACCTTGTCCTCTACAGAATTAAGAGACAAGAACATTTGAGTACGCAAAGGTACACCAGATTTTCACACACAGAGAAGCAGTTGCTCATCTCAGTTGGAAATAATAACAAAGAAAAATTCAAGAGAGCAGAGTATCCCTAATTACAGGGCTTCTGGTGTGTCTCACACGACACTCAGAATCCAAGAGAACTGGAACCTACCAACAATACCAATTATTTCAAGGCAGTTACTATACATCAGGAAGTTGGACAATTTTTCATGAGTATCAGAGTTTGATTATGTATAAAGCTATGGATGTTAATATAATTGAGTTCTGCATTACAGTAGAACTTGGGAAAAGATAAGGAAATAAGTATTCAATTTTTTTAGAATCTGTAAGAACTATTCAAGGTATTTACATAAACCACATGCTGTGGATAATCACCCATTTCTAATTCTGATTAAGTGCAACATCACGTCTTATATATCATCCTCATCAAAGCTAAGTATGATTAGTCTCCCTCCAAAGGAAAATATTTTCTCACTCTACTTCTTCCTACTTTCTGCTACTCTTGTTTCACTGCATTGGCACAACGCTCAGCTGGACTAGGATACAGGTTTATCAAAACTGAGCACAGAGGACGAAGTTTAGACACCTTACAGATGCAAGTTCTTTCTCCTCTAAATGTCTAGAAATATATTTTTAACAGAGCCCCACTTCCTTACTGATCATTATTGGTTCTTGACTGAAAACCGCAATTAGTTATGCACCATTGACTCCCACATGAAACCCTCTGTGGTTATATTGTTCAACATGACCATTAATAAGCAAGCCTTAGAAATTCTAAGGGATTGCACCATCACTCTACTTTGTTTTTTTATTTGTGGCAAAAGACAGTTAAATACTGTATATTCTATAATTACTGCTACACCAGAGAGGAAAGTTAGTCTGCCACATGAATGAAGTAAGTCAAGAAACCAAAACTAGCTTAATTTGTGCAAGCATTATTTAAGTTTAAACAAAACATAATTAAATTAATGCACAGCCATTTTATTTTAAAATGGACCTCGGTAACAAGTGAGATTCACTACAAAAATAAAACTGATAGCAAAAAGAAGAAACAAAGGAAAACAATTTTCATTAGTTCAAATGAAACTAACGAGGGTTAGCAGCAGTAAAAAACTATCTTCTTTAAATTCCAAAATGAATCTCTTCCCCTGACCTTTTTAAAGCTCAAGATGCATACGTACACAGAATAAACAAAGTAATTTGAAAGTAAATTCACTGAATGCACCTGACCTTTGAAACAGCACAGATAATTTTAATCAGATTTGCACGATGGTAGTCTCAGTTTTTAGGTAACAACGCTGACAAAATAAAAAACTAGTTAAGGAAAAAAAACAACATATAACCAAAATAGTAAAATCTTTAAAATTTTTTGGAGATAGACAAAAATCTTAAGAATCTCAGGAACAGAAAAAATTCCTTTGCAATTCCCCGAGTATCCAGCCAAAGGCGCTCAATTCCGTTCTAGAGAGAAAAGCCCTTTCTGGCAGTTAAACAACTTTCTGTCAGTTAAATTGAAGGACAGAAAACTGACAATAATTCACATGTAAAAGAAAAAAAATGTAAGTTACACAACTATATAAAAAGACTAGTTTTGATAGGAGTGGCCAATAGTCCCCTCCTAGACCACTCAGTATACAGGAGGCTGTTTAAACATCTCTGACTGATTAGCTTTGATTTTCAGAGCTGAGGAGCAAAACCAAGATCCACAGCATAAATAATCTAGTGAGTAGTGCTGACAAGTGAGAAAAACCTCTACTTACAAGGAACTCATTCTCAGAACCAAACAGAAATTAGCTTAAGTTGAAGCTAGCTGACAATACCTTCCTTTGTGGACAGGCAAATGTCACAAGAGCCGCAAACAACTGACTTATCAGCACTTGGAAAATTAAACAAAAAAGCATTACTCTGCTTGCAAACCTTAAACTAGCTTACTGCAAGTTAGTTATATGTCTTCTGAAGTAAGCATTAACACTGAGAGCTAAAAATCTGTTTAGATTCCAAACACACAAGCTCCATCAGCAGAGTCATTCTGCACTGGCAGTGACAACAAGGTTCCATTCAAGCTGGCAACCACAGCAATAAAGTCTAATACAACTAACAAAGGCAGTTTTGAACTACTGAAGTTGGATTTCATTACTTTTAAGAACAAAAGTGAGTAAAATAGATAACCTCATTAACTTAGTAAATATCCCAAACTAAACTGCAGTTGCACAAGGATACAGGTTTTTGTGTTTCAAATAATGCACTTCAACAGCAGTAGTTTTGGTTCTGCACTACTCAGCCTTAAAGCTTAACTTCTTAGCAATTACAAGAAATTACTCAGTTTAACAAAGCACTTACATCTTAGAAGAATCATAAGGAAAGCACCAAAAAGCCCTTTTAACTACATGAATTTGTAACTGGATATAGCAGATGCTATATCCAGAAGTGCTACTACTGCAGGGCTATCTACCAGCAGCAACCTCAATCACGTGTGTTTGGTCTCTTCACCCACACCCACATCTTTGAAAGTAAATCATCTAACATATGACATAGCCTCTGAGAGGGTAAGCAGCACAACAGAGTTTATAAACGTTTGGAACAGGTGTTACTGAGAACTAAGACACATTAAGGTGGGACCATGCATAAATGAGGCAGTTCTCCAGAAATGGACACTGCCATTTCTCTCTATTGCTGATTCATTATTTGATTTTGTTGAATGCCAAGCAAGTCTATTCTGACTATGGCAACAAACATGTTCCTCTTCTGCCAACTGTTTCAGTGTTCTTTTATCTCCTTTGTTCACAGTGGATTTTATCCTACAGCTTGTCTTTTGCCATAGCTATCTGATATCCTCATCTGTTCCTAATAAGTAGTTTAATTTATTTAGCTTATCACAGAGGCTGAGAAGGGAGTTGATCACTGTGTACAGACACTTACACAGTCTGACAGCGTAAAGCATCCTGACCTTGCAGAGGCATACGGTACCTAACACATTAGAGAAACTGAAACTTGAGTAAGGCCCAATTTCCAAACTTAAATTAGAATAAGCTGAAAAAATACTATATAGATACTGAAATAACTTATGACTTGTTGCACTGCAACTGATTAACATGAAATGAAATCTCACTTCTCATTAAAGTAAACCCCAGTTTTGCTCCGATTGGGGTAGAAGGAAGCCCTGTACCACAAACTTGCAGGTATCACTAATTATTACAGTTTCCACGTAGGAAAGCTCCAATCTATAAAAAATTCATTAGAGTTTATGAGGAAAAAAAAGGTTAGTTCAATCATTCACAAGATGTTTCTGTAAAAAGATGCAAAGAGATGAAATGCTCTCTTCCAGGCCAGTTTTTCTGATGGTTTTGGTTTTCACAACACCTATGGCGAAACTGACTGAAGCCCCAGCCCCCATCTGATTTATAGTTAAAAGGGTTTTTCCCCCCCCACCCCCATTACTGCCATCAAAAAAAATTTTAACATCCTTAGAAAACCAAAATAAACAATTAGGTATTGTTTTTAATAGGAAGCAATATTAACAGCAACATCTGCTAAGCTGATGTTGTTGTTTCATTAACAGCTAACATCTGCGTTAATGAAAAAAAGGAGAAATACACTTGTCTA
Organism: Aquila spilogaster; assembly: GCA_024606505.1. Taxonomy (NCBI): domain Eukaryota; kingdom Metazoa; phylum Chordata; class Aves; order Accipitriformes; family Accipitridae; genus Aquila; species Aquila spilogaster. Next base: position 19,452,017 of record JANHGO010000043.1, read on the forward strand.
TATATACACTATATAGATTCATTCTAATTTAGTGTCACAATAAATTCTCCTAAATTTTCTGACAGTTTCAAATAAGAGGCTTCTTCTAGGAAGACTAAATATTTACAGTTGTGTGTATTTCAACAGATTTTTACACAGGGCTATTCAGAAAGCATATCCAAGAAAAACTGTTTATTCACTCACAGTTTAGGCCACACATCTGTCCGTAATCCACTTAACTAGTTAAGCTTACAATTCAGAAATTGTATAGCCAATCAGTAATGAACATTAATAAAATATTTTTATTTTGAGCTCCAGTACTTGCAAAAATCTGCCTTCGGTCATTCTTAAAGCAAGGATGAAGCAGAACCAAACTTACTTGTTGGCTGGTTTATCACCACTGAGTGTAGACCATTTTTTGAGGTCAGTACACGCTCTTCTAGTATATGGACAAACAACTGAAGGCTGGGATCTCAGAAAGCCATGAATGTTCTGGAAAACTCTTACAAAAGACTGGGAACATTAATAGCTCCTCTTCTTCTCCAACATTTTAAAGACGCATGATTTTCAACCTTTCAGAATTAATGGGTTCAGAACTACAAAGGACAGGGAAGAGTTACATTGTTCCACAGAGTGGAAAGTGTAGGGCAGATACTTCCATACATAGTAAAGCAAGAAAACTGCTGATCCTTTATATGACCACATCCCAGTCTGATGCTAGTGTTGAATAAATTCAGTTTTGATGCAGTACTTGAACGGTGAGAAGTCTGCAACAGACCACATTTTAACTGCTGTTGAGAGCTAAGAAGCTGCCACCTCTCAATGAAGAAACTCAGTACGAGACTGAATCAGTACCTAGTTCACTTCAGACCACAGTCATACTCATTTAAATAAACCTACTGGACTTATGGAAGCACATGCACAGGTACAGTGAAGCTAGAAGGCCTCATCACCTCAGCCAGGACAATGCATGAGCAAAGCAGCATTTTCCCTGTTCCACTGTAGTGTAAACCCAGTTCAGAGGATAAGAGGAACTCTTAGTTATCTCAAGTTTCCAAGGACAATTTTCTGAGTTAAAAGGAGATTCACCCAGCTGAAGCAACTTCCACTTGTCTCTTCAGTCCTTGTAAAAGCTTATGCAAGCAAGAAATAAGAGGGTGCTATTATTTTCTCTAATACTACCTTCACGTCTGTATTTCACTGTATTGGCAGAAAATGCTTACATACATTCCAAGGGTACCTCAAAAATGAGCATTACACTAAAAAAAATACAAGAAAAAACACCTCCAAACTCACAGAAATAAACCCCTTGCACTTCGGTATTTTCTTTACAAATTTTAAAGCACTTGTCTACACCTTCAGGCATATAAGTACTCTAAAAATATTTGTTTTCCTAAGAAAGCTCTTTCCATTCATTTGACTACTCCCTTAAAAATATCCATACTAAAATGTCCTACTTAGTCTAACACTGAAGTACAGCAACCTGTACTCTGACTTCAGAAAACACAGCAAGATTATATGAACTCTGCCTCATGAACATCCTCATGTTATTGTGCTCTTTGTATCTGTTGTCATTTACAGGAAAATAAATAGGAGGCATTACTTTCAGAATGACCTACGTACAATGAACAAAGGACAACAGTCCAATTGCCAAGTATACTTCCTTTCCAAATTCAGTACATAGCAAGTACAATACATCTATAATTATTTAATATATGAAAAATCTCAATATTTACTATATAATACAGGCAACATCCACTATAATTACTAGCTTTAGAATATTTATTAGTTTATTGTATAATAGTTCATATTTAATAAACAAAAGGCTACTTTTATACAAACATGTAATGGTAACTGAACCAAAAAGAGTAGTCAATCTACATACAGCAACAGTCCAAAAAAGCAATAACTTCATAAAGTAATATCACTGTAGTCACAGGATAAATTAAGTATCTCTTCTATGAAAGCTATCATTGCAGACTGAAGTCTAGGGTCATGAAATTTTCTACTGAACTCTGCAGAGGCTATTTTCTCTTGATGTGAGATGTGCATGTCTCTATTTCAATTTCCCCATAAATACATTCATCTAATGTCTCAAATTTGAATATATATTTTCCTCAGCAAAGCATCTCTCTAAACAAAAGTGATGGAGGAGATTTTTAAACTTTAGACTGGGACAAGCTCCTTAATGTCCTCTCCTTCTCCTATTCCCTTCAAAAACTAGATGTTTTAAAGTCAAATTTGACCTGAAAACTCCACCATAATGAATAAAATTCCACTATTCTGAAATAGTATGCATCACGATCGTATCATTCTTAAATATTTAATAACAATACATACACTAAAAAGAGACTGGAAGCCTGAAATCGTTAGATGTCCTCGCACAAGAAATAAAAAGGAGACATATATTTCTCTGCAAGTGTAATTTCAAAATCCTTTCGCATAGGAATCTAAAGACTTGTCTGCTTGGTTACTCTGCTACTGTATATTAAATAAGCATGTAATGAAGCTACTGGTTTAGATTCATTGAGATGCCAAAAGATCATGGGTAAAGCATATAAAATTAATGAATGCTTTTTAAAGTGGAATATCAAGAAGGTAGTACAAATCAGGTACAGCATCAAAAAGAACAGAATAATGACAACAAGAAACCACAGAAAATCCAGCACCACTTCATTTTAGTGACCATTAAGAACAACAATAAAGCATAAATGTCATTTAAAACTGATTGCCACATCCAAAAAGACTATCAAATACTTCACACGCCATCAGTCCAGGGCATCATGATACTGTTCTTACTAACAGAACACCAATTTCCAGTCTTAATATAAACTGAATGAAAATTTGAGCCTCGTACGTTACCCCGTGCTTTCTAACATGCATTCATTACCTCTGTTTTTCAGATAAGACTTGCACATTAATCCAGCAAACCAGTTAAGATGGTACCTAATTTTCAGTACTTGCACAACACCATTGAAGTGAACAGGACAAATAAGTCAGTGTGCAATGATTTCCTAACACCTCCAAGGCCAATATCAGATCCTCAGAAACTTAAAGCCTTCTCAAATCTGCGCAAATGTTAAGGATAAAAAAAAAATTTCAAGAATTCTTCAGAAGAATTAATTTAAATGCTGTTGACTACTGGTATCCTAAGTCACGGTATTATTTTGATCAAATAACAGGCAGTGCTACAGTGCAAATACAGAAAATCTGTACTTTGGAGTATCTATAAACACGAAGTGGATGAAAGGAGCTCCTCAGCTAGATGCATTACACTGCAAGTTTGATGAGCTATAACAGGAATATGAAGCATTGCTGGGAGAAAAACAAATTCTGATTGAAATCAAAAGGTTCTAATTGTAAGATGTAAATAAAAGTTTTCTCTCTTTTTGCCCACAAGATTAAAAACAGCTCCTTTTACCTACTCAAAAATAGTCTTTTCTGCCATTCTGAACCACCTGCAGGAACCTACCTCCCTTTCTGAAGGTAACCTCAGCCCTCCTCATCCAATACAATTCACTGAAGTATTACATTTTACTGAACATGCATTTAGGGTCCCATTTATGGTACAGGATTTCCTTTTTAAGTGCCTGAATTATGAACAGGAGACTTCTTAGCAGCAAGTGTCCAATCTGTTCCTTGTAGGCATACAAGCAACATACACAGCTGTTAAGCCTATGCCTGATTCACTCCACCCCAATCTCCTTAATTAAGGACTTCTGCAGAAGCTCTTTCAGCTGCTGAGTCATTAATATACTGGCTTCCGAAACAGCAAGCAAACTGTTTTTACTCACCAGTAAAACCACATCACCTGGAGAGTCATAAACAGGACTAGCTCCAACTTGCAGAGACAACCAACAAAAGCATGAGAATCAAGTTCAGCTAAAGCAAGTTTCATTTTTATTAGTAAAACCTGTAACCACTGAACATTGTGAAGCTGCTCCTTATATATCCTTCATTTTGTATTTATTCTGTGTGCCCAAATATAATTTAGTAAAAACTTCTTTAAAGTGTCCATCTTCTCATACAGCTAACAGCAAAGCAACAAAAATATGCAGCCCTCTAAGAAAAGCTGAAATATAAGTCAAAGAATCCACGGTAAGATAAACTATAGTAACATATTATATATGTTTAAGCTATAATTAAATAGCTATAATAAAAGCTATAATTAAAACAAAGAAGATCACAAACATACGGATGACACTGGGAAATACAAGTACCATGTAAGTGTAATTAACCATAATGCACAAAATGAAAACACTGCTTATAGATCAGCACCAAATTCATTGGGAATAAGAAGCTCATAGAATAATTGTAATACTACAACCTGAGCTGTAGAAGTCAACACAAGTTTTGTCACAGACAGTAATATTTGGGCCACTAAGCAGTAAACGTTCCTGATTTGTTTGAAGCTGTTTATATACATACATTTTATATACAAATCAGCTGACAAGGCTGAAAAGTGGCAATATTTTCAACTTTCTGAGAAAGGCAGTTATATCTGCTTGTGTAATTTTATGTGTTTGTAATTGAAATTAATCAATCTGTAATCACAGTGGAGAAGAAAATGACATTTACAAAATTCAGTAATTCTATTTACTGCAAGCGCACAAAAGGATTCATGTGACAGATGACAAAATGAATATGACAGGATTATACATTGTAACTGTGAAATTGCAAATCCTATAAAGTACACACGCAGTTGTAATATGCAAGACAAGAGGATAATCCTATTCCCAACCTGAAGTTATATGAGTTGACCCACGCCATTGTTTCCAGTACCATCCCTCTATATCCTCCAATTTTCCCAAAATGTAAAAGCATTAAGTTGGTCACTAATGAAATCAAGAGAAGCTGCAAGCATAAAATTCTGGGGCTATCAACCTAAACGTTTGACTACTATGACAGCTTAACACGCTTCTCACTGCACTAGGACCTGGAGATATCACCATAACAGTGGCAACAGAATGACAGAAAGGTGAACATCTGAAAAATGGACTCAAGCAAAAAAACCTTTTGTGTAAGAAATAAAAATAAAACAGGTGGGCTCTACAGTTTTCATGGGCTGCTGTCTTCGCTATTCTAGGATTCCTCTAAGCCTATAACAACAACATAGCATTAAAATAAACAGCACGTTTTGAAGAGTTTTAATAAGAACTCACATTGGAAGTGCTATACAGGTGATAATGAATGAAACTAATGACGGTTCTGCCCAAAAGTTACCAAGCCATCTTAAAACACGGGGGGAAAAGCATACAAGCTAAGGGAAACACAACTGAAGGTCTCCTAGTAAGTGCCAGAATTGACAGGGGAACTAAATTCAGCTTTTATGAGAACACCACATCTAGCACTCAAAGGCAGCAAAGCAACGTGTGTGTGCAATTTCTTTTCAGCATACAGAATGGAACTTTTAAAGGCAGAAATGGTTCTCCGCTGTCACTCAAAGATTTAAGAATACTCAGGAAACCTAAAAATGCATTTGAGGGGAAATACGAAAGCAGGTTATGAAATCAAGGCAGCTCCTACGTGCTGGAGATAACACACATCCTGCCCTGAGGAAAAAGGCTCGGTGTTTCATGCACTTTTTCCAACAGGCATTTCTGTGACTCAGTTTAAAATTAAGTAGCCAAGATCTCAGCACATGGTCCAGAATGCTTTATTTGAATCAGACATCCAGCATTCGAAAATGAATTACTGGGAAATCTGCCTACAGGTAACACATCACACGCAATTCTTTCCGTTGTACTTTGTATTCTCCTCTCTTTAACAACATCAGCGCTTAAAGTTAACTGCACCAATCCCCAAAAGGATCATTTAAAGCAGGTTTGTTTTTTTTTCTCTCTTCAGAGCAACCGCAACTCGCACCTGAACACCTCACACAGTGTTTCCCTTTTTCCCTATAACGAGTAACTGCGCTATGTTTTCTCGCTGTCTCCATTTCGATTCCAGCCGGTCCTTCAGCGATTCATTATGAGCGCGCAGGGCGGAGCCGCGGCTCAGCCACGTGCCGTCCTTCGGAGCAGCTCCGCTCGCACGTGGGGCTGCAAGCACCTCGCCTACCCCACCCCTACCCCACCCCACCCGCCCTCGCACCGCGAACCCCACGCGAGGGGAACTGCCCAAGCGGACCGCAGCCAGGAAACCCGCGCGAAACGCGTCCAAAAGATTCCCGAGCATCCAGCTCGGAGGAACGAGGGGGAAGAAGGGGGCGGGGAGGCAGCCTGAAGCGGGTAACGCTACGAGGGCGGCGGGAGACGGCAGCGCGCTCAGGCCTGGAGGAACGGCGCACAAAACGGCACGGCGCTTCCACCCGGCTCTCATCAGCAGCAACCCCCCCACCCCTCCTCCTCCCGCTGGAAAGCCCAGAGGTACCCGGAAGGAAATGAACACAAAATGGAGACTTACGCTCCGTCTCCTAGCGCGCATACGTCACTCCGGCGGAAAGGGCTGTGCCGATGGCGGCTCTTGAGGGGCGGGCTCGGTGCTCCGCGGCCGCCGCGTGCCGCTGTCCGTCAGCGTGCTGCAGCTGCCGGCTCTGCGGGCGGCCTCGCGCGCACCTGAGCTGGGCTGAGCGCGGAGCTGCCGGTGTGCAACAGTCGCACGAGGCGCGCGGGTGCTGCTCTTGCTCTCTCAGAGTCGCACCGTTGCAGGTACAGAAAGGAGCGTCTCGGCGCGTGCCTGCTGGCGTTGCTAATTCCCTGCTTCTGTTGCGCGCTGGAGGCAGCTTATGTCACGTTCAAACACTCTCAGTTTTCCTTTCTGCTCGCACGGTCTTTTGTCTGCAGTGATAGTGAGGCTCCGTGCGGGCACCGCTAATTTCCCAGCTCAACTGCTGACACGGATGTGGACTTCCGTGCCACAGAAGGCAGCCAGGAGCAGCCACCCGCTCCGGAGCAGTGCCTCCAGCTCTGTGATCAGCTCTGCCGTGAAGGAGTTCTCCCACCAACCTTTTCCTAAGGGGAAAAAGCCTGGCTGGTTGTTGGCTTTAGTTCTCTTGATCTGGGTGTTTGTAATGAAGATGAGGCCTTGCAGCATACAGCAATGCTGCTTTGGTTTGTAGGAGAATTGGTCTTCAGCCCGGTATCTGAGAAAGTTCTCTTTCTTAGATAGATAATCTAATGTATGTGAATTGTAGATGAATGAGGCTGCTCAACATTGCTGTCCAATGACAGTGCTTTAGGCAGTCAGAAGTGCTGGCCTCAAGCCCAAAACCTTGAACTTTATTTTATATTCCAAAGGAAATGAGTAGAACCAGTAGAAGATAAATTTGATATATTTGCAGGAGCCAATTTGCAGTGTTAACGAATACTGCTGCAAACAGTGGCCCATATTCCAAGTATCATAGCTTCCTATTTTACTTACACTGAAGACAATGTTGTCACCTACCCATAAATGGGATGCCAAGTGTCCTTATTATTAATGCCAGCAGAGCCAAGATTCCCCTTTGATGCCACTGTCATGGGTGGTGCCTCAGTATCTGTACTTCCATACAGCAAGGAGTCCCCTGCCTAATCCCCAAAATCACTCCATGCAGAGATGACAGTATTAATTCCCCCTGCTGTTACGCGTTTTGCTAGCCCTTCATGACAGTGTGCATTGACAGCTCCCTTGTGTCAACTGCCTGCAAAGCTACCCCAGATATGTCCCTTTTATAGTGCACACACCTGTCTTGTAGGATTACGCAGCTGATAATCCACTGCTGACTGCTTTTCCTGACATATATCTACTTGATTCTGAGAAACACACTAAGTATTCATTTTGTTTACAAAAGCAAATGCTGTGTGTACAATTCCCGTACCTTGTACAAGTGTTTTGCTGGTACTGGATTGCTTTGGTAAAGTTGGTAATGATTATCTTCTGTGTTTACAGCCTGGATGACATAACAGCTCTTTCCCCAAAATTATAAGGTTATCACAAATTGTAATTTCTATGTAGTAACTTTTGACTCTTTAAGGGTTACTGTGTACTTTCTAGAAGTCCTAGCAAGAGTTCCTAATGCTGTTAATGACATTACAGTTGTGCATTGATTTTATTACCTTGCACTGATTTGGTAGTTTTCCTTGTGTCTTATTGATCTCACTGAACTAAGTTAATATATACAGCAGGCAAATAGCAGAGATTCTATTTCCCCAAATTGACTCAATTTGTCTTAAAGGAACATGAATACAGTGAAGTCAGTCACTTCAACAGCTTAATCAGAATCACCTCACTACCTTTAAGTTATTCGACTTTTCTGGTCATCCCACCCTTCAAGGATCTTACATTTCCCTTGGTGATATGCTCTACTGCCATTAATTGTTAAGGAGACTGTATCACTGGTAAAAGCAAATACTGTCAGACTTAACCTCTACATAGACAGTTTCACTGCCGTTGTCAAGTGGAATACCATTCAAATCAAGAGGTAGTATGTGAGATGATGTGCTCATCAGCCCTGATGAAAATGCGCTCGTTTATTATTTTATGCATGTTGCTTCTCATTTTCTACTCAGTATTTTAAATTACTGGTCAAATATATTCTCTGAGAACTTGCAAGCAAGCAAAGATAAAAATTTAAGACTATTTTGTTGTCCCAGGCAATACTGTGAACACAAACACTGTACTGAAGCATATGCTGAAAAGAAATTAGACTTCAGTAAAGCAGCACATCAGAAAATCAGATTAAATTTGACAGAAAGTTTTAAAACTAACAAAAGAAGGAAGAGCCCTGAATATTTTGCAACAGTGTTGAAAACAAACTGCAAATCCTAATCTCTTCAAAGAGCTCTAGTCATAATTCTCAATTTCTACCATCACAATCTGTCTGTAACCAGAGATTATGTGTTACATAAATATGTGCAACTGCTAAAATATGTAAAAAGCAGATGAAGAGGTGGGTTTTTGCTAGAGCAGAAGCTTTTGCTTACCAAAAAATAGCTTTAATATTCTGCTATTAACAGAAAAAAACAAATGCAATACATACGCAAAAGAGAAGTGTGTTTCTAGATAATCTGCCTCTAACATTCAACTGAGCATGAAATCTCTTGAATAAAAAATGAGTAGAGGTCCCAGGAAAACATTCTTTCAGCTCAATACTGCTTATTTGTTCTATGGGACAGTGTGCTTTCTTCATTTAGACTGAGCTGCTGTAAACAAAACTTTTTTCTCCCTCTAATCTTTAGTAGAAGGAGCCCTTAATATCTTGCCAGTCTCACAGCTTCAGTAAGTCAAGTCCTTTTAAAGGCTGTTCTACCTGCAAAGTGATGCATGAGAGTCTGTCTGGCACTGTGCTGCACAGAAACTGTTGTTTGTTTTTCAGTGAATTCTGTTGTTTCCGCTTTGGAACTACTTTTATGTTAAACTACAAGGCCTAGAGCTATGATGTTACAAATCACGTATTTTCAAACAAGCTGTCCTTTGTCTTATACCTTAATATTTGTTGTGTATCCAAGAAGTAGGAACATTGTAGTTCTGAAGGAGTAACGATGTTAATAGTAATTAAAATTAGTAAATCAATATCTCACAGCTTCATCATCTTTCATTTTTGTGTTCTAACCTGTCAAGCAGCTAAGTACCACACAGCCCTTCATTCGCTCCCCCTCAGAAGAATGGGAAAGAGAGCTGTAAAAAAGCTAAACCTCGTGGGCTGAGGTAAAGACAGCTTAATAGGGAAAGGAAGGGAATGATAATAATAATAATAGAAGAATGTACAAAACAAGTGATGCACTAAGCAGTTGCTCACCAGCTACTGACCAATGCCCAGCCACACCCTGAGCAGCAGCAGCCCCCCTGGTTCCTTCTTTATGACTGATGCAGATTTGCTCTTAGTAGGTATTTTCTTGAAGCCACTTGTCAACTCAACGGCTACTTCTTTAAGTCCAATTGGCCATTGCTTTTAACTCACTATTAGTCATTTCTCTTTTAGTCAAAAATGGGACCAGTATTCATGGTTTTGGCAGGGTAACAGTGGTAGTGCATCTAACCAAAACAGCCCCTTCTGTGAAACCAGTCATTAATTCCTCCCTGGTAGCTTGTCATCACCAGATGTCTGCTGAGTTTACACCCTGAGCATTTCCCATGACTGCACCCACAAGGCATCTAGAAATGATTGTCTTTTCAATAGGAGCATCCCTCCCTTTTATGAACTTTCCTCTTCACTACCTCAGCAGCTGCAGCTGCTGACCACAGAACTGCAACCTCTCTTTGAGTTACATCTTGTACCGCTGTCTTGATTGAAGGAGTCTACACACAGCATAAGAAAATTGTGTCATTTTTACTTTAAGGATAGGGTTTCATCACTTAAGATTTCAATAAGTGGGTTTTGTACAAAATGTAATGAGGAGTATTTTACATCCAATACAGAAAAAAAAACAAAACAAAGAAAAAAACAAAACAAAAAAAAAACATTTCCAGGCTTATATCAACAAGTAGAGTACAAAATGTTTTTGTTTTTCATAAGAAATGCTGGCAATGAAGTCTAACCTTGCCAATAATAAAGCATATCTGAAGGAGGACTCACAGTTATATCTAAGCATGAGGAGAAGCGTAGGCACATTTCCCTCCAGAAATCTGCGCTCGCTGAACATGATCATCAGCGGTAGATGCAATTAGCTATGTCCAATTTACATTTTGAGCACAGAGGACAAGCTTTCACAGCATGCTTAATGCAGTGAACGCAACAAACTGGTTTTTGTGAGCACAATGCAGTTTCTCAGTTCAGTGGGAAACTTTACAAAATATACAGGCAAGGTATAATTACAGCATGCCACGTATAACATTTCAAAAGGATAATTGAAACAACACTCATATCTTGAAAAATAAACTGGTTTATTGACGTAGGGTCATAGACACATGTCATAGTGCACAAATAATAAATAAAATATAAACGCCAATTTTCAAATCAGCACAGCTGGATAATGTATACAAATTTTAGGAACAACAACCAAAAAGTAAAACCAACCCTGAACAACAATAGCAACAACAAAAAAAACACAAAATAAGCAGTAAATTGCAATCATTCAGATAACTGATAAAGAAAAATGAAAGATTTGGAGAACTGCTAACTCACAGGGGCTCTTCCTTTTACCTGTTTTTGTTCTCATTCTGTGTGGCCATTGAGGCTAGCAGGAAACCAGCCCGTTTAGTCAGAAAACTTTGCAGCGTAGCAGGGAGTCTGGTTTGTCATCACATGCAGTAGCAGCTGCCTTCATCAAGAATGGAGTTAATCAGTACAGACTAAATAAAGTATCTAATTCTTTAGATGGCTAACAATGAACTTTGAATGAGCGAAGAGCAGTCGTAGCTTACTGATACTTGGAAACTTTTCTTTCAAATGTGCTGATTTTGTGGTTTGAAACTAAAGAACAATGAAATTCCTTATTGTATGTTTGCTTTACCCAAGTATTTCTAGTAAGTGATGATACTCAGTTTATATAACTGTTGTGTAACTGTTGCATACTGTTGCATACAACAGCTGCACAGCTGTTGTAAGGGCTACATCCAGACTTGGGTTTTCATCATCTTTCTTCATCTTCTTCCATTCCACTCTTAATTATTTCAAGTCGATACCTTAGCCAGGTCAGATCTGAGAAATCCAAGACATAAAAAGAATAACTGCAAGACACTAAAAGAATAAGACCTTGAAAGCATGTTTCTTCATATGGAAAAATGAAATGTACTATACTTAGTTAATATGCTGAACATGAGGTCAATAAAGGTTTTGCCACTTTGGAGTATGTCTCTAGCCTGAGAATACAGATAGCAGTAGTTAAAAGTGCCCTCGTGGACATAAATGAAGGAACAATCTGTTTGCATAAGATGTATGCATTATCTTTTCACCCCTTCTGTATGTTCATTGTAGAACTTATGTGTAAAATATGTTAACAATGAGGAGAAAAATCTAACGTGAATGAATTGAACACTTTGACTGTCCTACAAACACAGAAGATTAGTTTTCTCCACTTCATTCCATGCAATCCTTCCTCAAATGATCTGGTCTGGATGAATGTAGTACTATAAAAGTATGCAATATTCATACAGAGCTGATGTATCGGCGTTTAATTTTGAGAAGAAAGCACACGTCAGAAAGGTAACTGGTTTGTAATTCCAAGGATCATATTAAAAAAATGAAAAAATAAAAGGCTGATACTGATGCACTAATTTAAAGGAAAGCCTATTAATTGTTTGCATTATTAGATGACCTTATTAACTGTGTCACTCAGCCCTCTTTGCAAACGTAAGCTACTGAAAAAGGGTACCTTGAGTGAGCTGAATCACAGGAATAGGAATTGTATATATTTTAGATATGATGGTTCCTCAGAATGCTGCTTGCCTTAGTGCACAAAGAGGCTATTCCAGAAATAACATGAATGTGGTATCACAGATATGTGATCAGTATCCTCAGTGACTGCTAATAACAGTGTGAAAGACAGAAAAAGAAACGGGTTTGTAAATAAAGACTTTATTATTTTCCTTACTCTTGTGGTAATAGCTCATTACTTCTTTTTAAAAACAACAAAATGTTTCTGTTTGTTTTAGGTTTTATTTTAGTTCTTTCTGCAAGGCTTGTAAAAGAAATTAAAATGTACACAGTGCTTTTGTAAGCAACACAACTTTAAGCAAGATCATTTTAATACAAAATGAGCTTGATCTTTATCACAAAAAAAGGAAGGCAAGGAAGATCTCATGCATTACAGAACTCATTTAGTCTACATAATCTGCTAGACAATTTTGTGAAGAACCACTGCAACTAAAACACATGTAATTAAATATAGAAGTAAAGGCTAGACAGCATATATGTCAACTTCAAAAGTTGTCGAACAATGGTTGTGAATATTAATACAAAAACCATTCATATCGTGGTGCTATAAGGGGCATGTATCAAAGTGGAGTACTTATTGAAAGATGAAGGGAAAATTACTTTTGTTTGTCACATGGCACGATATGGCGTGTCAAAAGAATTTAGATAATGTTTTCAAAATGTACGAAGGATATTATTCATAAAGTTCTGTACTTTACTAGGAAGGAAGAAACAATAGGCAGAAAAGTGGCAGGATGCTGAGCACTTAAGTCAGCATAGGTAAGCACTGATATAATCTTTGTTCTTTTGCAAGCTAACTCTGGTCTCCACACACAAGCTTTGTGTGAGGAGAATGGCTCATACAGACTTAGATAAAATCTGAAATTTCTTATATAAAGTGCTTTCATTGTGATAAGCCTTAAATTATATTTTCCTCTTGATGATTCCAGAAGTTAAGTTCGCTTGTAGCTCTGTTCTATCTAGAGCAGTGCTCAGAATTTCTTGTGTAAGCATCTCACTGGAAGTGACAAAACTAATCACAGGTTTGGTCAGATTTATTTTAAATTAGCTGATGAGCTGATGTTGAAGGCCTACTGATATGGATTCACTTTCAGTGAGCTATTTTTACAGAATTTCTGTTTTGTCAGTGACACGTTTAAGGACATTTTTATAAATAACGTAACACTGATTTAAATCAGTCTGTGGGTTTGTTGTTTCTTTGAAATGTGTTCTACTAGTCCAATATAGAACTTGTCCTTTAAATCCACAAGTCACTTGAAAGAAATTTACCTTGAATACAGTATAATAAAAGATCAACAAAGGTATAACTCAGCCTCTGACAAGTCTCAGTGCTTGTGAAAAAGGTTTTCTGGTGAAAATAGCTGTGCCAGCAGCTGCTTAAATGTGTTTTCACTCTTATTTGACCAGAGCACAGAAAACTGAGAAAGTTGAAGACTTTCCACACCCTGTATAATTCAGATGTTTCAAGTTTTTATTTTTTAATGTTCCGATAGTAGATAAGGGATATTACAGTACTTTTAAATTTCTTCTTCCTTTGACTCCTCTGGTGATTTATTTTTGAGTGACAGGAGGGTGTTTGGAAGTGAGTGTAGGCTTTGTAAACTTTATTTTCTCATACCTTTGTGAGCACGGATAAACTCAACAAAGGAAATGTCATCGAAATAAAGAACAGTAATGGATTTTAACCAGTAGTAAAACCTTGTCTTACAGTCAATTTTATTACATGTTCTGACCTCTAAGGAACTGATGTTATTACTGTAATTTTTGGTAAATGGGAATCAGCTCTCATTTCTCAAGATTGTTCTGAGTGGTTGCAAGTACTGTTGTATCTGTACAGTTCGTTCCCAATCAAAATTCATGTTACTCGTATCAGATAAGGCAATGTCAAACTGGGAGCAGTAGTCCTCCTCTTTCCATCCTCCGAACTGACTCTGGGATCTGTACCACAGTATCACTGCTGGGAGGAAAGATTATGCTTCTGTAGTAGAAGTATAACAGTACAGATACACAGTATGACTACAGACTTTGTAGAAGCTGAGTTCTGCAAGAAGCAGCTCTACACCTGGTGTCAGGGTTATGATTCAGACATTAAGAAACTTGGGGTTTGTGCCATTCCTTAACCAGTATAAATCACAGATATGAGTCACCTGGTAAATTATTTCTTTGGCATCTGTAATGAAACAGTCAGCTTTCTCAACTCCTTTTCACGATGTTTAGAAATTATCACTTTAAGCATAAATTAGCAGAGTAATTGAACTCCATCCCAACAGTCATTTATTGAGCGACTGCTTTGAGATATCTATTTGCTTTTGATTTGTCTGTAGAGATTTCAGTTAGTTTTATTGATATTAATAATATTGTTAATAACAGTTTTGGTGATATGTCATCTTGTGTATGGTTGTGTATTTTAATAAGGGATATCAAACTGTCTAATATTTCTTTCAATAAGAAGCCTGTGGAGTTTTGAATAGATGTTCCGTGATTAACAGAACACCACGACCAGTTTTCACTGTTAATACATGGTTCTCACATCTGGCATTAATCTGAGAATGTTGTCTGCAAACAGGAAGAATGTATTAGAAGAAGCAAGGCCCTGTGCAGAGTGAGATTCCATAGCAAAAATTTGCAGCGCACCATGTCACAGTCTCATTTCAATCTGGTCACGTTATTCTCTCCCATTTTCCTTTTGAGGTTAGAGAGGAATTCAAACTGGGATATCAAAAGAAGTTGCCCTTACTGCTGGTTGGAGATGAGGGGAATCTAAAGGTATATTGTTTTATGGATGATTCACAGTAATTAGCCATAGCTGGCACTGTGTTCTTGTCCTCATCAGTACTCTTTGCCTGTGGCTGCTGTGTGTTCCCCAGCAATTGTGCAGGAATAAGCCAAGCCAACTGAAAACTAACCTTATTAAAAACCCAGTCTGTATAATCAAAAATGATATTGCTGAATTCAAGAGGAAGGCCAAGACATGTAAGGATTAGAGTCAACCTTTTATAAACTTCCTGACTGGATCCACTAGGAAGTTATTCACCTTCCAGAATGTAATGATTAAGTAGAGAAATTCACAGGCCTTTAAAGTAAATTGAGCTTTTGCTTTCATACCTTTCGCACAAAAAGATTAGACTACAAAGCGAAACTTCATATCTTTCATAAGAAGCTTCTAAGCAAAGTGAAATTAACATGGGAAGCAAGTAGAGAATTACAGAGAAAAATGGTGCAACTCAAGAAACAGATAGTACTTTTAAGATTGCTTAGTTGGCAAGACAGCAAGCCTGGACTGATTGCCAACAGAATGACAACAAACATTCAGTTAAATTCCTGTCTCATGATCATTAGGCCACATGGGAAGTTTTAAATGCAATTTAGCATTCTTCCCTAAATAAGTGGTGCAAAAAACTGTCCATGTTATTTTGGTAGAGTAGAATATTGTCTGGTCTGCTACTGGAAAAATGGCTAAAAGCTATAGGCAGAACTTAAGCCTGGAATGGCATTCTGCTCAGGCTGCATGTAGGCAAAAATCTTGTCTGAGCTGATATAAGATGGGGAAGGATTCTCTGCTCTTCGCTATATCTGTAGAATGCACAGATAGCTAGTCTGTACTTCAAAGAGAAGGCGCTTGCAGCTTGATCTGGTAACACTATGATGTAACACATGGAGTGTTACAATGAGATATGAGATACATTGAGAGAATGAGATAAACCAACCTCAGTAAAACACTACTCTGTTTTGAATTTGTAATGTTCAAATGAGTGCATCCTACTCCTTGGGCACTGAGAAGGAATCGTAACCAAATTCTTGTGCTGGAAAAAGGAAGTCCCTGTCCTTTTTCCTGATGCCTACTTTCTCGCTTCTACTCTTTACTATGATCTGTCTTTACAAGGAGCAAAATCTAGCCCCGATTGCTCTAATTTTTCATAGGATGTTTAATAAACAGCTCTTGGTTTCAGTCTCTTTCCCTTAGGACATGATTTGAATTTTAATATATTTAGCATAAGATATAAGCCCTATCCACGTGCAGGTACATCAAAATATGCAGACGTTGAGCTCAAATGCTATGAATGATAATACCTGAAGAATGTCAAGGTGTATAAATACCTATTATAAAATTAGGCCATTTTAAAGTGAAGTTAGAATGATCAATTCTGACTTTTCATGAAAAGATTCCTTATTTCAATTTCTTTTATAACTACTGCCTGTGTACCCCTGCCTGTGTGAAAATACAAAAGAACAAGATTAGAATGGTAAGTTAGAAAAGACTGGCCACACTGACATCAGCTTTATTCCCCAAAATGACAGTATTTCTCTCACAAAGTTGGTGGCAAGCAGTTCAGGACAATCTTGATGAAGTCAAACAGGATCTGATGAAAAAAATTAGGATTCAGAGTAAGTTCAAATACTTGTACTCCATCTTCGGAAAACATTCCAGAGGAAAAGATATCGCCAGAGGATGAGTGGTAATTTTAACCTGAGATTTCCATGTTAGATTTGGGTTTGATTATGTTTTTAGATTTGTACTTAGAATATTTCTCAGCCTTCTGAAGTATAAATTACAGCCCACTTCAGAAAATCTCCTTTCTCTGAAGTATCCAATGTGGTCATCTGTGGCTTAGAAAAACCCAAAGAATTTCATGCAGGAAAGGAGATTTTCATAATCTTAAGCAGCAGGAAGTGTGTTGCATGCAGTATCGCTGTAAAGAACTGAGCGTAACAACCCAAATGCAGCAGGGGTTTTAACTCTGAAGTCAATACACTGTTTCTGTAATCAGACATGAATGGTATTAAATAATAGAGTACTGTTATCATGGCAAAATATTTCACTTCCAAACAAACATAAACAAATTTTATGCCCATTTTGGTGGGTGGTGCATTTTTGCTGCACACCATAAATTGTATCTGTTTTGTATTTAACATTCAGTAAGATACAATATGGGTCTCCAAGAGATGATTTGTAAGAACTAACCTAGGTCAGGTTCTTCTCTCTTTGCATGACAATGAGCCATCCCACTTTCCAGAGACATGGAGGAAAACTCAGTGAAGAAATGATGGCTGAGAAC
The DNA here is from genome assembly GCA_024606505.1 of Aquila spilogaster. Classification (NCBI taxonomy): domain Eukaryota; kingdom Metazoa; phylum Chordata; class Aves; order Accipitriformes; family Accipitridae; genus Aquila; species Aquila spilogaster. Next base: position 19,469,348 of record JANHGO010000043.1, read on the forward strand.
TGGAGCACAGTGTTTGATCAGAGGTTTAAACATTGTGGTCTAACAAAGAGGCTGGGATAGAGACTGAGTAGCACCCAGTAATTACAGGCATCCTTCTGTTTCCACTCTCTCCTGTTACAGGAGCAGAGCACCTCTGGGAAGCAAGCATTTTCTGATATGATAGCATCTGTAATATATGACCCTTAGCTGATACATTCTCACGTTCAATGGTAGAAGTGACTGTACCATATAAAATCTGGTAGAAAGAAGCAGGCTCTGAGCCATTATTATATTTACTTCAGTATTACACCTAGTAGGTCACAGTAATGCTTTACTGTACTAGAGATACTGCTGAAGTTACAGCTGCACAACACTGGAGAAATAGTGATAAGTCGATCCATTTCTCATATGTATTTATTTTTTAATGCTGACAGCCATATTTGTTGACTTACTTAAATATCACTGGCATTTTGCAACAATCCTTTCATAAATATTTAGGAATCTTCTTTTTATATTTAATTGGGCCCCAATAATATCTCTATTACTTTACTCATCCTTGGTGGATAAGGGATTGTATGTACATAAGAAAGAAGACAAGCGAATTGGAAAGTGTCCTGCTGGCACACCAACATTTGGGAAAAGATGCAGACAGTGCATTCATAGATGTTTATATTTATTTCCATGCTACAAACTGTCTAATATATTTTATTCTATGCAAACACTGGCAAGAGATCAAAATAAACAAAAAGATCCCAGATGAACAGCTTCGGCTCACTGTTATGGCCTTTTCTCACATAACTGCCTGTTTCAGCTATTGAACAATTGCTGGCATTCTTGACTTGAAAGTATCAATTATTTTACTGTGAAGAATCTCACAAGCTGGGAGTAAGCAACAGTGGAAAACTGTATGCTATGATAATATAGACTATATAAAAAAATGTGGTTTTGATGATACTTTATTTATAAGCATAATTTTCATGCTATTGCATCTGTACTCATCAGACTTCATAGAATGTCAGTTTTCACATTCTTTGGGAACTACAGATTCTATCAGTAAGACAAATACTACAGATCTCACTCAAAACATGCATTTTCTACAACATAAGGTAAATCCAGATGGAAACTGCATTACAAAAGTACAGTAATAGCAATCCGTATTAAAAACCTGTATGGGTAGACTGAGTCTTTGAAGTGTAGTCTACCAATAGTTCTTTTATGTAGCATCTGAAGGTCTTGTTTTATTTATCATTCATTCCAAATGAAATGCTGTTTTAATAAAATTAAAAAAAAGGTACAGTTGGACCCATTGTATTTACAACAAACTTTGTCTTCTGTGACGTTGATGTCATGTCTGTTGTTTTCCATATTAACTTTAATTTTTAGGAAATTCAGAAGTCTTCTTAGGCATTGGAATAGTGTACTGCATTACAGCTTCTACTAAGTTTGTGGGTCTACTTCTGATATTAAGGTTAAGTCTATGTATAAGTTCATAATCAGAATAAAATCCTAACCCAAGTGAAGCAAATGGCAAAATTATCACAGGCTTTAGCAATGCCAATATTTAATCATACAGCGTTCGTATTCAAACACCTGCATCTATCAAGCCTCCTTAAATTACTATTTCAAATTCAATTATTTTTGATTATCAAAATCAAATAGACATTATTGTTATTTAGCTGTATATATGAAAAATATATCAAGTATGTATTTTAATATTTTTATTGAGACATCACATTTTAATATGTAAGTTCTACATAGAGACGCCCCTTAATCATAAATATGACTACACATTCCATTTTCAGAAAAGAAAGGAAAAGGACATATAATAGAAGAGAACTATAAGTACAAGCAACTACTGTAATAGAATACAAGGGAAAGAGTATAAAAATAATAATAAAGGAAGAAAGAGGGCAAAATAAAAATCAAGTTAAGGGCGTAAACTGTGAGAAGAGATGAAGAAAATAAATACACTGTGAATAAAAGAAAATAAAGATTATCCTAAATGAAAAGAAAGGTCAACTGATACTGACCAGAGAGAAAAAAGAATTGCTCAAAATCTGCTTTTTTTCAGTCTTTATCATAAAAGAGGAAAGAAACGTGGAGTTCAGTGAGATAAATATTAATGAGGCTTTGGGAATATCTTCCAGAAGATTAATAAAAAGCAGGTAAAGGAATATTTAGATAATTTAAACATTTGTGATTCAGAAAGTCCAAATCATATTCAACCAAAAAAAAATCTGAAGAAATTGGCTGAGAAGAATCTGACAGACTTCTCTCCGACCTCATGGAGAAAGGTTAGGCACAAAAGGATTGAGGAAGAATGAATTTCAGAAAGGAGAAATATGTAAAAGAAGGAGAATTCCATGCAAGTTGCTACCATTCCCTACTACGCAAAATGCAACAGTAAATATATAATTGTGCATCATTTGATGCACAGTAGCAATAAACTCTTATAAAACTGTGAATTCTTCATCTTTGTCCATCTCTCTTTTTAATTAATGTCATTCAGTCTTAATCATTGCTGAATTATTTTACTAGATAAATAAGTCAAACTGTCTACATTTTCTTTAATTATTTTAGTAATCAACTGCTTTAAGCCCAGGTCACTATGAATTAATCTTTCTTGTTGGTGCCCAGAATGTCTATCATATTAGAGATCAGGTTTGCAACACTTTCTAAATGCAGTACTATTTCCCTAACTCTACTAGCATCCTTCTTATGCATTTGAAAACGATGTTTTCTTCTCTCATTACTCCTTTATGTTGGTCCGTAAAACAATTTTGAAGTTGCTTAAGGCTCCCAGGTGTGTCCCAGGTTTTGTGGGCTTCTACCAACTAAAAGTGAAAAGTCTTCTGTTTGTCTCTGAACCCATGATTTTGCAGTGTGCAATATTAAATGCCATTCTATTTGTATTTCTGAGATCATCAATTGCCTAAATTGTCCCACATGATGTTCCGGTCCTTTTCTGTGTTGATGGTATCTCCCAATTTTCTGTTTTCAGGAAATTTCATTACCACATTTTTCCTTTCTATGTCATGCTCATTAATGGAAATATTAAATCAGTCTTTGAAGAACTCCATTAGCATGCTCCTTCCACTGCAATATTTTTCCCTTTAAATTGTAATCTCTTCTTTAGATATTTCCTTGCCTACTTTAGATTTCTCGTACTATTCCCCAACTTCTCTTGCTTAACCAGTAATTTCCCAAATGGTATTATATCAAAAGCCTTTATGAAGTCTGGATAAATGAGACTTACTTCATTTCCTTTGTCAAAAATCTGTTACTTTATCTGCGAAAAAATATCAGACGTTACTGAGAAGTTACATCTTGCTGGCGGTTATATTTCAGTTTAATTTTTCTTCTGCATTTTGATGAAACTTATAGTACTGTGTTCTCAGTTTTAAAGCCTGCTACATGCTGCACTTACCCACTACCTACATGTTGTTAAAATTTTCATGAGGTTTTTTAGTATGCAGAGGCAGTACTCATGCTCATAGGCAACATTAACACAATGGCTCTTTTGGAGCCATTACAGTTGATCGTGCCAATGATCCATGGATTATATACTTTTACAAGGTCTGATGCACTTGCAAACAAAAGGATTTTTTTCCTTTGCATCTCTGTTTCTCAAGAGACATTCTTTCTCCCCCCCTCCTGCAAAATCATCCTTTAATATTAATGCAAAGCAACCAAACAAAGGAAACCAAGCCACAAAAATTCTAGCTATGATGATGTGATGAATACACTTAATCCAGGAACAGAAAAGTAATTTCTGTCTCTTATGTAGGCTCTTTGTGGCTGCTTTTCTGTTCTCTGCTTCTGCAGTACAGAAAAGCTCTGACCCACTCTTGGGATCATAAGCACACATGCAAATGTCCCATTTTTAACCTTGTCTCCAGAACAAAAACTGTTCCTGAGGAGAGAAATTTCTATACTTGTCCTCTGCTGATCCTTTCTGCTGACGAGACATCTGTGAGGATCTCAGGGAACAGGCCATGTTATTCTCAGCCATAAGTAATCCCTGTGCTGAGTGGAAAGTCTCAGTGAGAGTAGCTCATTGCTACACTACTGTGTTGATTTACTTGTTTCTCTCTGAGCCAAAGACTCCCGGTTGTCCCTACTACATATATGCTAGTTTCCTACCTGACCCCATTCTGGACTAGACCAATTTATTCCTCGGACAGAGAGACTCCAATACAGATTAAAGAACGGTGTTACAGTGTATAGATATAACACAGTCTGAAACAAGTGTTTATCCTGCTACGTGATACAGAGTTTCCGTGGTAAATCAGCCATCTTCACACTCTGACTTTATCCCAGATTCAGTGCGCGGATACAGACAGCTAGCACCACAAGCCATCGAATACTTAGTATATATACAAGCCAGTCACTTGCCTCAGATACCTGCTGCGTACATAGAAAAGATGGTATTAATATAACCAAGGATATTGGTCAGTGATGGGAGGACGGTGGAGTTTGATGCAAACGAAACAAAGCACCCGGTGGAATCTGAGAAGGGTTTCATCATACACTAAAAAAGAACCAACCAAATTTCAATGGTATATCTGAAGATGATTAGTTAGAACATCATAGAAGATTCCCATAGAAACCCTGATGTCTGTTCTTGAAATAGAAATATGATTTAACAGAAGAGCTTTAACATCCTTGCAATTCACAGTTCATAAACTTCTCACCAAAGAGTGAAGTCTTTGCTTGGAACATGCCTGTGCTAAAGGCCTCCTGCGTGGCCTTAGGAATCTATCTTATTTTCTCTGTACCTTTGTTACTTATCTATAAAATGGGTAATATATTATTCCTTTCTCCATTCTTTATCTAATCTGTTTAGATGCTAGTTTCTTTTAAGAAAAAATTGCCTCCCCGAGCAAAGGAGAAAGAGTGCAGGCTCGGTAATGACAACACATGGGCCTAGGCATTGGATGACAAAGGAAGATGATTTCCTCTTTGTCTCCTTGCTCATCAACCAGATGTATCAGGATGTACAATTCTTATGAATCAATGGGCACATGATGGAAGGCTACATAGCTTTATAACCACGGGGGCATTCTGTGCCTTTTACTAAGGCATAAACTGTTTGCATTAGGACCAACTGACATTCAGGGTCTCCAACAATATAGGTAGTTTGGACTTGTGTAAGAGAACAGGAAGTACTTGTTAAATAGAAAAGTTGTGCAGATTAGTGAGCTCAAAAAGAATATATAAGAGCTATTGTCAGTAAGTCCTTGATGTTGTCATCCTAGTGAACTGGAAAAAAAAAATCCCATACTTAGTAAAATGCACCAACAGAAATAGGAAAATGTGGAGACAGAGAATACTAATGAAAAGATACAGTATTGTTGAAGTATAAAACCTAGTTCCATTTGCAGTATTGCTGTCAGCTTTGATTACCTTGTCATATGTGGAATGCCATCAGTCCTGGAAGGGTGCAGTGTTGGGAGATAGGATGGTTCCAGATTCTGAGAGACTCTACTACAAAGCGATTGTGAATAGTTAGGCTTGTTTTCTCTGGGAAATATCAAGAACACTCTAATACAACAGAAATCAAGGTGACACAAAAGTACTGAAGTTACCTATGTACTCAGAGAGAACCGGATACATTTGAGAAGCACATAGCTGAAGATCACAGTCCAAAAGAAGAACCAAAGGGAGAAGAAACCTAATCAGGAGAGCAACTTATTCATTTGCACAGGAGATCTCCCTCGCTTTTGGGAATGCATGTTATTTCTCACTCTCCCCAGTGCCATGTTGCTCTGTTTGCCTCTCTACTGATGAACGGAGTTCTTGAAGAGCATTAAAGTCACTCAGAATAATTCCCATCACAGGAACAGCACACTGGTAGGATATAAACTTCTGTATTACCTTTTTTCATTGTGATTCCCATATAGGTGCATGTCTGGGTGATAGAAATGTCACTGAGGGATATAAGAAGCAGGTTATCTGAGCAATAAAAAATTTCATTTACTGTTCTCATCCTCCTTGGCTATATACACATCTCGTCTTGCACAATTCTGCAATCTGGTCTCAATTTCCTAATTAAGAGTCATTTAGTGATGCAATGAGACAAATCTCCTCAATAAAAAGACTAGCCTTACTCTTATCTATCTTAATATACAGTAGATTGCTAAATCCACTGTTATATGGAAATATGATTGCAAGATTTGAAAGTCTGAAACATCTGATTTCAGTTACCTAGGGAAATACAAGTTATTTCTCCAGGCATAATGGGAGAATGGGACTTACGTGTAGAGCATAGATCATTTTATTTTCTGATATGTTCTTGCATTAAAAAATCAACACATGAAAAAGCTATTAATGCAGAAATATATATTAGAGGTGGTATTCTAATTATGTTCATTGTTCATAATTTTTTCAGGAGATCCTTTCTTTTGTACTACACCAGTAGCACTCTCAGTTAAGTTCTTCTTTGCTCAATTACCTGAATGGATAATATTTTTAAGAAGAATATATAAAGTTAGTGGAGAGTGCTTTCACATAGAAATAAGCACAGTGACTAACCCAGAAGATCTTCTCTGAAATAATTAAGAGATGAGTCTCGCAGCTCTGGGCATTGAGAAAGAAGCAGGTTTGTTCTATGTGGATGTACAAGGCCTCTCAAATATGCAACCATTACAATGTCACGTGTTCAGTGGTTGTCCTGAGGTTGGTAAGATTAGAAAAAATATCTTCATATCATCTTCATAGACTTTTTATGGGCTGTGGAAATGAACATGGTTTGTTCAGGCTGATTTGTCTGGCAGTCCAAAAAACTGTCGTGGCATGCTCAAATTCAGCACTTCCTGAGTTGCTTAGTCATTATTTTACTGGTAAACCAACACCATTACTAATTCAGACCTCTTGGAAGGAGGTATTCATTTCAAGTTCCTTTTTAAAATCGCTCTGAAGGACTGTACTGGAAACATATTTCATAGAATAAAAAATGTAAAGTACTGCAGAACTAGATTTACTGATCAGTACCTTAGCTTAACTGCCTAACCTAGCAGTTCCATAAACGATTTCCCTTGAACAACTGTTAAAGGAAGTATAGTTTCATGTAGTTACTTGCAACAAACTCCAGACCTTCACTGTTAATTGAAAAGATTGTACTTTTCTGTCATGGTTACAATCATAATATAAAATATTTAAAAGCAAATAATTTATCATTCACATGCAATAGAATGGAAAAGAAGGTGCCTCTCTTTTAACAATGGCAATTATTGAAGTTACCCATCGATGAGAGCATAGTAGGCACAGAATTACATCTTTTTAAAGCCCTAATTATTCTCTTGATAACAACTGAGTATGAGCAAAATGTTCTAAAGCACTCACCTGGAGTAAAGTTTCTAACTGCAACTTTAGACGGTCATACTACATTGAATCCTCACACTCACTGTTCTGTTACCACCTAAAGTCTGTAAACTTAAAACTTCTCCACCTGTAATTAAGCATGATCAGAAATGCCTTTTGCCAGTTCTGGACAGTTCAGAATCAGCCTCAAATTTGCTGAAATTCAAAAATGCACAAGTTGAAGGTATGGACAGTCCACACTGAATTTTCTCTTTTCTTGAGGACTTAATCCTGCAAATTCAGTTTTATTTTCCTCAAAACCCAATTATTGAGTATCCTAAGAGACATTACTCATCTTGAGTTTGTAGCACTTTGAAAGTCAAAAGTGAATGTTAACTAAAAATGCAAGATAGAGAAATAGTGAGCCCAGTTACATTAGGCAGCATCTTATTCAACAACCTAGCTTTGAAAGCTTCCTAGTTTTTCCCTGGCATTGACACAGGGAGACTAGTTCTCTACTCTAGTAGGGAACAGGAAATTCCACGTGTGAGCCAAAAAATAGGTATTACATGCAGAGCCTAGGTCACCTTTGTGGAAGAGTTATTAATTATTTAGTGATTCTGAGGGATTCTGCTAGCTTCAGTTGTTCTGATGAATTTTTAATAAATCACTATTAACATAAATGGGAAATATAAATTGCTTGCATTATGCTATATGTGGTAGTAGCAAAGAGAGACTTCTGCACTAAGGTCCAAGATCTGCTGCTTACCTAACGGAAACTGACAGCTGAATGATCCAGCTCTCCTGGGATTGGCCTGAAATGTAAAATCTTTTCACCATAGAAGAGTTTTATTTTGCAGTTGCCAAAAAGCACCTGAAGTAGTTGGTCTGTATCTGAGGAACTGACAGAAATAAACAGTATTCTAGAGATCTGCTCCAAGGATTTACCTGGAGGTGAAACTATGTGCTAAGAGAAAGTTGAATAGAGTCAAATGAGCACTTCCTAAAAACATCTGGCAAAACTTCTATTAGGAAAGTGTAAGTCTTCCTGAAGCACAGTGCTTACTGAAGAAGCTTTTCCAGATAAAATCCATTGTTGTTGACCAACAGCTTCAGAATCAAAATAATAATCTATAGATTCATTGTCACTAGAAGAATTGTAGTGCTTTCTGTTTTCATAGACAGTTGGAGAATATTTAGTAATATTTAATAGGCTTTTGCATTAAGTTAGATTGTTAACATGTTTTATATTTTGGCTTCTGACACTGAGTCAACTACAGCCCTGAGTTCACTGTGCCCATACCTCAGAGCCTGAACTTGAACCTGAAGCCCTCATTTTCGTACTGTGTTTTGCCTATCTCATGAAGCCTGACATCGCTTCTGTCTGAACATACTCAACAGCTTCCCTGAGGAAGGAGCCTGCTCACCCTCTCTGCAAGGCTCCACCCAGACAGGCTTCTTAAAAGAACAGTTGTGAAGACATAAATAAAACAAATACCATCTGTCATGCTAGTATTGGCCCATATGTGTAACCACCTTTTCTAAGTCCTTTCAACTGATTTTCCACCATACCCAAATACACATTTGGCTTATTAAAGAATTTTAGCACCTTATGGATGCCATTCCCAAACATTTTAAATACAATCCATGCAAGTACCCAAATAAGTCTGGATTTATTTTCTCAACCAACTACAGCCATTTCTACTTCCTCATCAGCTGAAGATCAGTTGTACCAGCTCAGCTCCTTTTATCTGAATGTTCTGTGATTGTTTGTTTCCTTTCTGTCTGTCTTCTTTCTGAGCATCCTTTATGCCTCACATAAAGAAAAAAATGAATGGGTCAAATTTATTTGGCACAATTTTTCTGAAATCAACGATGTTACAGTATGCGTCACTTTGCTGAAATCTTTTTGATTTATCAAGCTGAATAGACCATTGACTGCTGATGAATGGTGCAGAATCACAGGAATGGAACATTTGCACCAATAGGTTGCAAAGCCGGGGGAGAGTGCGTGAGTGGGATGCTCAGAGGGTAAACTGATATACCACCGTTGTGCTGCAGTCCAGGTGAACAAAATTATGAGGGAACCTGAATTGGGATACAAAGCCGTCTGGTCTTTCCCAGGTTTGGGAAGTATCGTAAAAGCCATCTAACTTCCTCACTGTTTAATTTTTCTGTTGCAAGCTAGCCTTATCATTGATCCAAAAGAAACATAATCACTGAGCAAGGTAAACTTGTCCTACTTACTGAGATTAAATTAAGCATCAAGTCAGCAATGGCATTGCACATAATGCAGAACATTATATTTCATATAACTTATTAGCATATATGACATAGCTTGCTGGGGAGTCATACAGTAGCTTTCAGACTGACATTGGAAACCAAATGTGAAATAGTAGTTCATCCATGATGGAGGGAGAAAACTGCTGACCTTAGATACCAGTTTGAACTTAAAATTAACCATGCTTTCATAATAATATACAGCTCAGCTGGTGAATTTGCTTTGAAAAATATTCATACTTCAGTTAAAGGTATATTAGTTCTGTAGTATTAAAAAAACTGTGTGTATATAGGAGAACTGAAAATCTGTCTGTTCCTTGTTTAGAGTTTGAATCTTATTGAAACTAAAGAAATTCTGAGAAATCGTTTCATTTTAGTCATCACTTAAATTTACTTTCCTGCTTAACACAGGAATTAAATGAGAACTTGTTCTATTGAGAATCTGGCAAAAAGAATTATAATGTCTATGTATAATGCTAAGGGCTATTTTAAATTTCTGCTTGCTATTGTAGTCATGGCCCAATTTGGAAACATAATATCACAGCAGGAAAGACGGGTCACAAGGCAACTTGAAAATCTGCTGACTGCATAGCACAGAAGTTTTCAAAAGGCTGTATGAAATATGGAAAGTTGGCGCTGCCACAGACTACTTGTATGGCCTTGGGCAGATCATTTACTCTCAGGGAGACCCAGAAGGTCTATCTGTGTGTAACAGCAATTCTGCTTTTTCCTATCTTTTGTCTGTCCTGCCTATTTAGATTGCAAGCTTCTCTGCCAAGGAGTACGGTAGCAGAAATATCTCTCAGCGGTGATGTAATGCAAATCCATGAATGAATAAATAAGAGAAAAGCTTTACTGTCTAACAGCATGTGTCCTCTGGCATTAGAATTTGTCATTCCTTGATACAAATTTTCTTACCGTAATCTTATTAACATGATAAATTCCTGATTCTCATGATAGAAGACTGCAAGTGAAAATGATAACATGGAATCTGTCTGCACTTCAGCTTTATGGGACCTATGTAGCTCTTGAAACTGACTGACCACTGTAGCTGCAAGATCAACAGCAACCACACACCAAGTGTTCTGCCCTAAAAGGACAAGCTATCTGGCCAGAGGTGGGGGAGAGCTCAGGGCTATGAGAAAAAGAAGTTGAACGGAATGATATGTAATCTGAAGAGGCTTAATTTTTCCCTCACTTGTACCAGTGTCAGTTGGCCATAATTCCACAGCGTAGTTGTATCAGTGTTAAACCACCCAAGCGATGGAAAAATGAAGTTCAGAGTTAGTTGCCACAGGCAGACATATGATCAGCAGAAGTGCTCACCTCAGCCTCAATTACCGTTTAGCAGACATGAAATAGTTCCCTTTCTGCCATCACTTGTATGTTTTTTTTCCTATCATACACTGATATCTTGTATTATAGGCACTTAATTTTCTCATTTATTATTGCAATATCAGAACACATTACAGTGTCATATCATAATATGAGAGAATGTTTATGTCTCTCTGCAAGCACAGCTGTTTTGGTTGTTTGGTACTTTGTGGCTGGGAGGAGGAATGACAGTAAATAATAAGTAAGGAAAATAAAAACAGATTTAAAAGAACATAACATTTTGGTAAGGAAATTCTTTTTATAGTCAAGGCTTTGGGGAAAATTACTTTTACGGCCAGATTTTCAGCAGGCCTGCACAAATGTGCCTATAGTGTTTGCAGGTGCTGCAACCATTTGCATGCAAGGCATGACCGTGTGAAGGAAAAGCTTTCAGCGAGCTGAGAGAGCTTCTTTTTTCCTTCCTACTTGCTTTTAAAACACAGGTCTTCTAGTAAAGAAATAACAACCTCCAGCTGAGCTCCTTCAGCTATGTGGTCAGAAAGAGTACGAAAGGCTCAGCATTGCAGGTGTTAAACTTCCCTGAGAAATCCAGTACCAAAATCTTCTGAATGTCACAGTGGATGCAATGGGGTTCAGATGCTAGAAGAAATCTAGCCTCGACGTCTTGAGGACTCTGTCTGACTTGGCTTTGTTTTTTCTTAGTCATTCTTTTCCTGCTCCCCCATCTATATTCAGGCATAGACATACATCTACACACATATACATGTGTGTACATACATCCAATTTGTAGGGGTGCATGTATACACACAGGCACCCCTTCAGTGCAAGAAGCACAGACTGCATTTTGGAAAATGCAAATCTTTCCTTTTCAGTCATAGTCTGCCTGTAAGCAATGTGTTTAATCATGTTGAAAAACATACGAGTTGATAATTTTATTCAAATGATGGATTTGAACAGAACTTAGAGGTTAGGAATCCTGAAAACTGATTGCTAGGGTTGAGAGCATGTATTTATAAGCAATTAATGGCATGCTTGTTTTTATTTTTCTCCTACTCATTTTTTTGCCAGTGTTAAAGTACTCCCTGTATGGCATCTACCAATTGCATTATCAAATAGAAAGAAGTGGATGAAAGAAAAAGTCACAAAATCCTTATTCCCTGCCCACACACACCTATTCTCTCCTCCTTTTCCCAGTGGGCTGTAATTTCTCCTTGCCCTTTGAAAGAAAGTAGAATTATGAAGAAAGCTGTAAACATGTTTAAGAATTGATCACAAAACACTAATATCTTACCTGTTTTGTCACAGCCTGTATGTGGTGGATACACAGATGCAGTAGAACTAATTATCAGGAACACTGACTGAAAGTGGAGGTAAGCAGGAGCAAATATTATTTTCATTGAGTATTAGACATGTTTTCAGAAGGACAGATAAGGAGGATAAACACATTTTTAACTGAGGTTTTAAAGTGTTACATTCAAATTAAATCCATAGTTCTTTTTAGCACCACAGAGAAAACCATAAACCTTCTCTGCAGCTGTTGATTGGAAAAGACTTGGAAACAAATGAGTATTTCTCAGAATCAGTGGTTTGTCAAAAATGCCATGTTTTTTACAAGCAAAACTTAATGTCTGGGCTCACAAATTTTGGGGGAAAAGATGAAGGATTTGAAAAAGACCATAAGTGACCCCAGCATAACTTGGAGATAAAGTGCTTACAAAAGCATGGGAGACCAATCCAAGGTTTCACTTGAAGGAACAGTTAATTACTTCTAGGTTATTCCACCATGAAAGACTCTCCTCATTACAATCTAGTGTTGAGCCCTATCTTGTGATGCGGGAATATTGACTTATTCTTGGATCATCCTCCTTTGGGAGTGAAGGATTAACATAGCTAAATGTTGTATTAATCCAAATTCAAGGATTACAATGACTTAAGAAAGAAAAACAGAATTGGAAAGGAATTTGATAGATTCTATATTCTGCATTGAGCACACAGTGAGTAGATTCTATTACAGCAATTTGGAGAAGGGATCTGTTTGTGTGATTGCTCTCTCCTTTCCCATGTTGAAAACTACTGCCAGTTATTTGGGAAGAATGGCAAAACTTGGATTGGATAAACAATCCAGAAGTAATGTTTGTGACACTGAAGCCATGGATATTTCCCTTCTATTTCTTCATTTCTCCTCCAGAAAACTGACAACTGTTAAGTATTTTATCAAACATTCCACATTTGCCAAGAAGAATGCATGAAATAATGGCAGAATTATTGGTGTTTTCCAGTCAAAAGCATCCATCAGTACCAGAGATCTCTAGTCTCTCAGTATGCAGACTGCAAGTCTCCTGTATCGTTGGAGTCACCAGAGCTGCACTGAGAAAAGTCTTGTTAAACTAACACGTTGGAAGTCATCTTATCTCAAAAGTATGCAAGCCATTTCTTCACATATTAAGCACTATCATTAGTTGTTTGGATTTGGTAGTCAGGTTTGTGTTTCGGCATTAAGAGCTGCTAGACATCACATTCTCATACTTGCCACTTAATGTATGCAGACACGAGGAACTGCCCAGATGCAGAGCTCTTAGTTGTGTGTGAGGCTTTTTGTCCTGCTGCAGCACAGCGGTCATGCAACTCAAGCCAGTTCCTTCTCAACGTTCACACTGGATGATGAAGTCTAAAAGACTCTGTAGGACATAGAAATTTCACGTCTTCTCTTCTTGCTATGGGGCTAATCCTAAAATTCCTGAGACCTGTTTCTCCAGGAATTCTTAACCCATAGCAAAATACTGATTTCTTCATGGATGTGTGTTGCTGTGCTGTCATCTAGTGGCAAGGATGAATTAGACGTCATTCAGTGTCATTCAGCAAGTGGTTGACAAAGTGCCCCCTTACTGGAAACAAACACGTGCTGTTCAAAAGCTCTCATCTTTGCTCTGTGCAGCACCACCACACAGTCACTGCCCAGGTTTGTGCTCTGCAGAAAATCACTCTTGCTTATGGCCCATGGAATGGGCTGTGCAACAGAAACTTCCCTTGCAAACAGGACCGTGGCTCTTCCTGCTTCATGGTCTTCATCTTCTGTCATCCATCTTGTCTGGTAACTGTTCACACGAAAATACTCAATACTGAATTTTAAACAGTGATTGGTATTCTTTTAACTACCGCCATTCGGAGCAGCATCAACTAATGATATCTATACTCGTCTTAGATCAAGAAGATACTTTTCTCTCCATGTAAATTGATCAAAAAGTCCTTCTTGCATTCATTTTTATTTGGCTCCTGGGGAAAAAAATTAGAGGTGCCACATCACTTTCCAGTAGAAAACAGATGAAAGTACTTTCCAGAATAAATGCAGTTGTTCAATATGCAGCAAGTTGATGCCTGTGAACAGACCTACTGCCATTGATTTGAAAGAGCTTTGCTCAGATCTGTAATGTCACATGCAGGTAACAGTACACTTGCATGTCATTGGTTTACAGTGGTGATTATATTATTAGTAAATGCATACATTTACAGTCCTTACGTTGAAACTGCAAAGGCAGTGCTTGAATTAGTCTTGCGCTACTTTTGTAAACTGTCTATAAAAAGATGTAGAATGTAATAGAACCTTAACAATTAAGCTGGTCACAAGATCCATAACATCTTTTTGGCTACAGCTACTTAACAGTGCTGGGCTTGGCTGAATTAGATAAGCCATTTGTTGCATATTCTTTGCTCTTGGAAATGTTGAACTCATTACTGTTTGATAAGAAGCCTGGCAGCTTCTTTCCAACGCTTACTGCCTTCTTTACAAATTGAGCTTCTCATGTAACTCAAGTGTCTGAAGGACAGTCCATCAGGCAAAGGTGGACATTTCAAGCAGTCCTCAACACATTTGCCATTTTGCAAATATGTATAAATGGTTTTGTTTTCATCCCTGCTAAATGGAGACAACAAATAACTAATAAGATTTCCTTTCATGAGGAAGCTGGAATTTGTATTTACATTCTGTTTTCTTACAGTACAAATTGTGCTCTGTCTCTGAATTTAGGACTCCTCAGCTCAATCAGGCACAGTGAAAAGATACATGAATATCCAAAGAGAGAGAAGAATGTGCTGAGTTGCTTCACTGACAGGGAGACATTTAAGCATGTTCTTAAATACTTTGCCTCTCTGAGGACTTAAGTAGATTTTCAAAAGAGAAAAGGAATGATCCTCTACATTTATGACCTTTCCGGTTTTGTCCAGTTGGCAGACTTCTATCCCTATAGTAACAGAAAATATTAATGAGGGTAAGAAACATTCTGTTTTCCAAATTAAATATAATTAATCAGAGGCAGTGAATCAGTGACCTTTCACATTGGAATATGATAAGAGATTTGTTTTTAAATAAATTCCAGGAGAGGTTTGGTTCAATTTTGGCTCAGAATTTCATCTTCTTTAGGTGCTTTATAGAAACAATATTGCATCGTTTTAATTGAGAAGTTAAAAGGCAAGCTGTAACAAGGTCAATCCGGTTGAAATGGCTGCATCCTCATTATAATGTAAATGCTTCTTCTATTAACTTACAATAACTTGATACACTAAACAGCCATTTAAATAAAGTGTTTAATAAAAATAGAAAGATTTTGGTCAAGTGCTATGAGTAAAATTATAAGTGGCTTCAAAAAAAAAAAGAAGAGAATATAAAAATACAAGTTCTTTGCTAGCAATAGTTAAGAATGATTTCACATACACATATCAAAAGAAGGTGGATAAAAGAGCCAGAACATTCCAACATCACCTTTAAGTATTTGGTCGGGGCTTTATGGGCAATGGTATTTGAAACAAAGATCAGGTTAAAAGCAGTGTTTGGGGAGAGATGAGAGCTGCAGTGTTCACTGTCACAGTAACTACCGTTCTACTTTCATCACTGAATAGTGCTTTTCATGAATGACCGTTGGTACATGTATGTTGTCCTCTTTGCAGACATTCTTTATAAATTCTCATTTCTTTAAGTGGAGGTCCTTTATGTTTGTTCATAAATCCAGACCGCTCAGGTGCCTCACTCCAGATGTTCACAAAACATGCACAAACCATACAGCAGTTCTGTACAGCAGTTCTGACGGAAATAACGTGAATTATTACTTTAATCACTTGTACATTTGTAATTTCCTCCTCAGAGCAACAGACAAAGGAGAAAAGAAGGAAGAATTTTTGAATTTGACTTGATTCTGTTTCTCCATTTGATTACGTGTGGAAATAAAAGCATAATTATTCCATTTAGTGTCATAATCTTCTCTTAGCCTCCTACTTAGTAGTTTATTTCTCTTTGTCTCAGCATGGAAGGAGGCCCATAAAATTCTGTCCTCCCTGATGATTCTTTTGTATTGATAATCCTTGTTTTGACTTGGCTCTCCCTGAAGCTGCTCTTAAAACGTAGATCACAGCTAGTATCACTTTCTGTGTGAGGCAGCTTTCATATTTTCCTTCTGTTTCACATCTTTCTCAGCATACAGGAGATATTTTCCAATTCGTATTTCAGTTCCAGAGGAGGCCTTAAAACTTTTCTCTTTTTCATAATGTTATTCAGCTTTCGCTTTACATACATTTGGTCTTTGTCATACAAGGACATCACCATTCAGTCTTTCATTAGATGTATGATTTTGCTACTATTTAACTCATATAATGGAGCTCCTAAGTTGGGCTTGTGACAAGGCTTGCTTATTTTTTTTGAATGAAAATTCATAAACTTATATATATGAAAATGCTTTCTATTTCTTGGGAATGAATTTGGTTAAATTCCAAGCAAACCGAATTTGAAAGTGTACAGTTTTCTTCATTTAGATGTGTGCAATTCCTGTGCCCACAGGGAATTGGTATAAATTCATCTTACCCGCCTTGTGTGCGCAAACAGTACAAAGAACAGTCAGAGTTAGCATAGATTACATATAAAACACATCTGCATTTGCTGTGCGTAGGTTGCCAAGGTCTTCATCTTTAATTAATAGATGGTTGGTTGATGAAGACAGAGTGTCTTAGGAACATGCTCAGGTCAGGTTATGAGGCTTTATACTCCGTCCAAACATCATTTAGGTTTGGCCCTTTTTTTCTGAGATGCAGGCATTTTGATACAGAGGGTTTGAGTGGGCACCACCAAAAGGTCAAGCAGAAATGAATGTTCTACTACAGATTTCTCTGCAGCCAGCTGCAAATGCTACATGACCAACTTTTATTCTGAGACCGACTTATTAGATTAAGTGCTGAGTTTGTTGTTGTAGAAGGGAATCCAAAAAGAACTTTGATACATTCCTATCTACGATGAGAACTGAATCTATACAAATACTTTATTTCATTGCCTTTGACAATGGCAACAGGAAATGCTCTCCTGACTCAGTCTACGATTTGTGCATACAGTCTGCAAGTCTTTCTTTGTAAGTAAGAAGGCTTTTTACTTCACTGATTGATTGGTGCTGTTTTCATGGCCAGAGTTAATTCTGCAGTATGCCACCATGAAGGCTACGCTATAGGCAATGAAGATTTTATTCCTTGGGAAGGCTGATGAAGGTATCGACCAAGACTTTCTCCTCAGAGTAATTAAATGCAACAGTATTAGGAAAGTAGCTCTGAGCTACTGCAGACAGAAATGTCTTCAGCTTTCCATCACAGTTTGCAGTGGCCTCCATGACTTTCAGCAGTCTCTCTGCCGTCATTGGCAAAAGGTAAAAATATGCAGCACATTTGAAAACCCTTAAGGTGAGAATGTCTCCCAGAGCATCGAAGAGCCCAGACAGACGTAATGAGTGTAAACAAACAACTGTTTTGTCCCGGAGTGCCCTGGAAGTGCCTTAGGATGCTAATTCCACTTGGAGTTCTTATCAGGAAACAGGATTTTTCCCATCATCCTTCTCAAGTCAGGAAGCTGAAAGTAGGGATTTTGATTGCTGCAGCAAGAAAAAAGTGCAAAGAGATTCCAGCCCTTTATATCAAGGTACTCAGTGTAGGTGGTATATTCACTGTCAAGTGCCCATGGGTCTATACTGTCACCTAGAAGCAATGAAGCATTAATATAGGGAACCTCAGAGCATTCCAAGTGGTAGAGTCAAAGGCAGTAAACAGGACAACAGGTTGTTCTACTTTTACATTTTCAGCACAAAGATGCTAACTCAGGAAACCACTTAAGTTTGGTACTTGGAGTCGTGTGCTTGAAGATAAAGAGGAAGTATTATTAGAAACATAAGTCACTTGAACATTTCTGCTTTGGACATGAAATTGCTACAAGAAAATTTATACATTCTCCCAGTGATTAGTTATTTTATTTTACTTTATTTTATTTGTAGTAGGAATTTCAACTAAAAATAGAATGCAGAACCACATATTGAAACACAGCCAGTGTATTAGGTACCCAGGCTGTAAAATCAGAGATTAGATATAGATAAAAATAAACTCACGAAGCACTGAGAATTAGATCAGCTAGAGTTGTATTGTTTGTCTGTTAAAATATAGTAATGAATTTCAACACTAGTCAAGATTTGCATTTTTCTGCACTGTAACAGACAGCCACTTAGTACGTATTTGCTACCGAGTGTGACTTGCTAATGCAAGATTCCTATATTAATTTAATGGAAATGTAATTGTGTTGTAAAATACATAATCTCGGGTAACCTACTATGACATTTACATTTGATTACCATATCAATGGCTATTCCTTTGCATCACAGATACCTTTGCTGGTGTTCTTTAAAAAGTACAGAGATATAATGCACTATGCAGTATTTCAAGCAAAAAAAAATCTCCATTACGAAGGAGTGGCAGTGGTAAATGTCTCTCCAGTACTTC
Source organism: Aquila spilogaster (assembly GCA_024606505.1). NCBI lineage: Eukaryota > Metazoa > Chordata > Aves > Accipitriformes > Accipitridae > Aquila > Aquila spilogaster. The sequence goes on from JANHGO010000043.1 coordinate 19,488,035, forward strand.
AGCAGTTTAGTTGGGTTGCTTCACTGTTTTTCTTTTCCTTTCTTAAATGAAGAATACAGATAATGTTTCACAAATAGTTGTACCTGTTTTCTGCTGCTAATGTCACAGATATCAGAGAGGAGTGCTGGAGCAGGCAGAACAACTGTTCTGAGCTAGCGGTGCTCCACCAGCTTGGAAGTGCACTATGACCCCGTAGCATGTATTTTTTAATATGCTTATGGCTCGTGCCATGAGAAATGCAGTAGGAAAAAGAACATAGCAGGCAATATGCAGCTGCATAAGGAATGCTCTTCATTAACCTAGAACACTAGTAATAAGCTAAATGATTAAAATATTTCCTGAAGCATCATGTAATCATTATTTTGGGGAACAATTTCATTAAGAGATAGATATTTCATATCAAATATCTATTATCAGAGAAGGTATCACATGTCATGTTTCCTATAAGCTACACATCTTGTCCTTCACCTTATATTGTCCAGAAAGAGCTTCCAGAAGGCTTCAAATCATTCAGTTCACTTTAATTTGTGTGGTTGGGTTTTTTTTCCTCAGAAGAACAATGCACTGAATGCAACTACATGTATAAAACAAACTTTAATAGTTTATCTCTGTCAATGGCAATAACATTATGAACACCACCTTGAAGAGGTAGAACTGCTAAAGGAGGGAAAACTATTGGTGTTGTGAGCAACCACAGGTTACCTTGCAGGAAAAGTTTCACTTCCCCTGGCTGCACTGCTTAGTCCTTCCCTGGCTTAAGGTTTCAGTGGTGTTTTACTTGCTGAAATAGGAAAAATTGCCCTATTACAAGTTTCTAGAGACACAAAAATACAACAAATATGTTGGGAATGGCCTGGTTCTGTTGCTGAAGGTTTTCTGAGTGATTCAGATCCTGGGTATTTGATTTAATTGAACTGAACTACAGGTCTACCACAGCGTAACCATAAAACATCTCATAGATATCTTGTGTCTGCAGGATTTGCCTGAAATAGCGGGGCAGCTTTATTGACTCTGCCTTTACTTCTGTTTCTCTCTTTCATTTTGTTCTCTCAAAGTGAATGCTACTCAACATCACCATCACTCTGCATCCACCCAATGTTATTGCTGTATCTTTCAAGACTCAGGGGATTGAGTCCATGAAAACTTTCACCTAATAAGAACAAATGAAGAAGTTAGGTAGTGTACTGTCCTTGGAAGAAACGATAAATGTCTTGGTTTACCCTATGAATTTCTGCACAGGGATCTGTTGTTACTTACTGCTCTGGAAGAGAATTTTGGAAATCTGAAACTGAAATGAAGGGTTTTCATCTGAAGTTTTTATAAAGGGAAATTTCAGCAATGCAAAGTCCTTTGAATGAGATTTTTCTTTAATAAATGATCCTGGCATTTAAAAATCATCTCATGTAATGAAGATTTTTCTTTTTCGAAGTAAACCAAAATCAGTTTCCAGATCAAATGTTTGGAGTTTTTTGTTTGTTTCTGTGGGTTTTGGGTTTGGTTTGGTTTGGTTTGGTTTGGTTTGGTTTGGTTTGGTTTGGTTTGGTTTGGTTTGGTTTGGTTTGGTTTGGTTTGACTTGGCTTTTTTTTTTGCTATGCAGCTAAATACATTTAACCTCTGGGGTTTCTGACTTGCATCTTTCCCTATACTCAAATAGTCATTAAGACTTAACGTCAGTGATATAGATGTTGTTTCGAATGCATATTAGTAGAGAAGGAGGAAATCAGCTTTGCAAAGACTGACTGCAGGGCTGTCAGGAGAACCAATGCACTACATGGTTAATTATTACTTCAGAGCTGAAACACTTTGACCAGCTATAATTACCCAATTCTAAAACTGAAGCAATTAAATCTCTTCAGACTTGTTGCTGTGGAAGCATGGTAGCTGTCTGATGGCAGTTTTGCAGTCTGGAAGGACAATGGCACACGTTATTTTTGTACAGTTATGTGTGGTCAGCCTTGTTCACCAACGCATCCTGTCCCACTCAGCACCAGGAATGTGTGCTCTGCTCAGCATAGGGTCCGCTGGGCTGGGACTTCTCATTGGCTCATGCTGCCCCAGAGAGGCTTTATCTTCTATGTAAGCCCTCATACCCTCTCCATAGTGCTTCAGTAATGTTTAGCATTTCCATTAATGCAGAGTGTTGCTATACCTACACTATACCTACCTTCATCGAGGCATACACAGCTCGCCTCTATCCCGCACCTGGCTGCTGACTAGAGCTAAAAGCATAGTGCTATAGGAGAACTAGTTTTTACCAGCCATTGTTACTATTCCTTTTCTTCATTTACAACATTACAGTTATTCCAGTTAAAATTCAAGGGGCTGTAGTTTCAGTTACTGCACTGGTGCATGCTAAAGCCCCTATCCTACAGAACTTAAAGCTTAAGTAGATGAGATAGAGAAAGCTTAAAAGAGAAAACAGAGCAGAAAGAAATTCACACAGTAGAGACAGGAAGACAATCCCTGAGTCCCAGTCCAGGGACCTTGCCTCTAGACATAATTCTTTCCCTTTGTATTAGTCAGCTGATAACTTCCCCGCCTTCAAATTAAAAGCTTCCATTACTCAGGCAGACAACCCTCCTGATAACTTATAACATTAGGAAAAGGTTACTTCTAATGTTTTCCGAATTCCTACATGACAAAGAGCAACTGTGAAGAATAAAGGACAAAGTTGAAAGCGAGAGTTGAAAGGTGCAAATTACACGAAATCATTGAAACTTAATTTTAAAATTTCAAGAGTGTTTCTTGCTTGTATAGCAGCTACTTCCCAAAATGATGACCTCTGGGATTAACAGCTGTACGTCTGTTCAGCACTTGCTACCCACTGCACCGAGGATCTGAGCCATATTTGCTGCATCTCCACGATAGAACGAACCACAGCACGGCATGGGTAAAGGAAGCTCATACACACATGTGCTGGGAATGACACACTGCGGGGCAGCCAGAAACCTGTAGGCTTCACACGCACTAGGGTGCCTGAGCAATAGCATTTCCCAGTCTGCACTCAACATCACATGTATCTGTGACGCACAAGGAGGGGTCAGACACCCTTGCCCTTTTGCACAGGCGTGTTCCTCAGCAGTGCAGGAAGTATGGCTGCAGCCCAGCTACCACTTAGCATAGCTCACTGATGTAAAATGGTCACGCGTGAATCAAGATCTGTAAATCAGCTGCCTGCTAAACTGGGGAGGTACACCCCGCCATTGACTTGGTTAGGGTTTGGATGCTGTGCTGGAGGAAAGCTTCTGTTACCCTTTGACTTCTTGATTGTTGGCTTTTGGGTTAGAAATACCACCACAGAGGAGCAGCCTGGCTGACTGCAGCTGTCATCTGAGTGCTGCTGAGTCATTCCCCAGCTTCCATCTATGCACAGCTGTACGGTGGTAACGAGACAGCACTCTGGAACCTAATGGGCTTATTTCTTCCAGGATAAGAACAATTAATAATAATTGAGTAGTCTTGTATTAAGGGAATTTATAACCAATTAATAAAAAATTGGCTGTTGCAGTTAACCACAATAAAAATTACTCTTTATGCACTAAAGGAAAGACACACACACTTATATAATCAAGTCCGTGTCAGCTCTGCTTAATGTATAAACAGCTTTGTGTATATGCAGCTACATTTACTGATAGAGAAGTAATTATTAATCAGAGTTTGTACAGTATTACACTAAGTATATAGTGCACTAATCTGTTATTGAAGAATGAGCTTTTACAGGCTCAGAATTAAACACGAAGAAAGCTGCTGCACTGTACCCGTCACAGATGTCTGCCAGGGGTGGCTGCCAGCCCTCACCTGCCCAGCTCACTCAGGCTTGCAAGCCTGAACGAATCCATTTGTTCTGTGATGAGCAATGAACCTAAACTAGAAATAATGAGATGTAGTACCTTGGTCAAATCAAAAGACTTCAGATAACTAGCTGATACCTCAGAGAAGGATATGATGTGGCATCAGTTTGTATTATTTCATTATTTTTGTGGAGAAACAGCTAAACTACAAGAATCTAAAATGTAAGGACTAACAGGAATCTGTTGGGAAACCCTCTAGTGGCACATTATTGGAAACAAGAGAAATATCTTTATTTTTCATTTTATCCAGAGGATTCTATTCATCTTCTTCACCTTCATCAGTATTTCTTAAGAAATGGGGGCCATTTTTCATCTCCTCTAAGACTCAACAAGTTTCTCAGCACATTAGCACTTGTACTGATTTAGTATGATTTTCACTAGGAGTTAGCTAATTTCTTTCCAACAGCGATTCCAAAGCAGGATTTGCTGGAATGCTGACCGTGACAGTGAAAAGCACCTGGCACTACAACCCTGCAGTTATTAACCATTGGGCATAACTCTGAAAACCAAAAGTTCAGTTCCGATTTGTGTGTTCTTAAACTGCAAATGCAACACTTGCAGAAGGTGATTCCCTGACAGAGAAGTAATAGATTGAACAGTGGGAAATCAGTGGTCAGCTTTTAGCTTAAATTAAAATAGAAAAGAAAATAGAAAATCAGTACAGCATAAGAAGAGCTTGTCGGCGTTGTCTTTTAAGAGTAATTGTAAAATAATCTATGGAAGCGATGCTTGAAGTATAGAGAATATGAACTTCGGCTTAGTTTGGGTAAATATAGAACTTTGAGAATAGCAATTTTTGAGGAACCACCTCATCTTGCATTCCTTTTCTTTGAGTGTCAGGAAAGGAAATCTCAAAAGTAGAATCCTAATATTTTAATCTGATTACTGTCAGTGAGCAGATGATTCAAATCATGACAAAGCCTGAGCAATCGGAATGAAAGGGGATAGGCGGGTGTTAAGAAAAGTGTAGAACAGACAATACTTCAATCTGATGGCATTAGGAAGAAAGCTCTGTTTTCTCAGAAGTGTGGGCAAAACTGATTTCTGCTCTTCTGCAGAAAAAAAGCTGGGACTGAGGAGCAGGGAGAAATCTGTGGAAAGTAAAGCTGCACCTTCTGCTTTTGTTGGAGAAGCAGGGAGCTTGGTGCTGCTTTCCTGTCACACTCACATGACTTCTGCCTGCCCCATCCTCTCCTGTGGCACCTGACCTGACACCAAATGATAGTGTGCAGCTCTAGATGTCTGCTGAGTTTTCGCTCAAGCTCACCCTGGTGGCACTGTGGGAGACACTGGAGCTGGAAATCTAGAGGTGTTGACAAACATAGATGGCCAAAAATCAATGAAACTAAAGCAAATTCAAATCCCCGAGAGATGAAGCAATATTCTGAAAATAGATCAGAAGCACTTGAAAAGGAGTAGAAGATATGAAAGTACAAATACAAACACCAGAACACACAACAGAGATGATTCTTCATTAGATCAAGATATAAGAACATACAAATAGAGAGTTATGTACTCGGTAGAGGTATTTGGATGAGAATGCTAGAAGTCATCAAGGAATGCTGAGGTTAGTCTAAAGAAAATTAAAACCGATGCAGCAAGCTACAATCATATAGCTGCAGTTCCAATGCTGACTTTCAGTAGGTGCTTTTTTGATCAATCATGTAAGAATCATGCAGGAGTTAGAAGTGATTGTTAAAATGGAGATGGTTATGGGCTGCCAGTATGTCAAAGTAGCAGGGTAGAAACAGGAATAAAATGTGAGAAAGATGCCTACATTTCTCATAAGCAAAGGCAAACCTCAGACATCAAAGGAGTAGTTTGCACATACTGGAAGGCAGAGTCCAGGAAACATCCTCTGAGGCTCTCAGCTAAGCACCTTTCAAGATCTTTAAATACATACTCTAAGATTTATCCCTCACTGCATGAAACCACTTAGCAAGAACCAAGCCACATACCTTGGGAATGCTCTGCAAAATCAAAATCTAGGCTACTGGGTGTACGCTTTTCCCATTTGTAGATGAATCCAACAGTGAAAATCACTTCCGAAATACTTAACTAGTGAGACTTCAATTCTCAGTTCTATATTCATAATAAGTGTTTCCCTGAACAGCCATAGCGAACATCTCTTGGTTTTCTGTGGATTACGCTCAGATTGTCTCTGTGTAGTTCCGAGTATCTAATATATGGGTGAGATGTGGTGCAAGTTTTTCCCTTAGAAAAAGCATTAGGATCATCTCTTTGCTCTCACAACATACTTCTGTGTATAAAAGTCATAGGAGGTAGAATTCTTCATCCCTGTTCCTACTCCCACAGTTGCATGGTCCCAGGAAAGCAGTCTAAAATGTTACTTTGCCATGTTATCAAGCATCATAGCACAGCCTGCTGAGCAAAGGCTTTCCAGTGGACTTCTTGCAATGGGTCGGTGTAGAGTCACCACACGTTCACAGCTGTTGTCATTTTAAGAGTTAAAGCACTAAATGTTTAAAGCTAAGTTTTCAGTGTGGTGATCTAAGAACTGTTCCAGGATACCAAGAAAAGTACACCACTTCAGAGAGATCTGCCATCTTGCTACAAAGTCTACGGGACCTTTTTTTTAGCTTTTTTTTTATGTCTGTCTTTTTCTATTTTATTTCCCTAAATGTTTTCATTGATTTCTTTTTCATTTTATGCACAAACTGAACACAGTTAATGAGCAGATACAGAAGGAGTCCTGCAATGTTGCCAGTAGCCTACCATAAGGGGATTCAATTGCTGAATTGTCCTAAGATTAGGCTTAAGCCACAGTGTAAGCTTCATTGATCCAAGCGCAGCAAGGTATCCATTCAATAATATGTGTTTTAGCAAGGTTTTCCACTTGTAAAGACTTCCTGCAAATTAAGGTTCGTCCAATATGTGCTATAAACACACTGGATCAAATTTTGGATCGGTTTAAGAAGCATCTCACTCCTCAGGAAAGAAGCAGTGTAACTGGGTGTATTGTGTAAGCAGAGACACGTGTAATGAAGATAGCCATACCCGTAGAGCTGCACATTTATAGAGACTGTGAGTCCTGACAAGTTGTCTCTGGAAAGCCAAAGGATGAAAGAGCAGATGAAGTGCTGGTGTTCACAAGAGCATAGGCTCAGTGAAGCTGTTACCAGCTGAGCAAGTCTTGAAAATAAGTGCTTGTGATGGGGAAGTTACAAAACTGTGCTGGTCCCTGGTCATCGTGCAGTCCCTTCCCTGTAGCATCTCACAGTCTCACGTTGCAGAATGTTCCATCACACCACCCCATAGGCAGGAGCCAAAGGAGGTGCCAGTGGGTGATTAGTCTGGGATAGACCCCTCATAGCATTTAAAGTTTGGAATCTTTCAGTTCCTCCATACAGAGATCTCTCTGTCAGCTGGAAGGGCAAAAACAAACAAACAAACAAACAAAAAACCACCAACAAATGGCAGAGGTAATCTTCACATATCCCAGAGCTTGTATCTCCACTTACAATGCTCCTCACCCAGCACAGGCATGCAGTGACATGGTTGTGACTAGACTTCAGACTGAATCCATGACATCTCTACCAGGAAGATAATGATTTTACAGCGCCTGAGGCTGCTTTTTTCTTTAGAATATCTTTCTTTGCATTTTGCCCAGATCACAACTCTTGTTTGGTAGTTATTTCTCACCTAAATGTGGAATCCTTTTTCCTTTGTTCATCAGCATAAAAAACTACACTCAGACTTTGCCATCAGAAGGGATTGGCAACATACTGATTTTCCAGATATGTGAGACTTGAAATTATCACCAGCATGATCTTATTCACTGGATATTGCTCTTGAAAATCACAGAATCACAGAATCACAGAATTGTAGGGGTTGGAAGGGACCTCCAGAGATCATCTAGTCCGACCCCCCTGCCAAAGCAGCTCCCTAGACCAGGTTGCACAGGTAGGCGTCCAGGCGGGTCTTTAATATCTCCAAACAAGGAGACTCCACAACCTCTCTGGGCAGCCTGTTCCAGTGCTCCGTCACCCTTACTGTTGAGAAGTTCCCACGCACATTTGTGCGGAACTTCCTATGCATCAGTTTCTGACCATTTCCCCTTGTCCTATCACCACACACTGCTGAGAAGAGTTCGGCCTCGTCCCTTTGCCTCCCACACAGTTCATCAACAACTGCTGTAACTTCTTCTTGAGAACAACTATGCTTTCTACTACAAGTGGCAACAGGAGCAATAGAGAAGAGGCATGGACAGAAAGCTAGGACTGATGGGATGGGAGCACAAAGGGCCACAGAAATAGAGCTGGCATGTGCAATCACAAGAAACAAAAACACAGGAATGGGATTAACATTAACATAAGGAAAAGGAGTTTGCAAATGTGAAGCAAGATTTCTGCAAGTCAAAAACACAAAGTGCTGGTGGTAGAGAGGAAAAAAATGTATTTAAATCTGGGGGAAAAAAAGCCCTATAAATCAGCAATGAAGAAGAGATATGGAGGCAGTGAGTAAAAGGAAGAAGAAGAACATCATCTGCTACAATAAAGAATAATCTGCTGAGAAACATGATTATGTGATAGATGGAGGAGATTACAGTACCAAGAGGAACAGAAAGAAGAAAACCTCATCCAAACTTAACAAAACCAAAAAGAGAACATTCCCTCAGGAGGTCTAAAGTACAAAGAGCCTGCTGTCTGCATCCTGCTCACTGCTGCAGGCAGAAAGCTCTCCAATTACAGTCCCCACCATTAGAAAAGCATCTTGAAACATAACTATGCCAAGTTCCTTAATTACATTAAACTAAAACACGCAGTGCAGGTCATACCATAAATTTCACTTCCAATCTTTAAATAAAGCTCATATTGTTTTGGAATGCAGTTTTTATGGTTGTTTGGTTTTGTTTGGATGGTTTCATATTGAATTGTAATAATTATTTGGAAAGGATAATAGTCGTAATAATGAATACTTGTTTCCAGACATCATCTGAATCCTTTATCAAATTAGTTATATATCTGAGAAAAATCTTTTGAACATTGACCCACACTTATTCTGAATGGCCCCTGCAGCTAAACAAAAATGCCATTTGTTAATTCTAAAAAAGAAAAAAAGTGTTACTTCAAAAAGTGAATGAGATGAAATTTCAAATGACTACAGTTATCAAACTACTACTAAATAAGAATTAAGTATAAAGCTAGGAAATATAGGAAACTGAGTATTTTTAACAACTGCTAAAAATCCAACTGGAGTTCAGCCTGTGGCTTTATTATCCAGAACATCCTCAGATGCTGGCCCTCCCTCGCTCTGTCCCACTACTTTCTGCTGTGCAGCTGTAGGAGTGGCAGCACACCATGTCTGCTGAGATGCCAGGAAGCCTAGGTGTGTTCTGTAGCATATTAACGTGCTCAGCGTACTTGGATTTGCCAATGTTGGGCACTCCAGCAGAACTTATCAATGTTTTCACTTGTCATTGATAAAAAATTCATAGTCAACAACTACAATGCTTCCATATCAGCCATTTTTCCAGCTGGGTGGGTATGTTGCACCACTGTAAATAAGTCCACAGCAGTAAAAGGAGACAGTATGCAGAGGCAGGCTAAGAAATCTCGTGGCCAGCTAGTAGCCCTATTCAGAAATGTGTGCACTCAGGAAGCATCTTGGACTCTGTTTGAACAGCTTTCATGGTGGTTTCCTATGCACATGCAGAGAGAACAGCCGGGAGCTGAAGACAGCTCAAGACTTCTAAGTGACTTCCAGCAGACTGCAGCTTCTGATGGTTGCAGTAACACATAGGCAGACTGAACTAACGTCTGAAAGCTAAAATACACTGGTTAGTCTTCAGGCTCCAGTGTACTTGGATGTTCTGTAACATGCCTGAAGTGATTGCTTGTAGACCTGGTCTACGGAGACCTGGTCCAGGTCTACCAGAGCTAATTCTCTCTCCTACCTAAAATGGATTTCAATTGATAAATGGCATGAGTCCATTTCACAGACAGGTCTAAAAGGAATAACGTTACAATGTTCAGAATTATCTCCAGATTTCACCATGAAAATATTCAGTTCCTGTGAGTACTAACACACAGCCATAATGTCCATTTTACACATCCAACCTTTCAGAGCTGCAGATGATGCCACAGACAATTAAATAGATCACAGCCACTACGGCCTTGATCACCCAACTACAGAGAAACTGTCAGCACAGGCAGGGAAACACTGGAAACTCTTGGGTGCAGGTTGTGTATGGAACTTTGCAGAAGAAAGAGCAGGAAAGCCCAGAGAGAACACCTGAGACTAATTTAATCTCATTCACGTTGTGCTGCCTGCACATGATTGAATGGCAGCAAATACTGGAGAGAAGTTGAGGATGGGTATATTCCATCCAGGCCTCCAAGTTTAGCCTTGCACACAGGTACAGAACTTATCTATATGCACTAATCTGACACTGATATCATAGAAAGGAGCAAGGTAAGAACATAGCCATCTCCTTTTCCAACGTCTCCTTCTGGAATGCTGTTCCTCCAAATGTGAGTCCACATAATTAATTCCAGTAATCTATCTATTCCTGACACAAAAGTCCATCAAAGGGATTGATGATGTCTAAAATCTGCACATTTCTTTAAGGTCTGGATCAGCAAAAGCTGGATTAGTTGCAAAAAAATTGGTAGACTTGGTCACACATTTTTGAATGCACAAAATACAATATCAACACCACTTTTCAAAAATAAACAAAAAACTTCTAAGTTGGATAATTTTCCACCCCCATTCATAGTCAACTTAAGAACTGTAAACTAATAACCCAGAATAAAAGTCTGATTTTTTCCTCAGTGAGTCAGACATTAATAAAAAGGGTCATATCTTATCTCACATTAATTTCAGTACTTTCATCCCAAAAGAATCATACGGGATAACCTCAATTAGCCCAATGCCATGAGGAGCACAAAAAAAAATTCAATAATAATGGATTTGGATAATCAAGGATTCAAACAACAGAGGTAATTCTTATTTGTAATTAAGTAATTTGAGAACACGGTCATCTTTCACATAAAGACCAAAAAGATCAAGGGCAAACTCCATTGCACTTATCCTAAGCGAGACGAAACATTCTTTCAGGAAACAGTAGGAGCTGATGCTAAAGACACTGGGAACACCCTGAGGTCTAGCAGCATTTGCATAATGCCCTTGGAACTACAAGTATCACAGAGTAAGGTACAAATACTAGTATTATGTAAGACAGTTGCTAGGCATCTTTCACTCCACTATCCACAAACACCCAAAAAGTAAAGCTTAGAGTCCATGAAGTTTAATGTGCTTAGTCTGAGACTAAACCTGAGTAGATGTCACTGTGGTTCACAAATCAGCATTCAGCCTGCAAACACAAATATTATATTCTGTCCCGATAACGTTGCTCACAATGGTTGGTGCTAACGCTAAATAACAGTAATAAGTAGAAACAAAGGGTGGGTGATGCCTCTCAAGATGTAAATATTTTCATACCGCCCTGAACTCCACTGGCACGAGAGAACTCACAAAAAACTGCTTCAAATGCATTCACATTTCAATTTCTTCTTAATGGTAATTACATATATAACACTATAGACATCCAACTTTTGATATTACATTGAATTGTTAGTTAAAATGAACTAGACATTGAATTTTGCATAATTTATGCAGAATATTGTACTGTTTACATTGTATCCATGACCAAACATCTCATCTGAATCTCCAACCTTCTGTCTGCTTTTTACACAACAATATCAACTGTTGCATCAGTAGGAACAAAACACATCCCAAGTCAAACCAGCCCTACAAAACCACTATGGCCTCACTCACCTTTCTAATTGTTTACATCTCTGTAACATGTTCCAGCACAAGAGATGCATTTCCAATAATTTTACTCTCTCTACCAATCCCCAATGCTTTTATTTAGATCACACTTATTAATGACCTTGCATCCTATATAAGAGCTTTCTGTGACATAGAGAAATGAACTGGGTATTCCAGACAAGAGAACTATTCCTTCTGATATATATGCTCTTTCCTTGTGCAACAAGCTACAAGCTGCATGTTGCAAATACTCAGCAATCTCAATTTGCAGCTTAGCCATATCATTTTAACCTCCTGTTTCTTATCACATCTATCTGACAACTGAATAGCGAAATAGAAAAGGAATGTTAAAACATAAATGAATTACTTAGGAGATTATCACGCCAGCAGAGTATAGTTCAGGCATATTTCAGCTAACAGCCAATCTTTTTCATTACTAATACTTAAGCTTTGGCGCTGTCCCTCCTTGTGGAATTTATTAGAGACAGCCATTTTGCAATACAGAGCAGTCTTATCATATCAGAGTACTGAAATACCCTGTTCTGGAAAGCAAACAAACCATGCAGACCATCAGGCCATATCTTGCCACTCTGCTACTGCTCTTTTTCAAAAGAACTGCCTCACAAGAGGATTTTTATGTTATACACAGTCTTTTATATCATTATTGTGCCAGCCTATCATCCCTTGTAACTCATATTGATTTTCAGTTATCACATATGGGTAAACATAGACGATGTATTCTAATGACTCCACTTACACAGTTATTACCAAGAAAAAAAACCACACAATTAAACAAGAAAAAGTCAGAAGGGTCAGAATTGCAATCTTTTACCACTGTAAGTTACTTTGAAATAAAATACATCCAGGGTATGAATAAGTTATGAAAAAAAAAAAATAAGATGGCACTCCTACTTGTAAAAATGACCTTTGTGTCCCTGTGCTGTAAAAACTTATTTCACAGATGCTTAGTACTCTGGTTGGTCGCTTGGACATATGCTAAAATATCTGACTGAGCCATATTATATCATCTAATATTAGGAGTTGAACATACAAGTTAGCATTGTACTAATACAAATGGAAACTTACATAGGAAACCTGTACTCGCCGTCGGTGCACCAGCCCACAGCACTGCATGAAGAGGACAGCAGGCAGCAGTCAGTGTGTGGCTTCACCAAGCTCCGGGCATTCCTGTCTCCTCTGAGACACTGTCCATCTCTCCTCACTTTTCAGCCCCAGGTAAAGAAAACAGGTAGAAGAGCCACCAGACAGTCACCCTCCAGCTCTTGAGCAGTCCTTCTAGTTTATCTTGAAGATGGATGAAAGTTACTCACTCTGAGTAAATCAATCTCTTCTTTTTCTGATGATTAATAAAAAAAAAAGCAGAAAAAGCCACGACAACAAAAACCCAGACGCACGTCTTTATTTCCTCAGCATGCAGTTATTACAGTGAAAATTCCATATTTGTATACACCTTTTATAACACGTGGGGTAAGGTTTGTACAAACCATTCTGAACTTAGGCAAGACAGAGACGTAGCAGAATCCTTGGATCTCAGAGTGCTGCAACACCCAGCTCTCCGTCGGGCTCCTGCTGCTGCTGCTGCTGCTGCTGTTCTTGTTGCTGCTGCTCTTACAGCTTCCTTCCCAGAGCACAAAATAGCAGGAGCATCCTTGCTTCACTGTTACCTCTGTTCTATCCCAGGCATATCCGATTTGCTATTTATCCCTTCCCAACAGCCTGAAAAAATGACGGAGTCTAGACTTCATTTCACTCTGGATCCTCAGGACTACAGAACCAGCCTCCAAACAGTCAGATGCTCTGTCTGGCGGTACGTGTTTCACATGAATCGTCGGCACGGCTGCTGAGTGGCCTTACTACCTGGCTCACAGCACAGACACAGTCTGATGCTGTGGCAGAAAGAACTTGAGAGAACACAAAACTCAGAGTATATACTTAGTATGCTTAGACTTCAGGATTAACACACACCTCCCTCTTCTGTTTTTCTTGAAACACTGATAGAGATAATTAAATACTTGGATAATTAAGATTCATGGATAATGTTTTTGAAAAGATAAAAATCATAAAAAATTCTTATCCTTAAAGCAATAAGGGAACACATCTGAAATCAGGTCATATTAAATTAACCTGTTTATGATCACAGGTCATCATTTAGGCAGGCATCACTCTTCTTGGAGAGACTGTATATTCCAGTATTGACATAATAGGCTTAATAGCTATCTTATATCTTAAAATTAAATCCTTCAGTACTTTATGGCAGTGGTCTGAGAGTCTCAAACGTCTCCAGAACTGTACATCTCCGGTCAAACAAATACATGATTCACCTACTTTTTCTTTTCTTTTTTTTTTTTTTTAAACCCCAACAAAAGCTTAACTCTTTCACAACTGACACTTTGCTGGAAAATAGGATACACAATGTACTTAAAATAATTTAAAAGGGGATTTAAAAAGGGGACCAAAATACTGCTTTTTAGAGGTACACATTTTTCCTTTTAATTTCTTGCCTGAATTTATTATTAAATTCCACAATGAAAAAAATCAGATATAATACTAAGAGAGAAAAATTGTACCAGGAACCTAAACCAGCTGAACAGCCAGGAGCTTTCTTCCAGCAGAAGATAATGAAGATCTGCCCCAGTGAGAAGGAAGTCCTTTGGCTCTGTGCTGAAATAAGTAACTAAAAAAGTTAACATTTACAAGCCTGACAGCTAAAACTCAGTTTAGGCACTAAATTCCTGTCAATTTCAAGTACTTTTTTTTTTTTTAAGTATGATTTTCCTCTTCAAAAATAGATAATAATCAGTTCAAAGCATCTGTGTGTCTTTGGGGAAGTAAATGCATACAGAGATTTCAAATCTCACTTATTTCCACCCGCCCACCTCCCAGATCATCTAACAATGTATGCCAGTGGGCTGACTTGTTTCTCCAAGCCCAATGAGCTTTGGTGTAAAGCCACAACTATTAGTGAAGATGTATGGCTGATAAATCATCTCAGCTAGACCTGCAGATGCTCTCAGCATCTTAAAAAAATAAAATCAGAGTAATATAATTAAAAACAGGAAATAGTGGATGTAGGGACCTAATCTATGTAGCTAAATCTAAGTTAGCTTTATTTTTCATCCTAGCAAGCAGTCAAATAGGTAATTAAATGTTTAGCAGGAAGACAGAAGTTGGTAGTTTGTAAAGCCACAAAGAAGCACCCTCCTAACCAACAATCCAAAAGCGGGGTATCAGTCCAACAAAGAATGCAGACCACGCACCTCCTCAGATTAGGAATGCTCAGAGCAGTTATAACAAATTCATTAGTAATATAGCAATAATGACAAACAGTGGGAAGAAAGGACATATTGAATATTGCCATTAGAAAAGAAGAATTTGTTCAAAACAACTAATGAAATAAAACTAGACAGAATGATACAGCACTTGTATAGATGTAACAGTCAGTCCTACATATTCTAACAGCTGCTTTCCTCTCTTCAGGGAGAACTGTATAAAAACTAACACCAGTAAGAAAACCATACTTCACTGTTATATTTTACTTTAAAAAAAAAAGATTTGTGACATTTATTTGGAAATCATCGATACCATCAGTTTAATGAATGTGTTTCCTGCAATATTAAGGCAAACAATATGAAAAAAACAGCATTTACTTCAGAAGATTCAACTGCTTCTGAAGTAGATAAATGCATCTATGTTTCTAACACTTCTTAAAACTCATCATGATCACCCAGAGTAAACACAAGAAACCAGTATCAATTCTTACTTCAATTAATGTGTATCCTCAAAATCAAAGATTCCATAATCTGACCACAAAATCTTTACTCTCAATGCAGGAAAACCATTTCATGGTCTCTCTGTTACCTCCTCCTCCTCCTAAATAATTTGAATACTTTGTCACGGCCATAGCTCAGACAATTTTTTTTTTTTCAACATGACGTTGTCTTTCATGGGGGGTGGAAGAGGGTTTAATAAATATTCGTATTATTTATTAAATAATAAATAATTATTTGAGACAATAGGAATAAAAGGGACACAAGGTCAAATTTATCTGTAATTGAAACTCAATTAAATTTTATGTTCTGCAAATATTACTTTGTTTACAGTTCCCATTATGCAGTGCAGTGGACAAAGAAGTAGACTATATACATTCTTTGTTAAATTTACACTTCAATGCACATACTGGATTTTACTTTATTTTGCAAATGATTGTCTTTCTCATTACCATATTTGTGATCTTCTAGCAGTGCTTATTGCATATAAAGAAACAATGATGACTAGTCAGGCAGCAAATCTTATCACTATCCTTACACTTTCTGGGTGAGCTTAGCCTTAGGCAAATCTGCAACAATCTAACCTAATGAATCTTGGCAAATCTGCAACCAAAAAAAATCTTACCATTGCCTTAAAAAATAAAATAAAATAAAATAAAACCACTTCCATGCTACCTCAACTTGATGGTGTAACAAGACATCTAATCCCAAAGTAACTAAAAATCAAGAAATACCACTAAACAATAGAATACTACCAAAGCTACTGAAAGATATTTTTTCCATACTCTAACACTGAAAACAATAGCTCTATAAAAAATCAACCCTTCTAATTTTGTATTTCTTGTGAAATGCACTTTAAATGTAATATTTAAATGTATATATATATTAATATTTAAATGTATATCTAAGTGTAATATTTTAAAATATATTTTTAAATTTGAGTTAGGCATTATCATTAAGACAATATGGCTGATTTTCAAATATCTAGAGGCAGTTCCTCCAACATATTGGAGTGGTGTACAAGAAAGGACATACGTATTTATCTGAAATTAAATGAACAGGTTGGCATGAAAGGTTGAGTAGGAATGAACTCCTAGAGGGCAAATGAGTGACACAGCTATTTGTATTCTGCTCAAGTGATTCGTGTCACATGTTACGTAAGCTGAAAGGTGGGAAAAGAAAAAGAGGCTGTCAGTAAATTGTTATCATTTACTTTGATTGGCTTCCTCAGCTAAACAGCACCATCTGAATAAAGCCTCTGCCAGCTCACGGTCACCCAGAGCTCTTTGCCAGACCTTCTCTAATCTGATCAAGTGACTGCCTAGGGCTAATGAGATGAATCTGAAGCGTTCAGTGCCAGCAAACTCAAGGCACAGCTGCCCCAACTACCTCAAATGGCATCACATCAACTCCAATGAGAGCAGAGAGAGAATTTTTTTTCTGAATTAAAAAAAGAAGACAAGTCAAAGAACAATGACTGTCCAACCTATGCTAACTTCAGAATCCTTTATTAAGAAGTTCCTTTACGTTGTTATTTCAGTTTATCCACAGAATCACAGAACAGTGAAGGTGGCAAGGCACCACTGGAGACCATCAAGTCCGAACCCTTGCTCAGAACAGGCTCTGCTATCGTACAGCCATGTCCAGTTATGTTTTGAGTATCTCCAAGGCCAGAGCCTTGCACACTCTCTCTGAGAAAACTGTCGCAGTGCTTGCTCACCATCAGAATAAAAATATTTTTTCTTACATTCAATTGGCATTGCTTATATTTCAGTTTGTGCATGGTGCCTCTTGTCCTGTCCCTGGTCACCACTGAGAAGAGTCTGGCTTTGTCTTCTCTACTTCTTTCCTACTCATACACCTAGATCCATACGAGTCTTCTCCTTCTCCAGTCTGAACCAGCACAGCACTCAGGCTATCTGTCCTGCTTCAAGCCCACAAGCAATGTTTTGGTCCTTGGCTACATTGCTGCATATGTCCACATCCGTCTTGTGCTGGAGAGTCCAGCACTGGACTTAGCACTCCAGGTGTGTCTTGAGTTGACCAGAGGGGAGATGATCACCTTTTGGCCTGCTGCCACTGCTCTTCCTAACACACAGCCCAGGAGGCTGTCTGCATTTGCTGCAAGGACAAACTGTTGGCTCATGTTAACTTGCAATCTTCTCAGGGTCTTTTCTGCAAAGCTGCTTGCCACTTGGCCAGTTCCACTGAGTTATTCTTCCTCAGGTGCAGGACTTTTCACATCTCTTTGCTGAACATCATGAGGTTTCTGTCAAACTGTTTCTCCAGCTAGATGGAACCCTCTGGTGTATCAGCCACTTCTCCTAAATTTGTAGCATGTGCAAAATTGCAGGAGGTACACTCTGTCCCATCATTCAGACCATTAATGAAAAGTTTACTGTCCCAGGAACAACTCCTGTGAAGGGCAGCACTATGACTGCCTTCTGGCTGGGCTGGTGCTCATGCTGCTGAGCACAGCCCCTTGAGCCTGACAGTTCACCACACATATATTTAGTCCATCATTTTCTCTATGAGGATGAAGTGAGAAACAGTTTTAAAAACCTATCCAAAAGCAAGATAAACAACATCCACTGTCCTTCTCTTGTCCTCTGAGCCAAACACCTCATTGTAATGGGTGTAAAGTTGGTTGAGGCTGACCTACCCTTCTTAAATCTATGCTGACTTTTCCTAGTCACCTACTTGTCCTTAGTAATGTTTACCGAGAGGATTTGCTGCATCATCTTTCACGGGGACTGAAGTGAGGCTGACCAGCCTGGAGCTCCACAGATAGTCCTTCTTCTACCCTTCCTGAACACTGTGGTTACATTTGCTTTCCTCCAGTCGTCACAAAATGTGGCCAATCACCATGATCCCTCAAAGACTCTTGAGAGCTGTTTTTCTAGGATCTCAGTTCAATACTACCAAAATTCAGAAAGAATTTATACACACAAATATTTAGGTTTGATTTTCACATATGCATCATAACAACTTTAAGTACTTGAACGTATTCCTAAATCTACATCAAAACTTTTAATTTGCTTTTAACTGTAATCCTTCTTCTAAAGCCTTACACATCCACTTATTAGGTAGTTTAATGGAGTAAGCACATATGAAATAATGAATTATTTTTAGCTAAAGGATTTTTGCATATTAGCCAGTTGTTAAATGGATGAATTTACACAGTACCATTTAACATTCTTTCCATGCAGCACTTCAGAGAGAGTCATTTGGAGATATTTAAGTCAGACAGCCGTATATAAATAAAGTGTTTTAAGCATCCATACAAAACTGTATGATGGGTCCATGGTGACAGAGGAATTGTGACAAAAGCATCTCCAACTTTTGGCAGAATAAGCTGTTTCTGAACCCCTTGGCTTTGTCTACATTGTATGAACTATACAAAAAAAAAAGAGATGCAGTCCCCTTCCCTCAAAAAATCAAAGACAAATCAAAATCTTCTGCTTAGAAAGTTAGAGACATAAACCTTGTATGAGATTCTCAAAAATAGGCCGAGTCAATCTTTTTACTGCTTGCTACACATTACGCAATACACTGCATGCAAAAAGATTAGTATTAAAAATATGATTCTTGGAAACTACTGAAAATAACCTTAATAATATGACATTTCTCCATTGGTGTCACATTCCTGTATGTGATGCCTCATTTATCAAATGCTGTACTCATCCCCTCTCAAGGCTTTCTGAGAGCCTATTTCTATTAAGGTTCAGGAACTCTCACATTACTTGGAAGAATGCAATGACTCTCTTCAGCCAGCTGCTTTTGTAATGGTGTTCCAAATGGATAACCTTTACTGCAACGTGCACATATGATACATATCATCCAGGAAAAATCTAAGTAACTGAATTTAATAAAAAAAGTAATGCAATACTAGCTCAAGACTTCTGTATTCAGTTAACATTCTTAAATAACGGTTTGCTGATTTAATCACTGACAATGAGCATTTTCCAGCTATGGCTCCCACCTTCCTGTCTTTCACCAGAGATGAATGTTGTTGAATTTCTATTAATATTATAAACATCCTCTGCCAGCTGTTCTTTGGAAAAGAATATTAGTACTAAGGAGTCTTAATATTCATTAAGATAGTTTCATGCTGTCTGGCTTTACTTCAGAGTTTTACTGCTCAACTTTTTATTTTTTTAATCTTATATTGCTGCTGAAGTTGCAGAAAACTATCGATGTAGACTGAAAAAGTACAAAGCTTTTTTAGCTACACATCTTTTAACTTAGTGATCACTATGCTGTTTTTGGTAGTTAGCATGTATTCATTCACTGGCAATATTTAAAACCTTGTTTACATCATGATGCCCATATCATTCCTGAGCAAATATAAGTTAAAATTTTTTTCACATTATCTTTCAATATTGTAGTTCCCCTTTGTTATCATAGTTGATTCTGAAAGAGGCAACATCTACAGCCTTTGTTGCGCTCGTTGATCTAGGGAGTTGGACTAGATGATCTTCAGAGGTCCCTTAAAACCCCCACGACTCTGTGGTTCTGTGAAGACAAATGGCAATTTTTGCAAGCTCATTTTACAACAAGTTAAAATCTTCCCAAGATAGATAATAAGCAATTTGCCTAAAGTGATGATTAAACCTGGTTTCTATGAAGCTGTCAAGCTATCAGCCTACCTATTTGCTTTCTAAATATAGTACGAAACAGAACAGTGGATTAGATGGTCTGACACAGGAGGGGATTTTCTGTGACCTGCCATCCAAGCTATCTAGTCTCCCCTGAAGAGATTCCCACACCCAGTTGTGCATTGTCTTCTTGATGCCTGCTCAGGTGATGTCTCATCATTTCCTTTGCCTGAAGTCTATTCTGTTTCCTGTATCCAGGAACATAGACTGCATTTCAATTTCTTTTCTCTGGAGACCTTAAGCCCTGTATATTGCCCTATATATACATATTTTTCCTCTTCTCTTCTGGCTTTGACTTCATTTCCATCTTTGTCACTTGATCTTCTGCTGTGTCTTTTTTTTTCTGTTTTCTCATATGCTAGGTCTCTTCATCACCCTATTTCTCCCCTACTCACCAGTCACTGCTTTTTCTTATGATCCTCTACTTGTGTTCATCATCCTCTCTATTGGAAGCTTGCTCTTCACGTTTTCCTGTCTGACCAGCATTTGAGCACAAGACATTTCCCATGCCTCATCCTCTCCTCTTTTCTCCAGTTGGCATACAATCCTACTGTTTCTACTCAAAAACTCTAATTCTCAGGCACATTCTGCCAGGAGTTAAGGTCATACCATGCACATGCAGATTTTATCAGAAATCTGCTTAACAGTGCACATCTGGCAACTTCTTCATCTAGCCATCTAGGATTCCTCCTTCAATGTCAAGTTCATCTCTACTGCCATCTCAGAGACTATCAACATCTCTCCCCAGTCTTCAACTTAAAAGTCAAGAACTTGCTTCTTACTCACTGAAAACAAATTCCACACAGCCTCTCCCTTCTTTTCTGCTGCTGTGTTTATTCATTCCTTCAGTTCAGGTATTTATTGAGTACATCCCAGCAACTACACAATTTGGTGTATTGAATCTGATTGCATGAGTAATATTACAATATATACAAGATGACTGTGTTATTTCAGTTTCTTGTTAAGTGGAAAATATTCTCTAGGCAACATTTTGATCAAGAGGTGTGATGGCCTTTGCCATAACTTTTTAGCTCAGTTTTCTTCTGGAACAAAGATTTATATGATTGCTTCCCTTTCATTCAGCAGATCCTCTTCCCTTTCACCACCTCCTCAGCTTCTCCCCTATCAGACAATTTCAAATTATCTGGAAAAGTGGAAGTTCAAAGGCACTTTCATTTCTACAAGTTTGGTGACAACTAAAAGATGGATAGGAGACACTCAAACTTCTGACAATTACCAAATTATTGAGAAAAAGCTTAAATTATAAATAAACATCACATGCTCTGCCAGGCCAATTATATTGTATCATGCTTAGATGTGTGGTCAATCATTAAATATTAAATGTAAATCAGTCACAGAGCTTGCTTCAACTTTGTTAGAAAAGATTACTGTCATAGTGATATATAAAAGAAAAATAGGGCAGGTAGTAAAAGGAATCAAAAGGAAAAAAGAATTGAGTTTCTCTATAGAATCATAGAACATCTTGGGTTGGAACAGTCCTCTAATATCATCTAGTTCCAACCCCCCCGCTGCAGGCAGAACTACCAACAGCTAGATCAAGCACTACATTAGGATCTAGGATCCCATCCAACCTGGCCTTGAACATCCACAGGGACAGGGCATCCACAACCTCTCAGGCAGCCCGTTCCAGCATCTCACCAACCTCTCCGTGAAAAGTTTCCCTGACATCTAATCTAAGTCTCCTTTCTTTTAAAATGCCTATGTTATGGATAAAGATGCTTTTTTCTCTTGTTCAAGAAATTGTTTTCCTCCCAACATGTCTCTTTTAGTTTAGAGAAAATGTATTAAGCAAGGACAACTCCAAACATTTGAGGAAGAAAAAAATGATAGCGTTTCTATTTAAAAAAAAAAAAAAAAAGATTATATTAAATTTACAAATTGGATCCCTGCCTTGCAAGCAGTTTGGTGTGGCCCGGAGATGAGACTGCAGCTGGATCAGTGTCCAGAGGTTTTAGGGTCCATCAGTGCACCGTACATTTCTTGTCCTCTGCAGTTGTTCACAGCACATACACTATCAAAGGATACTGGGATGCTAAGGAAACAGCTGTTGCAGATTTTCTATCTTAATTGCATTTCACAGAACTAAAGACACTGAAACATACAAAGATATAATTTAGGGCAGTATTAATTTCTTTTTGATCTCGTTCTGCATCAGAATTAAAACACATGGAAGGAAGAAAAAAAGAATATTTATACAGTCTCCATTATTCTGCTTATGGATTCAGCAGCCTTCAACAGTATTTGTAAAGCATACTGAAATAAAAGCATTGCTGACACAGGTTTCTCCTTTCTCCACCTTGTAGGGACTATATCTGAACTAGGACAATTTATTTTAGATACTCTTCAAGGATACTACAGCGAAAACCAGTTGTGGAAGACAAAAACATAGGCCTAAAATTGTATCTTTTTACTGGAGTATTTTAACAGGACTCAACGTTTCTCTTTTGATTCAATTATGAGAAGCCTACTTCCTTAAAAAGAGCATAAATTCCGTAGTATTCAACTCCCCTATACTTATAGGTAATATACTTTTACCAAGCTCTTAAAAAAGATAAGAGAAAGCATTTACTTTCATAAAAATACTTTGAGCTGTTTCAGATGCATCAGAAATTCACGTCAACAAAGAAATGACAAAAAATTCAATGTAAATGAAAAATACAGCAGTACCGTGCTACTTCAAAAGGAGAAAATGAACTGTTCTGTTTAATTACAGCCACTAGGTGGCAAAGTTGGCCAAAGAAAAATTACCAGCAACTAAGCAATTTGAAACGTCTTCGTACCTTTAAAGTTGAACACGAAAGGGCTTATCAAAAAATACTCTCGAAAATAAAACCAGTTGTCAAACCTATTTTTATGAAATTATTAGTAAATATTATTAAACTACTGCATCTACCTTTAAAGAAATTATTAATATAACGAAGGTAAAATGTTTTCAGCCAATGTTCATGAAATCTTATGGAGAAATTACTAGGCAACAATAGGTAACAATAAAAATACTAAATACAAATTATGACTTCAGAAAAGTATGCCTATGCTATGTTCTTGACATCAGGCACAGCAATGCTTTTGACTACAGAGGACCTTTAGAGGACCTTTTGACTATAGAGGACACAGTACTCCTTATGTTTCTCAACACAGAATCTGCTTGCTTTCTTTCAAATCCGCACAGTCAAACATTCCATATGGTTGAATTCTAGCAAACATTTTAGAAAGACAGCCAGTTTCTTAACCTTTTCTTGCAGTTCTTCACTTTCCTTAACCTTTTCTAGATAGTTCTTTTTATTTCTGAATGTCTATTTGTTGAATCATGCTTCAATTTAAATTTATAACTAGCTGTTATCTAAACTTACACATCAATATGTTGGAATTAGAGGTACCAATAATAATAAAGGTAACAGCAACAGGAAATACACTGATGAGAAACTCACTGGTTTATAAATTCACTGCAAACATACTGCAGTGAAAACCCAGTCCGACTCATAGAAGCACATGTGAAAGAATCCCCATAGAACTAATGAGCTATCACTCCTAAAAACCCACTCCCATGGTTATTACATATCCTCACTCATATTACATATCCTCTCTCTTTCAAGAAATTTGTGGACCAGGAGCATGAAGTACTCAAAGAGCACACAAAGAGAAGAGGATCCCGGCATATTCCCTCATGATTAATGGGACAGATCTGGCTGGCTCCAAGGCAGAAGTACGGTGATCAACAGTCAAGACAAAGTGGGCTTTTGATTTGACTACACAGTTTAGCCACTCAGAGAATGATAATCGTTTTGGACTTATTGGGTGTATTGATTATATGTAACATGCAAACCACAGACTCTTCTTTTACCCAGCTCAAAGTCTTTAATAGGCACTGGGGCCATGGCATGATGGTGTCAAGGGACCAGAAGACTAGACAGAGGAGGGATGAGAGCATCAAACTGGAGCCAATCACTGCAGATATTAAGTGCTTGACAGTTTTGGTCATGCTCTTTACAGTAAAGAGGAAAAAAGCTAATGCTAATGCTGAGTATTGACACAATATAGTTTGCTTTTATTTTCCCCCTCTCTAAGTGAAAGTCAATAAAAACCATCCCACTCAGACCAAGGAGAAAAGAAAACAGAATAAACCAGACTGAGCAAGTCATTCCAAAGCAATTTGCACTGCCCAATTGGAAAGTTACCAGATACACGCAGTAGATGTGGAATGTATTTTTGCCCAGTAGCATCCACTCCCATTCCTAGATCTGTGTCACTTAACATGTCAGTAAACTGCTGATTGCAGTGACGTATCTATACAATCTATGAGCTTCTGTGTCACAGGAGAGACTGAAATAAACAACCAGAGCCACAATGGTTTTGAGTCCTACCTTGACCCTAGCTCAAGCTGTGAAGTCTTTAACCGGAGCTGCTGCAATTCTCTGACCATATACTGCAGCTTCCAGAGGGCACTGCAGGAGGGTGACCCAGAGGGGGAAACACAATCCACCCGCTAAGTACATTTAGAAAGTCCAGCTTCTGCAGCAAATGACAGACAGATACTTTCTATGCTGGATATCTTTTTTTTTTTTCTTTTTTTCCTGAAAATCAAAGCAGGAGTCTTTTGACAGGTTGTTTGGAAGCAGCTTGTAGTGATGTCTGCAATGAGGGTTCAGCCTGAGCACTGGGGTCTCAGGAGGGATGCAAACCACTTGCTTGTGGTACCTCCAGGATGGAGAGAGCCCACTACACATTTCCAACACAGTATAATCTTGCAAGGCTTCTTTCCCACAGAAACACAGTCATATCAAGTTAGGTATAGCCACACTAGTATGAGGCTAGCCAATGGCCACAATAGCAATGAAAGCCTCAGAACATCCAATGTGCAAGGAGAGGCTGGGAGAGCTGGGCCTGTTCACAATGGAGAAGGCTTACATGGGTCTCATCTAGCTATATGTATACTTGAAGGAAAGAAGAACTGAATAAGATGGAGCCAGACTCGTCTCAGTGGTGTCCAGGGACAGGACAAGAGGCATCATGCACAAATTGAAATATAAGCAATCCCAGATAAATGTAAGAAAATTATTTTTATTGTGACAGTGATAAAGCACTGCAACAGAGGGAGTGCAAGGCTCCGGCCTTGGAGATACGCAAAGCACAACTGAGCATGGCCCTAAGACACCTGTTCTAGCTAGGCCTGCTCTGGGCAGGGAACTGTACTTGACAATCTCTAGTGGTGACTTCCCACCTCCACCACTCCGTGATTCTATCAACACAAAGCTATAACATTAATAAAAAATCCAACAAAACTTTCCTTTCACAGTAGTTTAATTATTTTCCAAAGCCTACTTCAAGCATTCCCTACATGATTGCAAAACTTGCTGGACTCTTTAAAAACTGCTGTCTAACGTATTCCACAGAATTGTTCTTTTACTAGTAGATTAATCGTAACATAAGGAAGAGAGGATTTCAAAAGTAGCACAAAATATATTTCTTAAGAGATTCAGACTACTCAGTGAAATTCCATGGTATTTCTTTCTTCAAAAGTAGAAAACAACTTTTTTGTAATACATCACAGTTTGTATAAAACAGACCTTTTCTTAAAACACAGTCTAGCAAGGTAAAAGTAGTCAGTGGATTTTCTGCATATGATGAGCAGTAATGCACTATTTGCTGACAGAAGTCCAGTTTCCACCAAACAGAAGTAAGGAAATAATAGACTTGTAGCTCACTTCCCTAAAGCAATAACACACTTCATCATCCATGTCAGTACATACTAGAGTCATTTGTCAGCTTTGGTAGCATTTGTCTAAGGGAGAGAATCTCAACAAAATTAGTTTATTTCAGACTTCCTTAAAAAACTAGTAAAGTAAAAAGAAACTAGAAATTCTGTAGGAAGTGATAAGGATGAATACACCTGTCATTAAGTACAGGTCACAAAGAGGAAAAGTGAGACAAGAATCCTTAGAAACTAGAAGCTAAATGAATTCCAACAGTTTTTAATTAGAAAAACAAATCCTCCTTTATTATTAATATTTCTACACACTTCAGAACATTAAAGCCATAGAAAACATTTTCCTCCAACCTGACCCAAGACCCAAAAAGGATGCCTGCATTACTTGAGCACTCTCAAGTATTAATATCAACAACAATGGCTGTGCTGAACATACTCTTCTAGAGTTGGCAGTGGTCCCACAGCTCACAGGGACCCCACCACAGCCTCTGGTGGCTGCTGAAGGTTTTAAGGAAGAAAAAAAGAAAGAGGTAAAGAGCAATACCCTGCTGCTGGTGACCTCTGATGAATTTTAAGTGATAACTAGTTGAAAAGCAGGAGAAGAAGAGGCAATAGCAGCATGCAGCAGCAGTTTTAATTAGCTTCATGGCAGAGCAGAGTAATCCGGACAACTCAGAAACAGATTTATTTATTTATTTTTAGGCTTTCAAATATTTTATTTTGAACACTTCCAAAGGAACTCAAACCAAGCACCTCAGAACTCATCAGTGTCCAAAGAAGGCTGCAGCATGTTAATGAACAAGAATTTCCAGATGGCATGTCTCGTGAACTCGCACAAGTCATCCCTGGGGTATTGAGTAATGAAATTTCTATTTCCTCTAGCTACTTGTTGCCTGGAAGAATTCAGATGGCACTGAAGCATTTCACTCAAAAACATTTTAAATCTTGCAGCGCTGCTTCGCTTTAAACGTGACATGGTGTCTGAAGTCCTTTCCTCCTGAGAGAGAGGATTACTTCAGACCAAGTAATCTTGGCTCCCACGTTTGGATGTTGTATTATTTTGATAGCAGAGGAATCAGAAATTCAAAGAGACAAGAATGAAGGATCAGTAAGAACAGGGACTGCAGATCTCATACCTATGTAAGGAAGATGTGATAGCTAATACAGTTTACTGTTTTACTGTGAAACAGAGCATGCCGCAGCTCTAGTATTTATTCTTCTAGACGTGTAATTAGGTAAAAGTTTTATTGGCTGCTGCAAATGAATGTATAATATACAAAACAGACACGTCTATGAGCTGTTAATTTCTTTGCATTGCTTTGTAGATGCCACTTTGAGCCCTGAAACTAGGATAACACTAGACAAGACACGACAACTAAAATAACAGAGAAACACCAGCTCCTTTTTGAGTAGGAATGAGAACAAATAGCTAAAAAGATGACACAAGTCAAAAGGCATCCTGCAAGAAAATCATGTCTGCACAGTCACAGATGAAGAAGGTAAGTTGGGTTTCAGTAAAAGAAAAATCAGATTTTTTATGCAGACATGAACAGTTCAGGAAATGTAACACTAAGAGCCCCAAATCTTTCATTCAGTCTGTAATGAAACGTTTCTTTTCTTGAATTAATTAATATACACATTTTTTAATTCCACTTCACCTCCTTCAGCAATCTGTATTGTAGCTGAACTTTCTGCAGGTCCCTGCGGGGCCTCCAGCCCCACACTCCCCACTATCCCTCACCTCTTTCCTAGGGAAGGAAAGTCAGGTTCGTCATCATCATTGCTTGCAGATGAGCTAACACACATCCCTTCCCACACCCTCCTGCGGTACAGCTTGGCTGGGAAGCAGCCACTGATGCTACAGGACAGTTAGGGATGGCAGCTATGTCCTTACAACCACACGCAGCCTGGACTAGGCCTAGGTGCTCTCCACAGCCGACAAGAGCACCTCAGAGCTGAGATGTGTTCCCAGCAGCTGCTCCGATGACCCAGTTTGACCCAATCTGAATCAACTCTGCAGAATCTGGAGAAGGCTCAAGGCAGCCCGAGAATAACTAATGTCATTCCTATTCAGTACCACTGCTGAGTTTGTTCTTAAATGGCTAAAAAATTGCAAAGTGAGGACAGCATATCCGTTTACACTGTAGAGAATACGTGAGTGCTGGGAACACAGAGCTTGTATTTCAATTTGCAGCTTCATGAAAGTCAAAAGAAAACACATCTTTATGCAAAAAAGATGTTCCTCCGTCCCTAGCAGTCTCTCACCTACTCTTCACAACACAAAAATCCTAGCTGCTGCTAATTCAGGAGTGTCTTATCTTATTTAAGGACAACCTCTTCTGTAAGAGTAGGCTATAACTCTTTTTAAAAGCAATACAGTATTTACACTCCTTCACTACAGTTTTAACAGGTCAATGCAAGTAGTTATATAAATCTTTTCCCTCACTCATATCCTATTCATTCTTTATAGGATGTTTCCTCTTACAAGAGATAACAACTTCTGTAGTTGATGGTGCCAGGACATACGGAAATTTGCAAATCTTACATTCAGCCAGACTCTCCAGTTTGTCCATAACATGCCACCCAACAAGCTAGTGAGCTTATTTTTGAGTAATCAGATATTAAAATAATATTCAGAAAAGAAATCGTTAAAATATTTAGAAACTTCATCTTTTTATACCAGCAGACAAAACTGGTTCTGCATTTACAAGTATTTCTCCTTCTAAACAAGCCTGTAGTTCCTAAAAGCAATACTAATAATCAAAAGAAAAATCATGTTTTACACAAATACTAGTTCATATAGTTATTTTACAGGGAGCAAATGCAGAAGAAACTAAAAAAAAACAACATTACAGGATAGAATCTCTACATTAATACACTGCTTGACCTTCAGACAAGAAAGTGAAGTAAACAGGAGATGAGAAAAAAGAGCCCAGCATACTTTGAGAGTCAGAATGGCTTGGGTTGGAAGGGACCTCCAAGATCATCTAGTTCCAACCCTCGTGCTGCAGGCAGGGTTGACAACTGCTAGATAAAACACTAGATCAGGCTAAATAGAGAGGGACAATCATCTCCGAGAAGCACATCAGCTTTGTAGGGCACGTGAATGAGGATATGCTTTTCTCTCAGCAAAATTATAGACATGAGTGTCAAACAGGTCCACACTGCTCATGAAAAGGAAAGACACTTCTCAGCACAGTCCTGTGTCTTAGAATAACTAAGCACAGACCTAGCAGTAAGTGACTCATTGAGATGGGTAGCTGGTTCACATTCACAGATGTCATGTTGTTGGCATTGCATTAATCATAAGGAGAGCAACCTTCTGGCACTACAGCAACTTTCAAACTCACTGACAGGGTCATCTTTTCAGTACCCAACTACTTTGACAAAGAATAGAGAAAACAAATCCACAATTACAATTCAAATCTTGAAGCATTTTTTTTGCTTTCCTCCTTTCTCTTTCAGATGGTATGATTTGTTGCTTTGTTGTTGTTTTTTTTTCCTTACAGAGGGAAATGATAGCTGTAGCAAATGATTGCATTCACAGCATAGGAATTTTTTTTATACAGCTGCCACCAAGCATTCAACAGAGAATTATTTCAACACCAAACAAACGAGGAGGCAGTTTTCTCTTGAATGAAGAAATTGTCAAACGTGTTTATGGACTTACTATCAGAATTTATATTGTTCTCTATCAGATCCTGTAGATTTGGTCGTCATTCAGAACCTAAGTAGTATATTTATCATTTTTGTTAGAATTCATTTACTAAGTTTTGCTTCCTGCAAATCTGCCTTGTAAGTCATTCTATCTGCAATTTCTCAAAACAAGTTGTAAAAGCTGAATAATGGTGGGGATGATTTTTTAGCCCAAGATGTCTCCTGAAAAGATACAGATACTTTTTTCTTTGTCTTTTTTTATTTGCTTGTTTTTAATTTATATATATCTTTCCATATTCTTCCCTTAGACAACATCTCAGTTTAGTCATCTACTTCTCAGCATCTGGACTGTGAATAGAGGTGTAATACCTGAACAACCTACTAATTTTCATTATTCCTCATTGTGTGAATCATAAATCCTCCAAATCCTCAAGTCTAACCATAAATACTTCACAGAACTCAGAGCAAAGCACGTGTTCCAAAGAGATTGCAAAATGGTTTTGTTTTCAGAAGCATCATAAATAAGGGCATGAACAGAGGAAAGACATTAGTCTACACAACAAGAATTCTATTGCTAATAACAAAAAAAAGACTTCAGTTGACAAATTGATACAAAGAATATTTAGTATTCACAAGGTGCTGAGTCATTAAAGTCAATTCCACACATAAAAAGAAGTTACAGATTTAAATCTACAATCATTTCCAGCAAAGGAGGAATAAACAGCAGGCTTGCAAAAAAAACTTTGTTCCACTTTGATGCAATCCCTAAATTGAGATAAATCTTTAGTTCTGGAAATATAAGAACATCCAACCATCATGCCGC
Organism: Aquila spilogaster; assembly: GCA_024606505.1. Classification (NCBI taxonomy): domain Eukaryota; kingdom Metazoa; phylum Chordata; class Aves; order Accipitriformes; family Accipitridae; genus Aquila; species Aquila spilogaster. Next base: position 19,518,332 of record JANHGO010000043.1, read on the forward strand.
ATTTGATTTTCTACTGAGACAAATGTTAAAATTCCCACCTCCGTGGCAATCTATAAAGCACTGCTGCATTAAATATCAAATGTCTCTTGAAAAGAAAAAAAGATAGACTCCTGAACCATTAGTGGTACTTTGCCTACAGTAAAAACTGACCTAAAACCAACAGATCACACAGGCACAATTTTGTGGTTTTGCTCTTAATGTGCTATCTTAAGCCTAACAATTTTTAAAAGGAAAAGAAATATACATTTATATTTATCTCTACAGCCTATTTATATGCTAAATAGCATCTGGACAGTAGATGTCTCTCCCTGAAATGGCACCAACAAACTTCTCTTCCTCCTTGTCTCACAAGACATTCTTTCTCTCTTTTCCATTCTCCGCTCCTTCTCCAACCTCATGGCAATATTGTCAGAGTTTTTACAAAGAAGTACAGCTTATCATAACTAAAGAAGCAAGAGATGCCATAGTCTCGTTTGATGAAGATAGATTTAGATAGAAATGGAGTGGCCTATAATGGGGTATAAGATAAATCACTGTTGGAAGTAGACTTGCACATAAACTACAATGACTATGCTTTACAAAAAAAGAAAATAAAAATCCACACACCTATTTCTGTGGTAGGCATTTTTGCTCCTTCTTTAATTAAAATAATACAAATAGGCTCAACCCATAAGAAATAAATGAAAAACACGTCCTCTTCAAACATTATCCAGTTGCTAAATAGCTACAAAAACCTAAACTATACTCAAAATCATCAAGATATAACCAAAATAATGTATTCAAATGCATTCCAGTCAATATCTAAGATTTATTTCTGGTACCACAGTGCAAGTAATGCTTCCTCCACAGGGAAAAGGTGATTTCACATTTCATGTGTGTTGTTAATAAAATATGACTTCTAATGGTTACTATGCTTCTGTTTTTCTTAGATAACAGAGCTATTAAGCAAGTCAATCTGAACTTAGAAAATAAAAACTCAACGTTTTTAGAATAAGCTCTGTATTACGTTTTATGTGATACCAGATAAACCTAGTCTTGTTTGAACTTCCTTCCAAAAAAATAATAATAATAAAATAAAAAATAAATTTTAAAGATTTAGAAGTAAGAATGCTGCACTCTAACCACTACAGTCAGCATTTCTTTGAGAGGACCAAAGCCAAGTGCACGATCCAATCGAGAAGAAAAAGGAAAAAGATCCTGTCCCCATGCATCCCTTTGCCTACGTGACATCAGTACCATTCATGCAGGCAAATGTTTGAAGATAAAGATTGATTTTGGAAACAGCCCAAAACATAAATACAGCACAGCAGCCTTCATAGGATCCTTTAAAGCACAAACACTTGAAATGAAATAATTAATATTTCTCGATGATTCCAGATGCCAGATACTGCCTCTTGACTGACCAGGTTCAATTATCAAGATCAGTGGTCTTCCATTTTCATTAGCTCACATGCAACAGTAACAGCAAAAAGAATGAATTAGACTGAAAAGGTGAGTAAAATATGGTGTGGAGGTTTTTCTTCTCCTATTTTGACTACTACAGCAACAGCTTCAGAAAGTTTTTCTCAATGCTTTACTGCCTTGCTAAATTTCAAAAGCAGACTATTTAAGCAAGTATTTAACTTCTAGCATGAAGAATCATGCTGAAATGTGCATCTGCTTTAGAGGGTTGTCAGTATTGTTGTGTTTTTTTTTTTTTAATGGCATTTATCTTACCCTTTGTAGATATTAAAAAGTAATAAGCCTGTGAAAAAAATTCATGTCTTTACAATGTGACATTGTAAGCATGACTGGCAATTCTTTTAATGGACCTGAACACAGAAACCATACTGACTTTGACAGAAGATTCCCAATCTCACAGTGAAGCACATGTATGAAACACAAACCCTGCAAGCACAAGGTTTGTACATGTTTGTGTGTTGGAAAGGGTAACATTCAAAGCCAGTTAATGCTACACAACGATTGCATATCTCTGTCAGAGAACCAAGAACGGGGTTTTACGGTCATAGTTATGTGATCCAATGTTTTCTGAAGGTGCAAAAAAAATAATAATAATAATAATTAAACAGGTATGGGACCTAAACAAAAAGTTTCAGTTATTTAATTTTAAGCAGAGTCATAAGAACAAACAGGAAGAAAAGTGATAAAATCCAGTGGAAAGCGTGGGTGCCATGATTGATTCAGCAGCTCAGATGGTAGGTACTATGTGCATCTGCTACTCAACTTCAGCACTGCAAGTAAGATTAAGAAAAAATTCAGTTTACCACGTTTAACTCCATACATTTTCTTATGCAAATGCCTTGAGAAACGTAAAACAAGACAAAGTGTGAGTTGTGAGGCAGTTAGCTATGCAGGAGAAGAATGCTAATGGAATTTATAACCAGCTCAACTCCGAACAATTAACTACACACTGTGGAGTTATACTAATATATGTATAATGAACTACTTTAAACTAACAGTGGAATCCAGATGTTTGCAGAGGTCTAGCTTCTTGCACTACCAAAGAACAATCAATTGTCCCAGAACTCCTCTAGCAGAACAAAGAATTTCTCTTTGCTCCCCTTTACTGCAGGTTAAATAATTAAGAATATTTTACATCTCAGAAGGGACCACAGTCAAGTTTTCTTTTTTCAATATGAGCTCCGCTTCACAACTCTACCAAAGCTGCACACAGACGCACTCCAGCAGCACCATGTTCCACTGCCAGACATTGAACAGGTGGCTGACTGAGCTTCAGGACACAACTAACACCAGCTAAATCTCCTTGCTATTCACTACTGCAGTGATGCAGGAAAAGAGGAACAAGGATCACGGCAGGGAACTGATCACTGAAAATCTGCAGTGGGATGTAAGCATCTTCATTAACCTGCTCCTGTTCTGGATACAGCCATTCTGCATGAAAAATTAGCTGATCTTCATCTCACAGTACCGAGTGATTTATTATTCTTTCAGTACAACATACCTTCTTTGCCTTCACCAAGGTCTCTTTCATGCCATCCTTAAAGTATTTCCTGAAAATGTAATTTTTGAAATCCAATACATACTGATTTTTGTTGTTTAGGTGCCAAATCCATCAAGGGAGCCTGTCACAGGGAAGCATTAGGAGTGCCTCAGGCCCCGTCCCAGCCCAGCCCCAAGCAACGCTGCCCTCAGGAGCTGTGCGGGGCTGGGGCTTTTCCTTCAGGCCTCCAGGTTGCCTCGTACACTGGTGCTCAGTTAGGGAACTCCACAGCATGAAAAATAATTCTAACAATGAGCTAACGGAGGT
>JANHGO010000043.1:19521699-19533353 GCA_024606505.1 Aquila spilogaster
GGTTTAGTGGGCATGGTGGTGTTGGGTTGATGGTTGGACTCGATGATCTTAAAGGTCTTCTCCAACCTAAATGATTCAAAGATTCTATGATTTGTCCCAAACAGCCAGGCAGCATCATTAACTCTGCCTTCTTCTGCTTCTCTCTTTCTTTTTGATCTCTCAAAGCACATGTTACTCAAAATCATCGTAGCTCCACATCTACCCAATGTTACTGATGCATCTTTCAGTCCTCAAGGAACTGGACTCTTGGTTTACACTAGGACTTTCTTCACAGGGACTTGTAGTTACATAGTGCTTTCAAGCAGAATTTTTGAAATCTGAAATTTAAATAAATTGGTATCATATATTTAGTGTCTGTATTATATGGTTTTCACTTGCGGTTTTTATAAAGTGAATAGACAGGAACTCAGAAATACAAAATCTTTTTAATGGGTTTTCTAAACACATGATCTTGGCATTTAAAAATCATCTCATGTAATGAAGATTTTTCTTTTTCAAAGTGAACTGAAATTAGTTCCCAGACCGAATTGATATTTTTTTGCTGTGGAGTTAGATACATTTAACCTCTGGGTTTCCGACTTGCATCTTTTCCTACACCCAAATGGTCATTAAGGTATAAGGTCAGTGGCATAGATTTTGTTGCAAATGCATATTAATAGAGAAGGAGGATATCAGCTTTGCCAAGACCAACTGCAGGGCTGTCAGGAGAACCAGTGCACTACATGGTTAATTATTACTTCAGTGCCGAAACACTTTGACCAGCTATAATTACCCAATTCTAAAACTGGAGCAATTAAATCTCTTTAGACTTCTTATTGCTGTAGAATTGTGGTAGCATTATGATTGCAGCTCTGCAGTTTGGAAGGACAGTTACATGTGGTACTTCTAGCTCTGAGGGGCAAGCACATTGCCCACCATGGTCAGCCTTGCTCACTGGCATGTTCCTGTCTCATGTAACTCCAGGAATACATGCTTTGCCCAGCATAAGATCCCTGGAGTGGGATGCCCCTTTGGCTCATGCTGCCCCCAGAGAGGCTATATCTTATATGCAAGGCCTCCCTTCCCTCTCCGTAGCGCTTTATTAATGTTAAGCCTTGCCATTAATGCAGAGCATTATTGTATATCTATAGCTACTTTCATCCAAGCATATAAAAGTACTTATAAATATTAATGTATTAAACCTAATAACACCCCTAGGAGGTAGATGAGAATTTCAGCATACACTTTACTGGTGCGTAAACATATAAAGAACCAACTTCAGACAGTGGTAAAAGGCTAAGATGGTGAACAAAGTGCTTTTAGCAGTGAGTCTCGATCAGAGAGGCTATGTGGCTTGCCTGTTTCCTACACTGAGCCACTGACTACAGCTAGAAGCAAAATCCAGGAGAACTAGTTTCTATCAGTCATTATTACTACTTCTTTTTTTTTGCAATTGTAATAGTACCCAGACATTCCAATTAAAATTCAGGGCCCCTTAGTTTCAGGTACTGCACTGGTGCATGGTAGAGCCCCTACCCTAAAGAACCTGGAGCTTAAGTAGATGAGATATAGAAAGCTTAAAAGAGAAAACAGAGTAGAAAGACATTCACACAGTGGAGATGGGGAGACACTCCCTGAGTCCCAGTCCAGGGACCTTGCCTCTAGACATAATTCCTTTCCTTTGTATTAGTCAGCTGATAACTTCCCCCCCACTTCAAATTAAACACTTCCATTACTCAGGCAGACAACTCTCCTGATATCTTGTAACATTAGGAAAAGGTTACTTTTAATGTTTTCTGAACTGTAACATGACAAGGAGCAACTCAAAAGAATGAAAGGCAAAGTTGAAAGCCATGGTTGAAAGGTGAGAATTACATGAAATCACTTAATTCCAAAAAATTCAGGTGTGTTTCTTGCTTATGAAACACTTTCTAAAAATTATTATCTTTGAGATTAAAAGCTAAGATTTTGCTAAACCCAGAGTACAGCTATGAGAAATGAGAAGGAACTGATGTCAACCTATGTCAACAGCTGGTGGATGAACATGGTGGGGACCATTACAAATAAAAGTGCGCGTGGTATGCAGCAGGACAGCAGCTGATTATAGCCTTCATGCTCAGTGGCAGAAAACTGCCTGGACAGGGTGAAAAGGCCACAACTTTAACATCACTTCAGCACTTACTACCTATTGCACAGAGAAATGGGAGCAAATCTGCTGCACCTCCATGTCACAGCGTGGTTGAAGGCAGCTTGTATGTACCTGTGCTGGGAATAATTAGGCACACTGCAGGGCAGTCAGAAACCTGTACACTTCACAAGCATTAGGATGCCCAAGCAATAGTATTTCCCAGTCTGCACTGAACAACTCATATGTCCACAAGGAGGGGCAAATACCCTCTCCCTTTTGCACCAGGGCATTCCCCAGCACAGCAGGAAGAAGGGCTGCAGCCCAGCTATCACTTAGCACAACTCATCAACATAAAAAGTTCACACATGAATCAAGATCTGTAAAACAGCTGCCTGGGAAGTAGAAGAGGAAGACCCCATCATTGATGTGGTTTGGGGTTTGGATGCAACTGTAAAGGAAAGCTTCTTACCCTTTCACCTTTTGCTGGTTGGCTTTTTGGTTACAAATATTACCATGGAGGAGAAGCCCAGGCTGACTGCAGCTGTCATCGGAGCGCTGCTGAGTCATTCCCCAGCTTCCATCTATGCACAGATGTACAGTGGTAATGAGACAGCTCTCTGGAGCCTAATGGGCTTGTTTCTTCGAGGATAAGAACAATTAATAATAATTGAGAAGTCCTGTACTAAGGGAATTTATAACCAATTAATAAAAATGTGGCTGTTGCAGTTAAGCACAATAAAAATTACTCTTTATGCACTAAAGGAAAGACACATGCACTTACATAATCATGTTCATGTCAGCATTGTTTAATGTATAAACAGTTTTGTGTATATGTAGCTACATTTACTGATAAAGCAGTAATTATTAATCAGAGTTTGTACAATATTACACTAAGTATATGATGCACTAATCTGTTATCAAAGAATGGGCTTTTACAATATTCAAAATAAAACTACAGGAAAGCTGTTGAGTTGTACCTGCATCATGGATCTCTGCCAGGGGTGGCTGCCAGCCCTCACCTGTACAGCTCACTCAGGCTTGCAAGCCTGAATGAATCCATTAGCTCTGTGACGAGAAGTGAACCTAAACTAAACTACAAATAATGAGATGTAGTATCTTGGTCAAAATTAAAGACTTCAGACAGCTGATACCAAGGCAAAAAGATACGCTGTGGCATCAGTTTATATTATTTAATTATTTTTGTGCTGAAACAACTGAACTCCAGGAATCTAAAATATATGGACTAACAGAAATATCTTGGGAAACCCTCTAGCGGCACTTTATTGGAAACAAGAGGAAGATCTTTACCTTCCATTTTATCCACAGGATTTTATTCATCTTCTTCACCTGCATCTTTATTTCTTAGGAAATAGAGGCTTTTTTAAATCTCATCTAAGGCCTGACCAGTTTCTTAGTACATTAGCATCTTTGCAGATCTAGTGTGATTTCCTCTTCAGGTTATCTGATTTTTTCCACTAGTCAGAAAAGCAGGATTTGCTTGCATGCTCACAGTCACATCACAGCAAAAACTACCTGGCACTACAAACTGCAGTTATTAACCATTGGGCATAACTCTGGAAACCAAAAGTTCCTTTCTGATTTGTGTGCTGTTAGGTTACAAATACAACACTTGCAGAAGACGATGTCCTGGCAGAGAAGCAACAGACTGAACAGCAGGAAGGCTATGGTTGGCTTTTAGCTTAAATTAAAATAGAAAAGAAATAAGAAAATCAGTACAGCATAAGAAGACCTTGTTGGCATTGTCTTTTAAGGGTAATGGTAAAATAATCTATGGAAGTGATGCTTAGAGTACAGACAATGTGAATTTCAACTTAGTTTGGGTAAATATAGAACTCTATGATAGCAATTTTTGAGGAACCACCTCATCTTGCAGTTCTTTTCTGTGAGTGCCAGGAAAGGAAATCTCAAAAGTAGAAACCTAATATTTTAATCTGATTACTGTCAGAGAGCAGATGATTCAAATCATGACAAAGCCTAAGCAATGGAAATGGAAGGGGGAGGGGGTTGGGGGGGTGGAATTTTAAGAAAAGTGTAGAGCAGACAATGCTTCAGTCTGATGGCATCAGAAGAAAGCTCCTGGTTTCTCAGAAGTACAGGCAAATTTGATTTTTGCTCTTCTGAAGAAAATAGCTGGGACTGAGGAGCAGGGAGAGATTTGTGGATAGTAAGGCAGCACCTTCTGCTGTCATGGGAAGAGCAGGGAGGATGGTGCTGCTCCCTCACCCCACTTCCTGCCTGCCCTGGCCTCTCCTGTGGCATCAGAAGGATCTGTCACTACGGCTCTGGGATAAGCAAAATAGAGTGATGTCCCACAGCCAAGCCCTGGCAATTTTGACACCAATGACTGTCTGCCACTCTAGGTACCTGCTTTTTTTTGCCCAAGCTCAATCTGGATGACTCTGTGGGCACCACTGGATACCACAGTAAAACAGAGGGAACTGAAAAGCTAGAGCTGTGGACAAAAATAGATGGCCAAAGATCAAAGAAACAAAAGAAAATTCAGATCTTTGAGAGGGGAAGCAATAGTCTCTGAACAGGAACTTAGCAAGTCAGACACATTTGGAAAGCAGTGGAAGAGATGCAAGTACAAAAACAGACACCAGAACACAAATCCAGTGTGAGATAATTCTGCATCAGATCAAGGTGTAAGAACATAGACAAATACAGAATAGTGTACTGAATAGAGGCATTTGGGGGAGAATTATAGAAATTATCAAGGGATGCTGAGGCTAGTCTAAAGAAAAACATTAAAACAAAGAAAGCTGCTTTCATACAGCTACAGTTCCAGCACTGACTTCCAGTAGGCACACTTTGATCAATCATGTGAGAATCATTGTCATGGTTTAACCCAGCGAGCAACTAAGCACCACACAGCCGCTCGCTCACTCCCCCCGGTGGGATGGGGGAGAGAATCGGAAGAGTAAAGCTGAGAAAACTCGTGGCTTGAGATAAAGGCAGTTTAATAGGTAAAGCAAAAGACACACACACAAGCAAAGCAGAACAAGGAATTCATTCAGCACTTCCCATGGGCAGGCAGGTGTTCATCCATCTCCAGGAAAGCAGGGCTCCATCACGCATAATGGTTACTTGGGAACACAAACACCATCGCTCTGAACATCCCCCCTTCCTTCTTCTTCCCCAGCTTTATATGCTGAGCATGACCCCATATGGTCTGGAATATCCCTTGGGTCAGTCGGGGTCAGCTGTCCCGGCTGTGTCCCCTCCCAACTCCTTGTGCCCCCCCAGCCTACTCGCTGGTGGGGTGCTGAGAGAAGCAGAAAAGGCCTTGACTCTGGGTAAGCACTGCTCAGCAGTAACAAAAACATCCCTGAATTATCAACACTTTTCAGCACAAATCCAAAGCATAGCCCCATATTAGCTGCTATGAGGAAAATTAACTCTGTCCCAGCCAAAGCCAGCACAATCAATTAAAAATTATAATTAAATGGGGGAAGGTTCAGGATTGCCCAGATGTCAAAGTAACAGAGCAGAGACAGGAGTAAACTGTAAAATGTCTACATCTCTCATAAGCAAAGGCAGTTCTCACTGATATCAAGGGCAGTAGCTTGCACATATCTAAGGGCAGAATATGCCCAGGAGTCATCCTCTGAGACTGTCAGCTAAGCACCTTTCAAAAGCATTAAATACACATGCTAAGACGTATCCCTAGCTGCATGAAGCCACTTAGCAAGAACCAAGAGACAAGCCTTGGGAATGCTTTGCAAGATCAAAATCTAGGCTATTGCGCCTACATTTTTTTCCCATTTGGAGATGATTCCAACAGTGAAAATCACTTCCAAAATACTTAAATAGGGAGAGCTGAATTCTCAGGTCCATGTTCATAACAAGTAGTTCCCTGAGCAGCCTGAAACAACATTGCCTGTTTTTCTGTGGATTACACTCAGATTGCCTCTGTGTAGTTTCCAGTATCTAATAAGGTGTGAAATGTGACTGAAGTTTTTTCCCCTTAGCAGAAGCATTAGGATCAACTCTTTCCTCTCATTGCCTACTACTGTGTTTGAAAGCTGTAGGAATTAGAGACCTCCATCCCTGTCCCCATCCCCACAATTGCATGACCCCAAGAAACCAGTCTGAAACATTGCTTGAGCATGTTATCAAGCATCACAGTCCTGTCTGCTGGCCTATGGCTTTCCAGTGGACTTTTTTCAGTGATCCTATGTAAAGCCATCACATGTCCAGAGCTGCTGATATTTTAAGAGTTAAAGCACTAAATGTTTAAAAATCAGATTTTCAGTGTGATGACATAGGAATCATTCTAAGATACCAAGAAAAAGATACTAATTCAGAGAAATCTGCCATCTCACTACAGAATCTACAGGGCTGTTTCTTCTTTTTGCTTTTTGATATGTCCATCTCTTTCTCTCTATTTTCTTTTTCTAAGTCTTTTCATTGATTTTTTTTCATTTTATGCACAAACTGAACACAGTTAATCAGTAGATACAAAATGCGTCCTGCAACATTGCCAGTAGCCTAACATAAGGGGATTCAATTGCTGAATTGTCCTAAGATTAGGCCTAAGCCACAGTATAAGCTTCATTGATCCAAGCTCAGTGAGATATCCATTCAATAATATGTGTTTTAGCAAGGTTTTCCACTTGTAAAGACTTCCTGCAAATTAGGGTTCATCCAATATGTGCTATAAACACGGTGGATCAAATCTTGCGTCAGTTTAAAAAACCATCTCACTCCTTAGGAAAGAAACAGTGTAACTGGGTGTATTGTGTAAGCAGAGACACACATGTAATGAAGTTAGCTATCAAGTGAGCCATAGCTGTTGAGCTGCATGTTTAATAGACACTGTGCTTCCTGACAAGCTGCCTCTAAAAAGCCAAAGGATGAAAGAACAGATGACGTGCTGGTGTTCATAAAACCATAGGTTCAGTAAAGCTGCTGTTGTTACCAGCTGAGCAGTTCTTAGATATAAGCACTTGCAGTGGAGAGGTTACAAAAAGGTGCCCAGCTCTGGTCATCATGCAGTCCCATCCCTGTAGTATCTGAAAGTCTCACAGTGCAGTATGTCCCCTCACGCTGCCCTGCAGTGGGGCAATGCTGCTGCCCCACTGTGAGGAGGGGAGCTCTGGTAGGCAGGAGCAAAGGACTGTTCCAGCCCTCACAGCCTTCTCTGTGATCCTGGCTGTCTCTCCTCTCAGCCTTGGTCCCCACCTGTTGAGACCGATATGAGATTTCAGTGGCAAACAGGGTGTGATACCACAAGAGAGAAATAACGTGGGATTCCAGATTGTGCTGGGGGAAAACAGGGGTCTGGGGCATCAAGCAGTGCTGCTAAGCCAATATCACTGACAACTCGCTGTGAATACTAAGGGCCCACATAGCCTTCAGCATGGGGACTGGAGGATTAGCTTTGGTCTGGAGCAGATACAGGTGCCAATACATGATTAATTTGGAACAGACCCCTGGTGGCGTTTTAAGTTAGGAATTGTTGAGTTCCTCTACACAGGGATCTCTCTGTCAGCAAGATAGGCAAAAACCCAAATGGCAGTGGTGTTCTAAATGCATCCGAGGGTTTGTGTGGCTGCTTACAATGTCCATCACCCAGCACAAGGTATGCAATAACATGGTTGTAATTAGACCTCAGATTCAAGCCATGACAAATTAAGTGGGCATGCTGATGCCAAAGAAGCTGAATGGTATATAGAGTTTCAAAATTAAATACCTCTACCAGGAAGATAATGATTTTATAGCACCTAAGGCTGCTTTTTCTTTAGAAGATTTTCTTTCTTTGGATTTTGCCCAAATCACAACTCTTATTTGGTTCTAAATACCTAGATGTAGAAATTTTTTTCAGTCCTTCATCCTAAAATCTTAAATGCACAGCATGCAGACTTTGGCATCAGAAAGGACTGACAGCATAATGATTTTACAAATATGTGAGGCTTAAAATTACCACCACTATGGTCTTATTCACTGGATGCTGCTCTTGAGAATAAACTTGAGTACTGGTAAACATATTTCTGAATACAGTCTCAGCTGGTACAAATACCTTATCATCTTTACACGCAGATTAAGAAAGCCCTTTATTATATAAATGTCCCCATTTTTTCCAATTGGGAACTGATAGCTTATGTATACTTAATTGTTGGTGTTGCTTGAGGAATGAGTCATCCTTATTTCCACTGAGAATTTCCCCGAACTACTTTAGTTCCATGTAGGGAGCTGTATTATTTTGCTTAATTATATAAAGATTTCAGATCACTAAGATTTTATGTTATTAACACAAACGTCAAATGATTTAAGCAAGTTCCTAGAATACCTAAGTGGCAAAATCAAAGCAAGTGCCTTAGAGGAACTGCTTCTTAAGTTTTGAAAGGGTGGGCAAATGAAAAAAATGAGTTAGTCAAGTATTTTGCTCACAGGAAAACTAATAAACAGAAAGGCACGGATATCTTCCTTTGAAGGTGAAACCTCCTATGGCTAATGTTTCACCTTCTTTTATTTAGCCTAAAACCCCACCCTGCAAAAACATAAACAGATCTTTAAATTTATGAGCTTGAGAAGTCTACCCACATGAGCTTTTGCAGGATCAAGACCTGAGAGAATGATTTCTGTTCATAAAGCACTTTCAAAGTTTTATGTGCCAAATTTTGAGAACAATCTATTTTCACCCACCCACTCTGACCTTATTTGCTCAGCAGGCACTATTTCTAGAACTGCCAGAAACTTCCAACGTGGCCATACATTTTGCTGTCGACTCTTGAGGAGATAAGGCTAGTGTTTTCATATGCTTTATGCACTTAGTCAGCTGGTTGAATGGTTCCTCATAGACGTGCTGGGTATGGGATTTTTCAGTGAATGCAGATTCAGGGAGGCCCTGCATAGGTCTGTTTATGCCATGATTACAGTCCTGGGACAAATTTCCTTTGAAAGAGAAGCATGACTTGCACAGAGTCAAAATAGCAAAAAATGGCCTTAGATAATCTTTAGTAGAGCAGAAACAGATAAAGAGCTCAGTTAAGAGGGAGTCTGGTTCCTCCTCCCTGTCGTCTCTCCAGGAGAACCAGGTGGCTTTTGTCACAGCAAAAATCAATCATACTGTTTCCTGCTCCCATCTAGTCACTGTGTGTGAAATAAACCCTATTTCTAGGGTTTAAGTGGGATGCTAGGGGAAAACCATAGTTTGCTTCAGCCTATAGATAATACACAAGGTAATAAGCTAGTGCCAGATCTGGATTTAAGGAAAAGATCCTAAATATGTGTTTGCCCAAAACTTCCTCTTTTTCTAGGAGTTCCAAGTGTGTGAGACAAGACATTGGCCTCACACCTGCTTAAGCTCTACTAAAAGAATTGAAAGGTATCAGTTGCGTTTTACTGTTCAATATCTTTGTTTCATACCAGAAATGTTTCTTAAATATTACCTTACACTTCATGATTGAAAAGAATAAGAGGTGAGTAACTCCATAAATGGTAACGGAGCTTACAGGAGTGTACCTTCCTCCATGATTGTTTTCTTCTCTTCCTCTCCTGAAATATCCACTCACTGCACAAACTGGTAGATGAATGGACAGCTTTGTTGAATAAGACTCACAGTATCTGGTTGGAAATTCAGACTAGCAGGTAGTTATTAAAGATAATAGCTTGTCTGAGCTTCTTAAGAAAAGAAAAACTTCCTAAAAACCAACTCTGATAAGCATAATAGTCTCCCTCACCTTTTACAGCCAGGGCCCCTAGGTTGTCTTCTGTAATAATTACACTTTCAATAGGTTTATTTACGCTTTCTAAAATTCTCAGAGATTTCAACTGTTGCTTTGGTTATTCCCTGATGAACAGCCTGCAGAATCATTTCAATCCATCCGAAATCTTCCATGGACATTACCCAAGCCTGTGGTAAAATGAAACATCACACTAATAAGTAATAACATTAAGCTCTTGAACTTTCCTTTATGTGTATCATTTCAGATGCCAAATGAAAACTGAAGTTTGAGCATGCAGTCTGTGGGATTATTCCTACAAGTAGTCACTGTAGGACTCGGCACATTTCTGGGACATACTGGCAATTGCCATGACATATCTATGATACATAATATTTTGGAAATATCCTTTGTAGGCCCTGATGTGGTCACCAGACACAGTATGGAAAGGGATATCTTCTGAGAATTCACTGAATCCTTTTGTTGCTGAAGGAGAGTTTAGGAAATACAGGGAGTGCTGCATGGGGCACAGCACATAGCATGACTACAGCATGTATCACAGCAGGTTCCCATTTTACAGATGAATCCCAGTTGTAACTGTAAAATTTTATAAGGCTCAGGCAGATCCTCTGGGGTGGCCACCCATCCAAATTCATACTTTGACAGCCTGGATACTCCAAGCGGACGCAGTTAGCCCAGTTTCAGTTAGCTGAAATAATTGCAAGAAAACACAAAACATTGCTAACTGAATCAAACCATTCATATGTTACAAGTAAAATTATGTCCCATTGGTTTATCCTACAGAAAGTGGGAGAATCTGGGCTATAGTTAAAAGCTGAAAAAAGCAGCACAGAGGATTAGACAGGCTCAGTTTCAAATTCCTGGCTATCTAATTCACCAGCCCCAATTAATTTAAATATTTTAAAAACTGATTTTAAAGTAATATCAAATATTTATAGACTGTAATTACAAATGACAGTGAAAAGCAGAGTTGGTTAGTTCAGACAAAAGTATCAACAGACTGAACTGGGGAGCAAACACCTCCTCTGCAGTTGTATAGCTTTCTAAAATATTTGTATTGAAAACCCAAGAGCCTTTCCCTTGTAACTCCTGGGAACAGACTTTTTCCCATGTGTATCCTACTATAGGGATTGGGCATTACTTTAATGTGTAAGTAGCTCACCAGACGGTGCTGTGCTAGAAATCTAAATATGGTTACAATCTCTCTGCAGGGCATGACAAAATAAGAGGTTCTAGGAGGACTTGGAGCTATCGCCTTCTGCCAGTCTAATCACTAAGACAGCTTGTGGTTCTCATGTGCACGCTTAGCCATCAGCACTAAGCTATTGTCACAGGGCTGACAGCAGAGACAAAATGGGTAGCGATTGCTGGCCTGATGTCACAGTGCGCTTCTCTGAGCCTCAGCATGGATAGGATTGGGAAGGATCTTTCTTAGTTAAGGTCAAGATACATCAGGGAAGAAAAGGAAGGCAATATTGTTCTCTTTGTCCCTCAGCTGTGGAATACAGATATTTTTAAACAGAGTTAATATGTAGGAATCACTGCTTACACCTTGTCTAAAGAGAATCTACATCCCTCTCGGTGTAATTGAGCAAGAAAAATACGGTGTACGCTCTATCTTTCATGTCTTGCTGGATGGGACTTACGAAATCATGGTGGCTTAGTGTCCTGGCTATGGATAGGATAGAGTTAATTTTCTGGTATAGTGTTATGTTTTGGATTTAGTATGAGAAGAATGTTGATAACACACTGATGTTTTCCGTTGTTGCTAAGTAGTGTTTATACTGAGTCAAGGATTTTTCAGCTTCTCATGCCCAGCCAGCAAGAAGGCTGGAGGG
>JANHGO010000043.1:19533453-19551931 GCA_024606505.1 Aquila spilogaster
AAGTTCCCACGCACATTTGTGCGGAACTTCCTATGCATCAGTTTCTGACCATTTCCCCTTGTCCTATCACCACACACCACTGAGAAGAGTCCATCTTCGTCCCTTTGCCTCTCACACCTTAGATATTTGTGCACATAGATCAGATCAATCAAACTGATCTGATCATAGATCAGATCAAATAAATTTGAGCGCTGGTAAACATATCCTTGAAAGCAATCTCAGCTGATACAAATACCTTATCATCCTTCTATGCAGACTAAGAAAGCCCTTTTGTACAGAAATGTCCCCATTTTTTTTCCAATTGGGAACGAATAGCTTATGCATGCTTAATTGTTGGTGTTGCTTGAGGAATGAGTCATCCTTATTTCCACTGAGAATTTCTCCCAACTACTTTAGTTCCATGTAGGGAGCTGTATTATTTTGCTTAATTATATAAAGGTTTCAGATCACTAAGATTTTATATTATTAACACAAATGTCAAATGGTTTAAGCAAGTTCCTAGAATACATAAGTGGAAAAAATCAAAACAAGGGCCTTAGAGGAACTGCTTCTTGAGTTTTGAAGGGGTGGGCAAATGAAAAAAAAATGAGTTAGTCGGGTATTTTACATACAAAGAAAACCAATAAACAGAAAGGCACAGATATTTACCTCTGTTTGGAGTTGAAACTTCCCGTGGTTGGTGTTCCACCTTCTTTCACTCAGCCTGGAACCCCACCCTTCGGAAGTATAAACAGATCCTCAGATTTACGAACTTGAGAAATCTGCCCACGTGAGCTCTCGCAGGATCAAGACCTGAGAGAATGATTTCTGTTCATAAAGCACTTTTAAAGTTTTGTGTGCCAAATTTTGAGAACAATCTATTTTCACCCACCCACTCTGACCTTATTTGCTCAGCAGGCACTATTTCTAGAACTGCCAGAAGCTTCAACGTGGCCATACATTTTGCTGTCGACTTGAGAGGAGATAAGGCTAGTGTTTTCATATGCTTTATGCACTTAGTCAGCTAGTTGAATGGTTCCTTATAGAGGTGCTGGGTATGGGATTTCTCAGTGAATGCAGATTCTGGGAGGCAATACATAGGTCTTTTTATGCTATGATTACAGTCGTGGGACAAGTTTTCTTTGAACATGAAGTATGACTTGCAGAGTCAAAGTGGAGAAAAAATGACCTTAGATAATCTTTAGTAGAGCAGAAACAGATGAAGAGCTCAGGTCTTTGCTCAGCTAAAAGGAAGTCTGATTCCTCCTCCCTGTCTTCTCTCCTGCAGAACCAGGTGGCTTTTGTCACAGCAAAAATCAATCATACTGTTCCCTGCTCCCATCTAGTCACTGTGTGTGAAATAAACTCTATTTCTAGGGTTTAAGTGGGATGACAAGGAAAAATGTAGTTCTCTCCAGCCTATGGATAAAAATACACAAGGTAATAATCTAGTGCAAGATCTGGATTTGAAGGAAAGATCCCAAATATGTGTTTGCCCAAAGCTTCCACTTTTTTTCTAGGAGTCCCAAGTGTGTGAGACAACGCACTGGCCTTATACTTGCTCAAGCTCTACTAAGACTTGAAAGGTATCAGTTGTGCTTTATTCTTCAGCATCTCAGAGTTTTATTAAAAGACTGCCCTGCACTGCACAATAAAAAAAGAATAAGAGATAAAGAACTCCTTAAATGGCAATGGGTCTTCCTGGAATGTACCTTTCTCCATTTCTGTTTTCTTCTCCGTTTCTCCTCATGAAAGATCCTCCTGTACAAGCTGGAAGGCAAAAGGACAGCTTCATTGAAAAGACTGAAGTATATGTCAGTTTGACACTGAGACTAGGACCTAGTTATTAAATATAATGGATTGTTTGGGCCTTTTGAGAAGAGAGAAGCTTCCTAAAAACAGCTGATAAGCATAGTAGTTTCCCCCACCTTCTACATCCAGAGCCTTGGAGTTGTCCTCTGTAGAAACTACACTCTGAACAGGTTTACTTACTGTTTCTAAAATACTCAGAGATTTCAACTCTTGCATTGGTTATTCCTTGATGAACAGCCTGCAAAATCATTTCAGTCTACCCAAAGTCTTCCATGAAGTTACTCAAGCGTGTTGAAAAATGAAATATCACCCCAATAAATAATAAAATTCAGTTCTTACAGTTTCCTTTATCTGATGCTAAATAAAAACTTAAGTTTGAGCACGTGGTCTGTGGGATCATTCCTACAAATAGTCACTATAAGACTTGACACATTTCCAAGGCATACTGGCAATTGCGGTACCTATGATGTATCACATTTTGGAAACATCTTTTGTAGGCCCTGGTTTGGTCACTCTATGGAAGGGGATATAGCCTGAGGATTCACTGGAACTTTTTGCTGCTGAAGCAGAGTTCAGGGAATACAGGGAGTACTGCATGGGGCACAGCGCCTAGCAGGACTACGGGACATATCATAACAGGTTCCTATTTTACAAATTAAGCCCAATTGTGACTATAACGAAGCTCAGGAAGATCCCCTGTGGTGTCCACCCATCCTAATTCACATTGTGCTTAGCAGCCTCAGTCCTCAAGGGAACTCAGCACATTTTCAGTTAGCTGAAATAATTGCAAGAAAACACAAAAACATTGCTGAATAACTTGAAAAAAATCAAACCATTCCTATGTTACACATAAAATTATCTCCCATTGGATTATCGTACAGAAAATGGGAGAGTTTGGGCTACAGCTCAAAAGCAGCTGAAAGGAAGATTAGACAAGGCTCAGTTTCAAATTCCAGGTTATCTGATTCACCAGTCTCAATTAATTTAAATATTTAAAAACTTGATTTTAATGTAATATAAAATATTTATAGACTGTAATTACAAGTGACAGTGAAAAGCAGTTGGCTAGTTCAGACAGAAGTATCAACAGACCGAACTGGGGAGCAAACACCTCCTCTGGGGTTGTATAGCTTGCTGAAATATTGATATTGAAAACCCAGGAGCCTTCCTTTGTAAGTCCTAGGATTTTTCCCAGGTGTATCCTACTATAGGGATCAGGCAATACTTTAATGCATATGTATCTCACGGGAAGGTACTCTGCTAGAAATAGAAATACAATATGATCTCTCTGCAGGGCATGACAAAATAAAAGGTTCCAGAAGGTGTTGGAGCTATCACCTCCTGCCATTCTAATCAGTAACATAGCTTGTGTTTTTCTCATGCGTACACTTAGCCATCAGCATTAAGCTATTGTCCAAGGGCTGACAGCAGAGAGGAAATGGGGAGTAAAGGTAGGCCTGATATGGTGTGCTGCTCTGAGCCTCATCATGGAGGGGACTGGGAAGGAACTTGTCTGGTTACAATCAAGATACAGTGAGAAAGAAAAAGGAGAGTAATGTCTTTCTCTTCATCCCTTAGTTAAGGAATATGTAATTTTGTAATCAGAGAGTTAACATGTAGGAATCCCTGCTTTCAGTCTGTCTAAAGAGCATCTACAACCCTCTCATATAGACAGGCAGGAAAAATACAGTGTAGGCTTTATCTTTGATGTTTCTCTGGATGGGACCCACAAAGCTAAGGTGGCCTAAAAGTAAATACTGACACTATGAGTTTGTAAAATGAAAATGCATCATTCAGAAAAGCTGAGATCAAACTCCAAACATCATCAGATACCACTGAGAAATGGATATCTGCTTTTGTATGGAGCTAAGATAATGCAACTAGGATTCTGAACAATTCGTAACTACATGCTGAAAGCTTGTACCATGAAGGTGGGCGCTGTGGACCATCCTCAGCAATCAGTAGCCATCCATACATTACATGGTGGGCACCATATAAGAATGTGGAAAAGAGGAACGTCTTTAGCGGAGATATAAATAATGCAGACAGGCACAAACACATAGGCTCTGTGAGCTGAGACAGACTGCCTTTCAGGGCAAAACAGAAGTTATTTGCGAAAGGGCAGAGGGCTATGGATTATAAACTAAGTGTTGAAAAGCTGGTACCCCATAAATACAGTAGAAGTAATTTACCTGCAAGAGGATTCGAAGACCAAAGGGAATTTCACATGCTTGGATGAATGTATTTCTAAAATTCTGCAACTCAACTGCGTGTGCAAATGGAAAGTAGAAGCTTGATTTATTGATAAACAAATCCACAGCATAATTGAACATACTGAAAAAATTAGTGCCTGAAGATAGCCAAAGCAATATTGAACTACCCCCCAGTGTTTGCTGAATCTGCCACTTTCGTCCCTGCAAATTTCACTGTTAGTACACCACTGCATGGGGAATGGGTCCTCAGTGCTGGGGAGTAATCAGGAAGACCACTCTCTTGCTTTCCTCCATTTCTGTTCTTCAGACTCTTGCTTGGGCCCCTTTCTGGGAACCCTGTGTCTCAAACCATAGACTGCAGTGCTGGAAGAGAACATGGGCATGCTGGCCACAGTGTTCAGACAGACCCTTTCTGTGCTCCTTCCAGATCCAACAAAGTTCTTAATCGTGTATCTCATGATGCCTGCTCCCTTCCTTGACTCTCTCTAATCCCCAGCTATACCAAAACGCAAAAGCAGAGACAAGAAAAAGCAGAGCTGAGAGTTTCTCACCTTTTCCCAGAGACAAAGATGCAGGGCAGGCTCTTAGCAGAGTAGGTACTGCTTATTCCCTGCCTTCCCCACCTTCAGCATCTCCAGTCCTTCTTTGTGTAAATCCTATGCCTCTTTAAGACATGGCACACTCTGGAATCATCTGTCAAAAAAAAGTATCCTGATTTGTTTCACTTACCTCTAATCTTTGAAATGCTCGGATCCACTCTTTCAGATTTCCTTTTTCTTTTCCCTTTGGATTGTGTGTTTGTTTTTAATGAAAATTAAGGTGCATATAATGCTAGAAAAGCGCAACTGCAGCATTTCAGGAACTGCAGAAGGTAGGGCTGGCAGGGAGCTAAGATGTTCAGCATAAGTCTACCTCTGCTGAGGTATGCTGATCAAGTACACCCAACAAGCTTGACAGCTGTTTTATCTAATCTTTTCTTTAAAACCCCAAGTAATGTAGATTCTACAGCTGCTTTTGCAGCCTGTTCCAGTGCTTACCTAGGTTTACAGTTAGAAAGATAACCTAAATCTCCTTTGTTGGAAATTAAAGCAATTTTTCCTGCCCTGTCCTCAATGGGTAACGGATTACTATCTTCTTTTAATAGCTTCTTACACACTGAAAGTCTGTTATCACGCTCTCCTCAATGTGTAAATGAAACAAACTCTGTTTCTCCAAACTTTTCTCATAGCTTATGCCTTTACAGGTTTCTGTATTCCTACTCCTGTACTCTGCAACCAGTAGGCCTGAACTTTTTATTTAAAAATACAGTACTTAAACCGGATTAAGTGTGAACCAATAGATGTTTAACAGTTCTGAGCACAGCCAAGTTACAGTATGACCGTGATACAAGCAGTGCTACTGGTAGTACCTTTTACAAGATCTGCTTTTGTACAAGAGCAGCTCACTTCTCATTTGCTGCAGATGCCTTCAGATCTCCCAGGCTTCTGCTGCCTTTTTGATCTATGGAGAGTTGGCTTTTCTTGCCTATGTTTAGATACTTTTAGTTCACTTAAGTGAATGTGACCTTGGTGAATTGGGACTGTTTGCCTGTTTTACCATAGTCCTATATTGTTTCCAGTCTCTTCCCATGGTAAATTCCTTAACTGCTGTAGTGGGAGGTCCTCCTGCGTAGAACATACGCAACTTAGCTAAATCTGCTCTAACTCTCCATTCTAGATCACACAAATAGCCTTTTTTTGAGGTAAGACCCTGAGACAGCATTTCAAGAGTGAAATTGCTACTAGAACCTCTTCACTACCTTTCCCTCTCCCTAGAAAATCCCACAAACTTGTGAGAAGAATTAGCAAAGAGTAGAGTAAGAGAATAGCAAAAGCTCTCATGGCAACTTGAACACTTCCTTTGTTATCTCCTCATGTTGTCTGCCAGACTTCTGTCTTTGTTCTAATTAATTGGCAAACCACTGCTAAAGTCATTCATTTCTCAAAACTTATTTATTTTGCCTTACAACATTTATTTGCACAGCACTGCTGTTGTGTGCAAAGATTACTTGCTAATGGAGTTCAGAACACCCTTTCACAGCATGCAATTCTGTTCAGTCCAAAGAATACAATACACCGTATACATGAGTCTCTCACTTAAATTAACCTTATTTGGTTTTACTCTGCTTGATTACTCCTTATGTGCTTTCTTAAAGTCATGCAATTTTTATTCATTATTTTGATGATTTTAAATACTTGTTTTCACAATATATTTGCAAGGATACTCTGCAGCTCTTTTCACAGTAGTTCGTATTACCTAACAGAAATACAGTTTTAAAGAATAAAGTCTTATTATATCTCAGGTGTATATTTAACTAAAAATAAGTTAAAACCAGTACGTTCACAATGAACTCTTTAAAATTTGGGACACTGTGGAAAATGTGGCACTGTTTCAGCATATCTGGATGTGAACGTGCCCCATGTAAAGGTCTGTTTTTAAGGCTAGTTTGGCTGCAGCCATGCAAATAACAGCAGCAAGACACATCTGCAAGAGAGTGGATACTTAAGGAGATGAAATAAAGCTGTCTGCTGGCACTGTTGGTCTGAACAACTGGCCAGTTTTGAACTTCACTACTAACACACAGATAAAACAGGACAAAATGCACGTGTGAAAGAAAGGGTTTTAAGGTGAGGAAATATCACCTGCAGTAGGGACAAATTCTCAGACTTTTGCAGGGATAGAGGGCATCAACACCGAGCCACTCAGACCTGGTGCCATCAGCCTCAGGAACTCACAGAGGCAACACCCAGACCAATCTGTCTTGGTCAGAGAGAAATAACAATGAAAATGGCCCCATACTGGGACTGCAGAGCCTCCATCAGAGCCTGACATTCACTGAAGCAGTTCGAGTCAGCTGCTGTGCTATCAGT
The DNA here is from genome assembly GCA_024606505.1 of Aquila spilogaster. Lineage (NCBI taxonomy): Eukaryota > Metazoa > Chordata > Aves > Accipitriformes > Accipitridae > Aquila > Aquila spilogaster. The sequence continues at coordinate 19,540,367 of JANHGO010000043.1, forward strand.
ACTCAAACTAGTTAGATTTGGCTATGGTAAATGTCTGCTTGTGAGCCTGGCCCCATTCAAGATGGGGAGTCCGAGGGCTGCTCTGTGCTGCAGACACACAGCCACAAGCGCTGACAGCAAACTGCGTCTGCCTGAGAAGCTGTCCCAGCCCTTCAGATGTGAGCTGCTTCAAGCTCTGGTTGTGCTGATAATGGCACCAACACCAAGGTGCCTGAAGGGAGTGTGGGTGCTGCAAATTCACTACAAGCTGCTTATATTGTGCTGCTTGCTTCCCTGAGAACCAAGGGGAACGGTCCAGGGCAGAGGAACACCTACAAAGAGCAGTCACAAGTGGGAAGAAAGTTGAAACTTTGTTTTCTATCTCATCATTGCTGTTTAAGTGATCAGTTAAGCCAAAGTCTGTAAGTGATAGATAGGAATAACACCTACCGGATCTGAAAACAGTGACTATTACATGTACTGCAGATGTTTGGTCCTAGATGCACGTATTAACACTGCTATTACTGCCAGCACCTAAGAGGGCAGCTGCACCCAGCTGTACATCCCACAGATGCTACTGGTACTCACGTTTGTTAGATAAACTGAGCCAGTAATATCAGCAACCCCCAAGGTACCTTATCTAACTAGCATGGATACTAGTGACATGTGAAGGACATCACATCTCCTGAGCTGCCCTCACAAACATGGCAGTACCACTGTCATGTGCTCAGTAAGGGGTAGAGAGGGTTCCTGCCAAAGATTTTAAATGCAGAAAGAAAGCCAAGTTATTTATTTCATTTTACTTCAATAATAGGGGACTGCTGAACAGCGTGTAAGCGCACTACAGTAAAATCAATACAGAATACTAAAAGCAGAAGTAAAGATCAGCCAACCAGAGGAAACTACTAACTCGAATGAAAGGATCTAACAGGAGAGCAAACTAAACAGCTTGGGAAAACCAACCCACCAAAACAAGAAAGGATAATTCCAAGGTTTGATTACACAAATCCTGAGCCTGTCACTGAAGCAAGCTGCCCTTGACGTGATGGTTTCACTGAAGTCTTTACAGACAACTTTGCTCAGCTAGCGCTGAGATGGGACTTCAGGGTTTAGCTTCCAAAAACACAAAAGAAGGGAGGATATATTGAAGCATGCCAAAGCATAACTTTCAGGAAGATAAATTCTTGTGAAATAATTGACTACAAGCCATGTCCTAAAAATGTGAACCTTGCATTTGCAGAAGTTTCATAACCAAGGACCTGAAAATAGATAATCTCCACCTGGTCTGATCTCAGGTGAATATCATTCCAGGAGCCGATTCACCTACGTTGTCACTGCAAGACTGGGGGCCAAAGAAAGCATCTGATAAGTCAGCAAGAAATCCTGTCTCCTCTGAAGCCAATGTGAGTTTTGCCACTGGCTTTAAAGTAACAGCAGAAATCTTTCCCCTCTGTACGGGGATGTTGGATTTCTGAGTATAGAACAATATTTTCCTTTCAGGTGGAAGCAATGGATGGCTGGTATTCTATGTCACTATGACTGCAAGTTTTCTCTGCAGTAATCAGATTGAAACAAAGTTCAGCAAGCAAAAATCAAGTCGACTAGATAAGCTGTTATCTGAGTCTCTGGCCCAGGTTAGTCTACTTTGTGAATGAATTACATGATAATGTACCAAGAAATCTGTATCTAAAAAGAGTAAATTGTTTCCTTTGGTGGCTGATTTCTGACTAGTCTTAGTGAGCAGCAAATGAGCTATGGAAGTTAACTACCCATTAGTAGGGGTTATAGCAAATCTATGCTTCAACAAATACCCACTCAGATTGTTTGCCAGGGCTGCATCAAACCAGCTACTCTTGTCCCTTACAGCTGTATTTCAGACAGCTATCATTGCAACAACAGATCAGAGGCATCACCTGGCTTATTTCTAATCAAGGACTCTACAAAATCAGAAGGCTAATACAGAAACTTGTAAGCAGGTTGAAATCTTTAACCTCAAACTTTTTGAAATGATATATGATCCCAACAGTTTTTGTGGTTGTGTGTGAAAATCCAACTCTTTAAATGTCTCTGAGCTTTGCTCAAAGCAAGAGGTTTCAAATCATCGTTGTTCAGTGGTGGCTGAGTTTTAGCTGTCTTTCATCTTCATTCTGCTCTGCCACTTAATGTCTTCAAATGAATGATCTGAGGGTTCCATTTTTTCTTTTCAATTTTGCTCTTTCTGTATTATTATTTTGTTGTTGTTGTTCTATAGCTTTTGAAAATCAATGTCTTTGGAAAAGCTACTGAAACTAGAAAAGATCTCTGTTAGTGCCTTGGCTGGTAACTGGAGGGTCTCAAACACCTTTCAGCTGTATATCCCAGTTTCACTGATCTCAAATCATCATCCACATAATTGAATTAGAAATGCCTTATATTCCTATTCATAACAACTGTACCCAAAGAAAACAGTGAGTAATAAAAAAGAACTGCAGCTGTGGCTCATACTGAGAATGGCCTGTACAGTGGAGAAAGACGGGTTGGAAGGGGAAAATGTCCAATAGGGGAAAATTTACAGTCAACTTCAAAGAGTTTACATGGGGGCCATAAATTAATGTTTGCATAAAGGAGAAGAAGTTATAAAATATGAACAGACACAAACACACACTCCTGCATTTAAAGGAAATGTTCATTCCATATTTTATTTTGGCTAAAAACTCTGTGCCACAGAAAGCAATAATTATTCCAGCTTTGCATATTGTAAACCTGGTCACTGTCATTCTTTCTTTGCCTCCACATGCCTCAATGCCACAATTTCTACAATCATGGGGAGATTGCCTTGGCTCTTGCTCAGCTGGCTCAGCTAATGCGATTCAGAGGCCTTCAAATGTAAGTTAGTAAAGTATTTAGTTCTTTTTCTCTATAACAGCTTGTCTATTAACAGCTCATTCAATGGAGGGAGAAGAAGCTAGTGAGACCTCTTTCGGTATTGTTCCGCAGTGACCCTGGCTTTCTCAAAGTGGTAACCAATACACTAAACAGTGTTTGTCAGTACACGTTGTTCTGCTGGATAATAGCATATTGTGCTAGCTGCAGTCTGTATCTGTAGCAGGTAACAATGAGCTGGCAAAGGAAGTCTTCTCTGTGGCATTGTAAGGAGGTAGGAATGATGTATGAAAATCCAGGAGAAAGCTCATTAAGATGATCTGATGCAGCTGAAGGCCACCTTGCAGTGAAAAATGGAACGTGGAAATGGCCTAATCCTGCCCCAGCATTGTTGTTCCATTTTCACTGTGCTGAGATAAGGTGTTGCCATGCCATGCCACGCAGTGAATGTGCCACATCCTCTGTTTTTCTAAAAGATCAAATAAAATCTGAAGTGTTTTGTTAGCTGATGGCTCAAATAGCTCATTCTTTTCTTACCATTCCATACAGAAATAACAGCAAGTTGGCAAGAATCATGCTTGACACACATTTCCCCACCAACAAAATCCTATTCTCCCTTACTTATAAGGAATTCATTTATAGAAAGATCACAGTTTAGGCTTTGTTTTACCCTGCCAAGTGTTGCAGCTCTTGTGTTATCTCTCAGACTAACTGACAACGCTGCAGTACAGAGAAATCAGGTTTCAAAGCCAGTGATTTATGAAGCAGAGGAACTTTCCTGTGCATGCAGAGAGACTCCCCCGTGTGGCACGACTGCTTCGGCCAATGCCACTGCAGCGGCTCCACCAGCCGGGCTGCCAGACCGGGCAGGCTGACATGTCGGCCATTAATATAATTAAATGTGGCCCAACAAAGACTCCCACGTTCAGAAGTGGCCATCCGTTTGCAATTAATGTTGACCGCTCAAGAAAAATGTTGTTCTGTTGTGTTTCTGCTACAGAAGAAAAAAAGGTGTAATATTTTACTAACTATGATGCCTTGGGAAGAATTAGGAAGTCTCATATTTCTTTACCATAATTAATCTTACAACTTTTTTTCTCCAACAACATCTCTTAAGATGGTACCTTCAATATATGCTCAAATCTATTTGTACATCATTAGCTATTTTAAAATCTGGAATTATAAGTTCGTTTTGATTAATAGAACAGTTTAAGGTTCTAAAGAACTTTTAATTGTACTCCTCGTTCAGGCGTTCATGATAAACATTCCTCTTTTTGGATCAGATCTAAGAGCCCAGTTTTCAGACCTGAATGGAATTCTTTTATGCACTATCCACATAAAAATAACTGTTAACCAAAATTTCTTCTACTATCTATAGTATATTTTAAATATATTTTATTGGTCTTGAGTCAGAGGAAGTAATTGTGTTCTCCCAAATTAAAGGGTTTGACTCTGCCCTATATCATACTAGATTAAATCTATTTTCCAGCTGGATGAAGAGACATTAGATTTACACCAGCATAGATGAGAGAAGAGTTTGACCCAAAGTGTTTGTTGTTCTCTATAACTTGGCACCCTCTTCTCCCATTCTCCTTTTGAAATCAGCATAAAACAGATACTGAAATTCTAAAGTGTTTTAAACCCTCCTATACAGCAGCTGAGAGCACAGTGCATTGTAACCACCAGACCTTGATGGCACAAAGATATGCATCATGAACACAATATCTGGGTAGAAAAGATAAGAGTACAGTCTTACAACACTTCCAGAGTAGCAAAACATTCTAGAAAGTAACACAGACAACTGCATTTCTGGGGTATTTGGTCATATCCCTCCTTGCATTGGCAAACCTTTGTCTCAGATCCAAGTGTAGCTCCAACAAAGTGAATGCCCAGTTATTTACGTCAGTGGAGTTGTGCTCAGCTACAGTGGATATATTTGATGACAACTGCAAAGACGAATGAAAATAATTTCAGTTGCAGTGGGGGGTGTAAGCTGTCAAGGGTATGGATTATTGGTTATTCAACTTTTTGAACAGCATCCTTTCACTTCCAAGAAACCTGTTTTAGACAAGGCATCAAGAGAAGACAGGGTGAACTCTAGCAAAGGGCTGTTTGCAGACAGGCAGTTCATGCTCATGACACTGATCTTTGGCAGCAGGGTAAGGGAACGGAAAGCCATGTAGAGAAAACAAAGGATACTTTATGGGCATGCTGTACTGCCAAATCTCAGTGGCCTAGATATGTTTTTGTTATTTAGCTATTTCCATCAGTGCTTATGGGTACGTATTGATCTGACTAGCACTGATGTCTATAGGGTCACTGTGGGTATTTGATTTTATCCCTTTCTTTGGAAGGTTTATTAATATTGACTCTTCTTCATTTAATTGGGGCACTAGCTATGGAATCCCTTTTTAATGGAATCATATTAGCTAATGTACTGCCTGTCCACACTCAAATCCAGAGTGCTTCCCACAAGACCATACTCGAGTAGCTGATAATGTTGTAAGACAAAAACTACAACATATATGTGAAGCCAGAGGAATGGCTAAGACAGAACTGAGCTGCAATCTGCAACCTGAATTTCCCTATTGCAACACCCAGGGCCTAAAATAAAGTAAGTTACTTGTACCCATAACATAGAAATGTTATTTCTTTCCTTATGCTATCAAGACCTTTCTCTCCCACATTCACCAAGGGCTGTATTCATGTCTGAAATGTAATCATTCATATGTCTAAATGCTGTCATAAGGTATTAACCAGCTAAATAAAGGTAGCCAGGACACATAAGCTTGTACATTTTCTTGTATCTGCACTCAGAAGAGTGTACCTCTCAAAGATACATTGGCGAATGTTCCTCTTTAACTTTCTCTTCTCCTCTTAAACAGATTTGGAGACTGGTTCTCCCATTCATGGAACAGATTTTTTCACCTTAAAGTGCTCTCCTGGGATTGCCTAGGAAAGCATTTTTGCTTGATTGGTCTTCACTGTAGAGCAATTTCAGAAGCCTGGCTTTGGACACCATTTGCAATGTGTTTATATTAGAAGGTCATGTCTTGTTACAGAGCCATTATTGCCTCACCCTCTTGGGACTGTGGCAGGCCTATGACTTTACCCTTCACAAGCAGATTCTGACACATCTTTTTGACATCCATGCAGGAAGGCAGGAACATGTTGCACTAACTCCTTTGATAGAAAACAGAACTGAAATGGAAGAGGGGGAAGGAACAGTAGAAATTCCATCTTCAACAGATTGATATGTTCTCACTGATTTAGCTACAGGGGAAAAGTTGAAGTCTGATGTTTTGGTTGCAGTGCAGGAGACCTTTGAAAGAGTAATACCCTCTTGTGATACTAGCTTTCTGGAGCCCTCAGGAACACAAGGGATCTGGAGGCTGAGATTATTAGAGGCAAGATTGCTATGAACTGTGTCTACAATATGTCTATACACAGCACCCTGCAGCCATGCTGTATTCCTTATAGGAGCTTCTGTTCAGCCCGAGTTCCTGCTGCCTGCAGACCATGCCTGTCCTTGAGTCAACTTTCTTATGAAGGTTCTCAAGATGCTTTCAAGAAATTTCCTTCATCCCTCATCAAATTTAAATGACAGCAATGCCAAGCAGAGAAAACCAGAGGCCTCACACATGCTCATCCATCCATCATGTTCAGAAAGATAACTTCATATTTACTGCATAAATATATTCAGGCCTTTATGGGAAATATAGACCCAACTAAAGCCTTCTTAAAGAATGCTTTGATCATGGGAGGTGGAAACGTCTTTCTGACTCAAAGTAAGCAATGTCTTCAAGTAGTTTGTAACATCAGCTCTTAGCTTCCTTCGAAATGTTCCTGAGAGCAATTTAGGGCCTTCCTAATGATCTCCTCACAAACCTCACAGTGCCCTTAGATTTGAGGCTGCCAGCCAGGTCCTTCAACAAAGAGTAACAAACTGGCCACCTCTGGAAACACGTTTTGTGCGTGGATGGTCCTGCACAGGACATGAGACAAGGCTGCATCCCAGCACCTCCATGCACCAAACTCAACTGCCTATTGCCCTGGCAGGATTTTGACATACCCCATGTCAAAGCTACTGTGTGGGGGAAAAAAAACTGACAGTTGCAGTTATCTCAGTGGCAAGCTGCACAATAGTGTTAAGAACACCCAGGCTGGTTAAAGGATTTTTGCTTCCCTACAACCCATGTTCACAACACTTAACATTGAACTCAAATATTACTGAAACATACAAACGTTTATAGACTGTTGTTTATATATAAAGAGTCAACAAGTCTGTTGTCTGGTTAATTTCCACCTTAAGTTCTAGGGAGCTGGTGTGTTCCTGGTGTGCTGCTGACAAGGTAACTGACAAGTAACTGACAGGCAGGACAGGAGCTGGGTCTGCCATGCTCATCCCTCAGTCCCACTCATTAACATGCCTGGCTCTGCTCACTGCTACTCTGTTAGTCGATTTTTTTCTTCTCTTTTAAAAAGAGAGGATTTGTGAATTAAACACACTTACAGCCCTAGCAAGGTCATACCACAGGACTTTGAACTACATTTGCTTTTGAAAGAAAGAGACTCATTGCTGATCAGCCTGACCCTCCACTGCACCAGTTGCTAGCACACACTTCTGCAGAATGCAGTCATTCTGAAGCCATTTCAGGAGACAAAAGAGATGTATGATTTAAAGACCGGGACGAAGCTTTCAAGTGAGTATTTCAGTATGTGACCGAGGGCCTGTTCTGAATGATTTAGCCTGAGTGCACCCTAAGGTGGGGGTTCCTGTCATAGATTATGAGGAAATAAATGTATTGGTCTTCCAAAGAAGCTATTGCACACCCTGCTGCATACTGCTCCGCCAGGACATCCTGGAGTACAACTCGAGTCAGTGCCCAGATACCCTCATTCAAATAATGCTGGCAGTGCTACGGGTGTGCAGCCTGATGACTCTTGCAGCAATCTCTGCAAGTGTCCTACACCTTTACCTAGAGTTTGCATCACCCATCAACATGTTCCAAAGATTTTGTTTTACTTACCTTTCTGGGTTAGTCTATTTTTGTGTCTTTATAAATCAAACAACACAGTTGTTGCTGTGATTATATCAAAACAAAGCCTCCTTTTCCCTCACAGATATTTTGCTTGCCCTCCACCTCTGTTTCTCAGCAGCTTCTCAGACACCATGCGAGGCTTTCAAAGCCTCACAGCACACTCTAAGAAGAATGTACCTGTCCTGAGGCTATGAGCAAGTAGCTCTGCAATAATATAATTTATGAAACTACAAGCTCAGCATCCTTTTCTTCCTTCCTATACAAAGCTAGATAGGAACTATCTGCTGAATTAACCTGCAAGTTTGTGCCTCACATGACTTGTAACCTGAACTGTAGCTGCTCCTTCAGATCCTTCACGTTGATCTATCCTTTTGGGGCCAGATCCTTACCTGGCATTTTCCCCACTGCGGTCAGATTGGATGGATGTAAATCAGTGGCAATTTATCCCTTTTTTCTAATCATAGAAAAGTGTAACTTTCCATATCTGATTTTTTTTTCTTTCATTTTTATTTCCTCAATCCTTTACATAATCATTATACACGTTAAGGAGCCTGTTTTGGAAATGATTAATGCTATTAATATTTTTCTAATTCAATAAACCCTCTCATCTTTGAACTCCTCGCAACATTTTTCTGCTTTCTCCAGCTTTCCACTAATTCAAACACATGACAAATGTGAGCCTTCGCTTCAGTTTTCTATTATTTCTCTTGTCTGATCAAATAAATTAACAGACTTTCATTCCTTTCCCAGGAGTGATACCCATATGTTGATGAAGGCAGTATAAAAATATTACCTGTTCAAACAGGAGGGGAAAAAAAGATAAAAGTTATCTCACGTTATTCACTGTTCCATGCAAACCAGACGGAGTGCTGATCCTATTCCTTTCACCTTGACAGCGCCCACCATGTTTAATGGCAAATATTGCAAGATTTGCAGAACGCCATCAATCTGGTTTAACTGCACTGTATTGTAATGTCCCTTTCCAACCTCTTCGTACAGTAGCAGTTATTTTAACCACATCGGAGTCCTTTAGTCACCGTGAGGGAACCAGCTGCCCTGGGTAAGGCACACGCTCCCAGGCACGTGGCGCCCGTCCAGCAGAGCAGCACGCTGCTAATGCAGTTTTCTCAGTTTGGATAGTTAAAGCTACGTCTCCAGGCCAATTTGTACCTGTGTACTGTTGATAGACAGTGTGCCACAGGCGAAGAGATACCGCAGGAAATGGATTCTCATTTGATCGTGTTTAATTTTGTTCCCTGGATCTCCATCATACATCTTTCCGTCTCTCTGCCCCCCCCTCCCCCCCCCAAATCGCTAATGTGAAACAAAGCTACTTCCATCACCACAGCCCCTAAACTGATGTGTGATGATGCAGTGATTGATTTGCCACTCCAGGAAAAGTGGGTCGTTGTACATGTTGTACCACAGCGTGCTGCGCCAAGCTGTCCGTGCCGACAGCTGGGTCTTACAGATTTGTCTTTAAAAGTTTGGACCTGAAGGGATTGCAGTGAATATCCATCCTGAACACTTCTCCTTTATTTTATTTTTTTTAATGGGAACACTGCTATTCTAAAACCTTTCTTAGCAGCTTACAGGGGTCTGTGCTCCTCAGGAGACACTCTCCTGCTTATGTATTCTCTATCTTTCTTGCCTGTTTGCTCTGAGGAAGGGAAACATAATTCCTCCAATTCTACGATATGGAGGCAGCTTCAGATTGGTAATTTTCCAGAATAGAAAACTGTAAAGTAATGTGCAAAATACACTTGAAATATAAAATGGTATAATTAATAGCTTTCACAAAGGATCTTGAAGCGGGGAGAAAAATACTGACGGCAAATAGCTCCTTGAAAAAAATCCATTGCTTTTGTTCTTCTGTAGTGAGACTGCAACAGTGTTTAATAACTTTTCACATTGAAGGACACCTGTTGAAAGAGTGCCTCTTATATACCAGGTGAGTCTTGGCCCTGCAGGGCAGCCTGCCTGCCTCGCTCTTGCCTTAGGTCAATAAACTCGGGAGCACACTGGTGAAAGGGAAATCATCTGCAGGTTCTTCCAGAGCAGCCCAATGAGCAAATCAATGCCACTGGTGAGGATGTGTGCTTTTCTGTGTGTGTGTGTTTGTTTGTTTGTTTGTTTTTCACAGGAACAACGACGCAGAGAAATTCAGCTCCTTACATTTTGTCTTTGCCTTTATGAGAATTGAAACCAACCTCTAAACTCCACCTGTTTTGAGAAGTGATTTAATGAACAATAACTCAGATAAGAACTTTCTTCAGGCCCTATAGAGCCTTTGCTTTGTTTTAGATAAACCCTCACCCTCAACCCTCAAGTGCCTTCTCCACTCTTTGCACCCCCCAAAGGGCAGAAAACATCTAATCATGTCCTTAAATCTTTACGCGGATAAGATCCCCATTGGGATAAACGCGGTTCTCCTTAGTAAGGACTGCATTCTTAACTTCCAACTGTGATTTTTGGCCGGTGCAACCTGGGATGTGGAGAGAAAGGCAAAAGAAAGCCTACAAAAAAGCAGTGCTTCCTAATTAAGGGGCCTTGGGCTGCAGTAAACCACTGATTTGGCCGTGGGGCAAACCTGGATGGACACAAGGCCACTGCCTCCTCCAGAAATCTCAGGGCAAAGCACTGGCAAACACCTGGGCCTTGGGTGGCTGCGCTCTGGTTGAGGCTGGGGGAGGGAAAATCACTGCGGATGCACTGAGTGAACACGACTCCTGAATTTCCTTACTCTGCTTCTCCTCCTGCCCCCATCCCCTGTCCTCTGGAACACCACACACGCGGAAGGCGCTCAGGTGAGCAAAGAGGAGACGGTCACAGCAAATGACAGCGCCAGAGCTGAGCGCAGCACGCACTGATAAACCCCTGCCAAACCCTTTCCCTTCTGAAACACAATCTCCGTAATGGAAATAATTACCAAAGAAACAGACAAAACTACCTAACCTGTGATGCTTGATTTCTGTAATAAAATGGAAATATAGTCAGCATCAAAGTAGAACTGTCAGAAACCAGTCTAGCAAAACAGCAGCCTGGACGTGCTGAGCTGCAACCATGCGTTCATCTCTCCATCTCCTGCTACCCCTTGCCCCCCTCATTCTAAAGGCTGTCTTGGCGCATTATGTGAGACGAAGTGATTGCAAAGGGTGGCACCCACACCACCATCCTCTGCAAGCAACAGTGGGAACAATCAGCCAGGGTCACCCTCAGAGCTGATCAGCCACTGGCCAAAGTGTACGTTGGTTGCAAACTTGAGACAGCAACGCTGCCCAGGGGAGAGGCACAGTGAAGAGATGAGAGGTACAAGGTTTGGCACACATATTTCCCTGTAAACTTTAGGTCTGCATAGTTATCATAAAATGATACATGAACTGAGAGAAGTTAATTGTTCTTTTACTGCCTCACACAGGTTGAGCCAAGGAGCAGCAGGAGAAAGGCTCGCCCGTTCGGTTCTAAGTTCCCACAGCACATAATTCCTATTTCAGAAACTGCTTTTAAGCACACATTGTCAAAGCCATTCACATTTTGTTCTCAAAAATGAATGTATTTAAACACAAGCAGCTAGCATTTCCATTGCACCTGTCGGCGGTTTGCTCCAGTAGGTTACCTACTGTACAGTAGCCACTTGTTACAGATTTTCAAACTTAAAAGTTGAGCTTTCACTACTCGCCAG
>JANHGO010000043.1:19552031-19568294 GCA_024606505.1 Aquila spilogaster
GACCCAAACTGGCCAAAGGGATATTCCATACCATGTGATGTCATGCCCAGTATATAAACTGGGGGGAGTTGGCCAGGGGCAGGGGCGGATCACTGCTCGGGGATCAGGTGGGCATTGGTCAGTGAGTGGTGAGCAATTGCATTGTGCATCACTTGTTTTGTATATTCCAATTTTTTTATTATTAGTATTTTCAATTTATTATTATTATTATCATCATAATCATTATCAGAATTATTATCATTATTATCATTATTATTTTCTTCCTTTCTGTCCTATTAAACTCTCTTTATCTGAACCCACGAGTTTTAATTTTTCCCAGTTCTCTCCCCCATCCCACTAGGTCAAGCAAGCGGCTGCGTGGTGCTTAGTTGCTGGCTGAGGTTAAACCATGACACTTAGAAGTAAACATCAACACCATGAGTTTTCAAAATGAAAAAGCGACATTCAGAAAAGCTGAGATCAAACCCCAAACATCACCAGATACCTCTGGTAACTCATTTGTGAAATGGACATCTGCTGCTGTTGCATGAAGTTGAGGTAGTGCTACTGAGAATCTGCTGGAGGGCCAACAATTCAAAACTGTGTGCCGAAAGCTCGTACCACAAAGGTGGGAGCAGTGGACAAAGTCTGATTAGCAACAAGTAGCTGTCCAAATATTGCATGATAGGCACCATCACAAGAACATGGAAAAGAGGAATGTCTTTAGTGGAGATATAAATAATGCAGACAGGCATAAACACATAGGCTGTGTGAGCTGAGATAGACTGCCTTTCAGGGCAAAATAGAAGTTATTTGCAAAAGGGCAGAGGACTATGGATTATAAACTAAGTGTTGAAAAGCTGGTACTCCATAAATATGGTAAGAGTAGTTTATCTGCAAGAGGATTCAAAGACCAAAGAGAATTTCACATGCTTAGATGAATGTATTCCTGAAATTCTGCAACTCATCTGTGGCTTCCCTCAGTGTGCAAATGGAAAACAGAGACTTGATTTATTTATCAATAAATCCACAGCATAATTGAACATACAGAAAAAAGTAGTGCCTGAGGATAGTTGAAGGAATATTAAACTACCCCCCAATGTTTGCTGAATCTGCCACTTTTGTCCCTTCAAATTGCACTGTGTTAGGACACCACTGTGTGGGGAATGGGTTCTCTCAGTGCGGGGGAGGAATCTGCATAAGACACTCTCTTGCTTTCCTCTGTTGCTACCTTTACATAGCCTCTGAGCTCCTTTCTGGGGATCCTCTGTCTCGAACCATAGACTGTGTGGTCCTGGAGAAGAACATGGAAATGCTGGCCATGATGTTTAGAGAGACCCCTTTGTGTGCTCCTTTCAGCTCCAACCAAGTTCTTGCTCATGCATCTCATAGATTCCCTTCCTGGATGCTCCCTGGACTCTCTGCAAAAGCAGAGACAAGAAAAAATGGAACAAGAGCTTCCCAGCTATTCTAGGAGATAAAGATACAGGGAAGGCTCTTAGAGGTTGGGTAGCAGAATAGGTATTGCTTATTCCCCAATTCTGCCTTCCCCACCTTCAGCATCTGTACTCCTTCTTTGTCTAAGTCCTATACCTCTGTTAAAACACAGCTGAATATGGAATCATCAGTCCGCATGAAGATACTGACTTGTTTTACTTACCTCTGATCTTCGAAATGCTAGGATCCACATTTTCTAGTTTCTTTTGGGGTTTTTTGTTGTTTGTTTTTAATTAAAATTGGGGTGTATATGCAACTACAAAATTATGCAACTACAGCATTTCAGGAGCTGAGGAAGGTAGGGCTGGCAAGGAGCTTAAAGGATGTTTGGTGTTAAGTCCACCTCTGCTGAGATATGTGGATCAAGTATACCCAACAACGTTGACAGCTGTTTTATCTCATCTGTTCTTTAAAACCCCAAGTAATGGAGATTCTACAGACACTCTAGCGGCCTGTTCCAGTGCTTACCTAGGTTTATAGTTAGAAAGATAACCTAAATCTTCTTTGTTGGAAATTAAAGCAATTTTTCCTGCCCTAACCTCAGTGAGTAATGGATTACGGTCTTCTTTCAGTAGCTTCTTACACATTGGAAGTCTGTTATCATACTCCCCTCAGTTGTGTAAATGAAACAAACTCGGTTTCTCCAAACTTTTCCCATAGCTTATGTGTTTATAGGTTTCTATTTATTCCTGTTCCTGTCCAGTGGGACTGAACCTTTTATTTAAAAATATGGTACTTAAGCCAGATTCAGTGTAAACTGGTAAGCCTCCAATAGTTCTGAGCACAGCAGAGTAATGATGTTTGGCATGTTACAAGCAGTGCTACTGTTAGTACATTTTACAAGATTTGCTTTCTTACAAGTGCATCTCACTTCTCATTTACTGTGGATGTTATCACCTTCAGATCTTCCAGGCTTCTGCTGCCTTTTTGGTATGTGGAGTTTTGGCTTCTCCTGCCTATATGTAGTTCTTTTTATTTCACTTGAGTGAATGTGACCTTGCTCAATTGGAATCATTTCCCTGGTTTACCAAGACCACTAGTTCTAATTGTGGTGCTATAGTATTTCCAGTCCCTATCAAAATGGTGTCATTCACAAATGTTATAATCTCTAATTTATTCTTTCCACTTATAGCTTGTCTAAATTTAGGCTGAGAAATCCATGGTTTCTTAAGAGTTCCTCTTTCCATTTTCTTGAAAGCAGATACTATATTTGCCCTCTTCCTGTTTTCTGGGACTTGACCTATCCTCGACAGGTTCTGAGAGATGGTAACTAATAATTATGAAATTGCACTGGTTAATTCTTTAACTGCATAGGGGAACAGGTCTTGATGTCTAGAATATATGCAACCTAGCTAAATCTTCTCTAATTCTTTCTCCATTCTAGTTCATACTCCATCACCCTGTTAGAACAAATTGTGGTAAGGATCAAGTTACAATTAACCTTTTTTGAGGTAAGACCCTTAGATAGCATTTCAAGAGTGAGCAAAATCGCTACTGCATCCTCTTGGCTCCCTTCCCCCTCCAAAGAAAATCCCACAAAGCTTGTGAAAGGAAGAATTAGCAAAAAGTAGAGTGAGAGAATAGCAAAAGCTGTTATGGCAACTTGAACTCTTCCTTATTTATCTCTTTGTGTTGTCTGCTAGAGTTCCCTCTTTGTTCTAATTAATTGGCAAACTACTGCTAAAGTCATTCATTTCTCAAAACTTATTTATTTTGCCTCACAACGTTTATTTGCACAGCACTACTGTTGTGTACAAAGATTACTCTTTAATGGAGTTCAGAACACCCTTTCACAGCATGCATTTCTCTTCAGTCCAAAGAATACAATACACTATATATGTGAGTCTCTGACTTAAATTAATCTTATTTAGTATTACCCTGCTTGATTACTCTTTATGTGCTTTCTTAAAATCATGCGATTTTTACTCATTATTTTGACTATTTTAATTACTTGCTTTCACAATATATTTACGGGGATACTCCGCAGCTCTTTTCAAAACAGTTTGTATTACCTAACTGAGATAGATTTATTTTTACAAGAGCAAATTTAAAAGAACACAGTCTTTTTAGATCTCAGGTGTATATTTAAGTGAGTCAAAACCAGTAACTCCACACTGAACTCTTTAAAATTTGGGACATTGGAGAAAATGTTGGCACTGTATCAGCATATCTGGATGTGAACATACCCCATGTGAAGGTCTGTTTTAAAGGCTATCTTGGCTGCAGACATGCAAAGCACAGCAGGAGGACACATCTGCAAGAGGGTGTATGTTTCTGGAGATCAAATAAAGCTGTCTATTGGCAGTGGTGATCTGAACCTCCGCCCAGGTTTGATCTTCAGTGCTAGTTTACAGACACAACAGGAAAAAAACCTACATGTGAAAGAAAGGGCTTTAAGATGAGCAAGGATTACCTGCAGTAAGGCTGAAATCTCTAACCTTGGCAGAGGTGGAGGACATCAATACTGAACCACTCAGATCTGGTGCAACCAGTCTTGGGAACTCATGGAGGCAGCACCCAGACCAATCTGTCTTGGTCAGGGTGAAATAACAATGAAGATGGCCCCATGCTGGCTTAAGCAGACTGTAGAGCCTCCAGCAGATCCTGGCATTCATTCAAGCAGTTGAAGGCAGCTGCTATGCTATCAATACTCAAACTAGCTGGAATAAGCTTTGGTAATGTGTCTGCTCACAGGGCAGGCCCATTTCGACATAGCAGTCTCAGGCTAGGTCTGTACTGCAGCCCACACAGCCACATACCGTAAGCACTGACCTGGCAAACTGCAACAGTGCAAAGCCCAGCACAGGCTGCAGGCTCCACTTGAGAAGCTGCCCCAGCCCTTCAGCAGTTGCTTTGACCTCCAACTGTGCTGATAACAGCACCAACACCAAGGAGTCTGAAGGGAGTGCGGGTGCTGGGAATGTTCTGCGGACTCCTGCCAGCCAAGGGGAATGCACCTTCTACACTCTGACTATGCTGGTTGTTTCCCTGAGGACAGTGAAATGGGCCAGGGCAGAGGAATGCCTGCAAAGAACAGTCACAAGTGGGAAGAAAGATGAAGCTGTGTTTTGTATCTTATCACTGTTATTTAAGTGACCAGTTAAGCCAAAGTCTGTAAGTGATAGACAGGAATAACACCTACCTGATCTGAAAACAGGACCCTCAGTGACTTTCACATATACTGCAGATAAGCAGTATCTTGCTTGCTCATAGATGCACGTATTAACACTCCTATTACTGCCAGTGACTAAGAGGGCAGCTGCCCCTATCTGCACATCCAACAGATGCACAGATGCTACTGGTACCTCTGCTTGGTAGATAAAGCCAGCCAGTAATATCAGCAGACTCCAAGCTAGCTTTATCTAACTAGCATGGATACTTGTGACATGTGAGGGGCATGCAGGTCTCAGGAGCTGCCCTCACAGATACTGGCAGTAACACTGTCAAATGCTCAGTTAAGGGTGGAGATGGCTGCTGCCAAACATTTTAAATGCAGAAAGAAAGCCAAGTTATTTATCTCATTTTATTTACAGTAATAGGGGACTGTTGAACAGCATGTAAGTGCGCTACAATAAAATCAATAGAAAATATTAAAATCAGAAATAAAGATCAGCCAAAGTGAGGAAACCCTAACTTGAAAGAAAGGATCTAACAGGAGAGCAAACTGAACAGCTCGGGAAAAGCAACCCACCAAAACAAAGGGGACAGTTCCCAGGTTTGATTAGATAAATCCTGAGCCTTTCACTGAAACAAGCTGCCCTTGACATGATGGTTTCTCTGAAGCCTTTAAAGGCAATATTGCTCAGCAAGTACTTGAAAAAGTTTCATAATCAAGGACCTGAAACTGCATAAACTCCACGTGGTCTGATCTCAGGTGAATATAATTCCAGAAGCTGATTCACCTACACTGTGACTGCAGGATTGGAAGCCAAAGAGAGCATCTAACAAGTCAGCCTGTCCCTTCTGAAGTCAACATGAGTTTTGCCATTGGCCTTAAAATAGTGGCAGAAATTCTCACCCCATGTAGAAGGATGTTGGATTTCTGAGTATAGACTAATGCTCTCCTTTCAGATGTAAGCAACAGATGGCTGGTACTCTAAGTTAGCGTGACCGAAAGGTTTCTCTGTGGTAAAGATGTGCCAGAGGTAATAGGCAAACGGGCAAAGCTCAAGTCTGACTAGAAAAGCTGTTATCTGGATCACTGACCCAGGTTAGTCCAGTTTGTGAACAATTTATATAGTAATGTACCAAGAAATCTGGTTTTAAAAAGCCAAAAATGTGTTTCTTGTCAGGCTGATTTCTGTCTGGTTTAACTGGACTGTAAATGAGCGATCAAAGATAGCTACCCATTAGTGGAGGTTACGGGAAAAGCCACCACTATGCTTTGCTGAATATCCTCTCAGCAATTGCCTGATCTCCTCAGGTTGTTTGTAAGGAAGGGCTGCGTTAAACCAGCTACCTCAGCTCTGCAGTATTTCAGACTGCTGTCATTGCAACAATGGCTTAGAGACGTCACCTGGCTTCTCTCTAACCAAAGACTGTATAAAATAGGGAGGACAAGATGGAAACTTGTAAGCAGGTTGAAATCTTTAACCTGAAACTTTAAAAAATTATATTTGATCCAAAACAATTATTTTGTGTGAAAATCAGACCCCTTAAAAGTTTCTGAACTTTTCTCAAAGTTAGAAATTTTGAATTATCATTGTTCAGTGGTGACTGGTTTTTAACTGTCCTTTCCTTCATCTTTCCTTCTTAAAATGAATGATCTGAGGGTTCCATTCTTTACTTTTCAATTTTGCTGTTTCTCTATTATTAATTTTTCTTGTTCTGCTGCTTTTCAAAACTTTTATGTCTCTGATAAAGAACAGAAAGAAATTTTACAAAGAACTCTGTTGGTCTCTTGGCTGGTAACCGGAGGGTTCCAAAAACTTTTCAGCTGCACATTCCAGTTCCACTGATCCCAAATAATTGTCCAGGTAATTGAATTGGAAGTAGTTCACATTCCTATTCATAACTGCTAGGCCCAAAGAAAATAGCGAGTAATAAAAAAGAACTGCGGTCATTGCTCATACTGAGAGTGGACTGTGCAGTAGAGAAAGAGAGGTAGGAGGGGGAAAGGTCCAATGGGGAAAAATGAAGTGTCAGCTTCAAAGAGTTTCTATTAAGACTGTAAATTAATATTTGCGTAAAAGAGAGAAAGTTTTAAAATATGAACACACACGCACACTTGTGCATTTAAAGGGGATGCTTATTCCCTATCATAGTTCAGCTAAAAATTTGATGCCACAGAAACCAGTAATTATCCCAGCCTTGCATATTGTAAACCTGGTCACTGTCATTCTTCCTTTGCCTCCACATGCCTCAATGCCACATTTTCTACAATTGTGGGGAGATTGCCTTGGCTCTCTTTCAGCTGGCTCAGCTAATGCAATTCACAGGCCTTCAAATGTAAGCTTGTAAACTATTTAGTTCTTTTTCTCTATAACAGCTTGTCTATTAACAGCTCATTCAATGGAGGAGGGAGAAGAAGCTAGTGAGACCTCTTTTGGTATTGTTCAGCAGTGACCCTGGCTTTCTCAGATTGGTAGCCAATACTCACTAAACAGTGTTTGTCAGTACATGTTGTTTTGCTGGATAATAGTATATTGTGCTAGCAGTGGTCTGTATTAGTAGCCCGTAACAATGAGCTGGCAAAGTAAGTCTACTGTGTGGCATAGTAAGGTCATAAGAATGATGTATAAAAATCCACGAGAAAGCTCGTTAGGATGGTCTGATGCAGTGCTAGAAAACCTGTGCCATCTTGAGAGATCTTTGTCAGCACTTCCCTTTGTGCATTGTTCAGGACCCTCATCACTGCTCTATCCTCTGTGTTGAGGTGGACTTGAGGAATGAGGATGGTTCACCCCTCAAGATATGCTGCATGTTTTTCAGGCTGTATGTCCACTGCTCATGGCCTGTACTGCATGAAAGGTGTGTTTTGTCAAGATACCAGGCTCGTTAAATCCCAGGACAGGTGTACCCAGAGACTGCCCACACGGTGGACCATGACCATTATTCCTGTAGCTATAGGTAGAAGGCTATGCTCTACATTGCAAGGAAAAATGTGATATTGAAATGGCTGAATCCCGCTCCAGCACTGTTGTTCCATTTTTGCTGTGCTGAGGTAAGGTGTTGCCATGCCGTGCAATGAACGTGCCCCACCCTCTGCTTTCCTAAAGGATTAAATAAAATCTGCAGTATTTTATTACCTGATGGCTGAGATTTCTTGGACTTTTCTTAGTGTTCTATATGGAAATACCAGGCAAGTTAGTGGCTTAAACATTGTTTAATAAAGAGAATCGGGCTTGACACCTATTTCCCCACCAACAAAATCCTATCCCCCTCACTTATAAGCAATTCATTTATAGAAGCATCATGGTTTAGGCTTTGCTTTTTGCCCTGCCAAGTGTTGCAGATCTTACGTTATCTCTCAGACAAACTGACAAAGCTGCAGTACAGAGAAATCAGGTTTCAAAGCGAGTGATTTATGAAACATGAACTTTTCCGTGCATGCAGAGAGACTCCCCCGTGTGGTACGACTGCTTTGGCCGATGCCACTGACGGCGGCTCAACTAGCAGGGCTGCCGGAGCTGGGCAGGCTGACATGTCAGCAGTTAACATAATTAAATGTGGCCCAGTGAAGACTCCCATGTTCAGAAGTGGCCATCAGTTTGCAATTAATGTTGACCGCTAGAGAATAATGTTGTTCTGTTGTGTTTCTGCTGTAGAAAAAAAAGTGTAATATTTTACTAACTGTGATGCTTTGGGAAGAATTATGAGGTCTCATATTTCTTTACCATGAATTAGTCTTACAACTTTATTCTCAGTTTCCTTTTTCCCCAACAATGTGTCTTAAAATGATACCTTTAATAGATGCTAAAATCTATTTGGGCATCATTAGTTATTTTAAAACCTGGAATTATAAGTTCATGTTGATTAACAGAACAGTTCAAGGTTCTAAACACATTTTAATTGTACTCCTCTTTAGGTCATTTATGATAAACATTCCCCTTTTTGGCTCAGTTCTGAAAACCTCGTTTTCAGTCCAGAATGGAATGCTTTTACCCAATACCCCCATAAAAAACTGTTAATTAAAATTTCTTCTACTGTATATTGTATATCTTAAATATATTTTCTTGGACATGGGCCAGAGGAAGCAATTGTGTTCTTCCAAATTAAAGGGCTTGACTCTGCCCTATATTATACTGGCTCAAATCTACCTGTCAGCTGGATGAAGAGACGTTAGATTTACACCACCATAGACGAAGGGAGGATTTGGCCCAAAGTGTTTATTGTTCTCTGGAACTTGGCATCCTCTTCTCCCATTCTCCTCCTGAAATCAACATAAAACAGATGCTGAAATTCTAAAATGTTTTAAACCCTTCAATACCGTAGCTGTGAGCACAGTGCATTGGAACCACCAGACCTTGATGGCACAAAGATATGCATCATGAACATGAAATCTGGGTAGAAAAGATAAGGGCACAGTCTTGCCACACTCCCAAAGTAGCAAAACACTGTAGAAAGTAACAACTGCATTTTTGTGGTATTTGGTCACATCCCTCCTTGCATTGGCAAAACTTTGACTTGGATCCAAGTAGGTGTAGTTCCAAGAAAGTGAATGCCCAGTCATTTACGTCAGTGGAGTTGTGCCCAGCTACAGTGGATCTATATTTGATGACAATTGAAAAGATGAATGAAAATCGTTTCACTTGCATTAGGGATGTAAGCTGGCAGGGGTTTGGATTACTGCTTGTTCAACTTTTTGGGCAGCATCTTTACGCTTCCAAGAAACCCTTTTTAGACCAGGCATCAAGAGGAGACAGGATGAACTCCAGCAAGAAACTGCAGCAAGTAGCTCATGCTCATGACACTGATCTTTGGCTGGAGAGTAAGGGAATGGAAAAAGAAACTAGAGGAAACAAAGGATACTTTGTGGGTGTGCTGTACTGCCAAATCTCAGAGGCCTAGATGTGTTGTTGTTGCTTAGCTATTTCCACCAGTGCTTATGGGTATGTATTAATCTGACTAGCACTGATGTCTGTGGGGTCACTGTGGGTATCTGATTTTATCCCTTTCTTTGGAAGGTTTATTAATATTAACGCTTCTTCATTTAATTGGGTCACTGGCTATGGAATCCCTTTTTAATGGAATCATATTAGCTAATGTACTGCCTGTCCACACTCAAATCCAGAGTGCTTCACACAAGCCCATATCTGAGTAACTGATAATGTTATAAGAAAAAAAAACCCCAACAACAGAAACACAGATCTGTGAAACCAGAAAGGAATGGCAAAGACAGAACTATGCTGCAATCTGCAACCTGCATTTCTCTATTGCAACACACAGGGCCCAAAATAAAGTAAGAAAGAGCTACTCGTCCCTGAAACATACAAATCTTATTTCTTTCCTGGTTCTGTCAAGGCCTTCCCACCCCACACCCATCAGGGGCTGCATTCATTCTGGAATGTAATTATTCACATCTGTACAAGCTGTTGTAAGATATTACCAACTAAAAAAGTTAGCCAGAACATACAAGTTTGCACATCATCTTATACCTGCACTCGGAAAGAGTGTATCTCCAAAAGAATAAGGGTTTGGCAAATGTTGCTCTTTAACTTTCTCTTCTTTCCTTAAACAGATTTGGAGACTGGTTCTACCATTTATAGAACAGATTTTTTTTTCCTTGAAGTACTCTTCTGGGATTGGCTAGGAAAGTGTTTTTTGCAGTCTGCTTGATTGGTTTTCATTGTGGAGCAATTTCAGAGGCCTGGCTTTGGACACCATTTGCAATGGGTTTATATTAGAAGGTCATGTCTTGTTACAGAGCCATTATTGCCTCTCCCTCTTGGGACCATTGCACACCTGTGACTTTACCCTTCACAAGCTGGTTCTGACACATCTTTTTGACATCCATGCAGGAAGGCCTGAGCATGTTGCACTAACTCCTTTGACAGAAAGCAACAGTCAGATGGAAGAAGGGGAAAGGAACAGCAGAAATTCCACCTTCAATAAATTTATTCATTCTCACTGATTTACTTACAGGGGAAAAGATGGAGTCTGATGTTTTGGTTGTAACGCATGAGGCCTTTAAAAGAGCAGATATCCCATTGAGATACTGGCTTTCTGTAGTCCTCTGGAAGACAAGGGGTCTGGAAGTTGAGGTTATCAGAGACAAGAAGATTGCTCATATTAACTGTGTCTACAATATGTCTAGGTCCAGCACACCGCACCCATGCTGTTCCTTACAGCAGCTTATATTCAGCCTGAGTTCATGCTGCCTGCAAACCCTGCTTGTCCTTGAGTCAACTTTACTGTGTAGAAAAAAAGTGACAGTTGCAGTTATCTCACTGGCAAGCTGCATGATAGTGTTAAAAACACTGAGGCTGGATAGAGCCTTCCCAGTCAAAAGGATTTTTGCTTTTCTGCAACTGATGTTCCCAAGACTCACACTGAACTCAAATATTATTGAAACCTATAAACAATTTTTTCACCAACAATGAAAGTTCATAAGTCTGTTGTCTCATTAGTTTCTGCCTTAAATTCTGCAAAGAGAGTAATATTCCTGGTGAGCTACTTACATGGTAACAGACAAGCAGGACAGTAAGCTGGGTCTTCCATGCTCATCCCTCAGCTCCAGTCATTAACATGCTTGCTCTGCTCACTGCTACACTGATAACAGATTTTTTTCTTCTTTTCTTTTAACAAGAGAGGATTTGTGAATTAAACACACACTTACAGCCCTAGCAAGGTCATACCACAGGACTCTGAACTACAGTTGCTTTTGAAAGAAACTCATTGCTGATCAGTCTGACCTTCCACCGCGCTGGTTACTAACACACACTTCTACAGAACACAGTCATTTTGAGGCCATTTCGGGAGACAAAAGAGCTGTATGGCTTCAAGATTAAGATGAAGCTTTCAAGTAGGTATTTCAGCATGTGACCAAGTGTCTGTTCTGAATGATTTAGCCTAAGGGTACCCTAAGGTGGAGGTTCCTTTTATAGACCACAAGAAAAGAAATGTATTGGTCTTCCAAAAGAACCTCGTGCAAAACCCTGTGGGACACTGCCCAGCCAGGACATCTTGGAGTATCACTCAAGTCAGCGCTCAGCCGCCCTCATTCATATAATGCTGGTAGTGCTACAGATGTGCAGCCTAAGAATACTTGCAGTAATATCTGACCTACAGCCTATGTCTTTACCTAGAGTTTGCATCACCCATCAACATTTTTCACATTTTGCTTTACCTGCCCCTCTGGGTTAATCTATTTTTATGTCTTCATAAATCAAACAACACAGCTCATTGCTATGATTATATTGAAATAAAGCCCTCTTTTTTTATCACAGCTACTTTGCTTGCCCTCCACCTCTGTTTCTCAGCAGGTTCTCAGATGCCTTGTTAAGACTTCCAGAGCCTCACAGCATACTCTGAGAAGAATGCATCTGTCCTGAGGCTACGAGAAAGTAACTCTGCCATAATATAATTTATGAAACTCCAAGTTCAGCATCCTTTTCTTCCTTTCTATGCAAAGCTAGAGAGGAACTAGGGCTACTGAATTAACCTGGAAGTTTATACCTCACATCACTTATAATCTGAACTGTAGCTGCTTCTCGGTACTTCACGCTGATTTATTCTTTCAGGGCTAGATCCTCACCTGGTATTTTCCCCACAGGTTAACCACTCCAGTGAGGCTGGCTGGATGTAAATCAGTGAAAACTCATCCTTTCCTTTCTGAACACAAAAAAGTGTAACTTTCTATATCTGATTTTTTTCTTTTATTTTTATTTCCCCAATCCTTTATATAGTCATTATAGATGTTAAGAAGCCTGGTTAGGAAATGATTAATGCTATTAATATTTTTCTAATTCAATAAGCACTCTCATCTTTGAACTCCTTGCAATATTTTTCTGCTTTCTTCAGCTTTCCACTAATTCAAACATATGACAAATGTGAGTCTTCGTTTCAGTTTTCTATTATTTCTCATGTCTGATCAAATAAATTAACAGACTTTCATTTCTTTCCCAGGAGTGATGCCCATATGTTGGTGAAGGCAGCATAAAAATATTACCTGTTCAAACAGGAGGAAAAAAAAAGATGAAAGTTTTCTTTTATTCACTGTTCCATGCAAACCAGAGAAGCTGATCCTATTCCTTTCACCTTGACAGCGCCCACTATGTTCAACGGTAAATATTGCAAGATTTGCAGACCACCCATCAATCTGGTTTAACTGCACTGTATTATATATCATGTCCCTTTACAATCTCTTCCTACAGTAGCAGTTATTTTAATCACCCCGCAGTACTTCAGTCATTGGGAAAGAATCGGCAGTCCTATCTAATGTACACGCTCCCCAGTCACATGGCACCGGTCCGGCAGAGCAGCATGCTGCTAATGCAGTTTTCTCTGTTTGGATAGTTCAAGATACATCTCCAGGCCAATTTGTACCTGTGTATTGTTGATAGACAGCGTGCCGCAGGCAAAGAGATACTGCAGGAAATGGATTCTCATTTAACCGTGTTTAATTTTGTTCTCTGGATCTCCATCATATATCTTTCCATTTCTCTGCCCACCCAAATTGCTAATGTGAAACAAAGCTACTTCCGCCACTACAGCTCCTAAACTGATGTGTGACGATGCAATGATTGATTTGCCACTCCAGGAAAAGTGGGTCATTGTACATGTACCACAGCATGCTGAACCAAACCGTCCGTGCCGACATTGGGGTTTTACAGATTTGTTTTTAAAAGTTCAGACCTGAGGGGACTACCGTGAATATCCAGCCTGAACACTTCTGGTTTTTGATGGGAGCACTGCTGTTCTAAAATCTTCCTTAGCAGCTTATAGAGGTCTGAAGTAATTTGTGCTCTTTAGGAGACAGTATTCTGCTTATGTATTTTATATCTTACTTGCAATTTTGCTCCGAGGATGGAAAATGTAGAATTCCTTCAATTCCAAGGTACAGGGGCAGTTACAGATTTGTCATTTTCCAGGATAGGAAACCCTAAACTAACGTAAAAATGTATTTTAAATATAAAATGGTGTAATTAAGAGCTTTTGCAAAGGATTTTGAATCAGTGAGAAAAATACTGATGCAAACTGCTCTTTGAAAAAAATCCATTTATTCTTCTTTTGTGAGATTGCAATAGTTTTTAATAACTTTTCTCATGTAATGAGACGTGTTCAAACTCACTTTAAGATTGCCTCTTACGGTGCCAGGGAGCCATCATTTGAAGAGGTAAGTCTCAATACTGGAGGAGAACCTGCCTACCTATCTGTTGCATTAGGTCAGTAAAGTTAGGAATCAGTCGCTGAAAGGGGAATATACTGCAGGTTTTTCTTGAGCAGCCCAATAAGTAACTGAGCACAGATGTCACTGCAGAATCCAAAAGGTCAAGGCAGGTGGGGATTTGTTTTTTGGTTTTCATAGGAACAAAAAGTTCAGGGAAATTTAGCTCTTAAAATTTTATCTTTGTTTTTATGAGAGTTGAGACCGACCTCCAAACCCCACCTGTTTTGGGAAATGATTTAATGAACAATAAGTTGGATAAGAACTTTCTTCAGGGCCTATAAATTTTTTGCTTTGTTTTAGATAAACCCTTACGCAAGCGCCTTCTCCGCTCTTTGCACGCCCCAAAGGGTGGTGCCCTCAAGGGCAGAGAACATCTAATCAGGTCCTTAAATCCTTACACTGGTAAAAACACTATTGGGATACACAGTTTCGCCCAGTAAGGACTGCACTTTTAACTTCCCACTGTAATTTTTGGCAGGCACAACCTGGGATGTGGAGAGAAAGTCAAAGGAAAGCCTATGAATGCCTCCTAATTAGGGGCCTTTTGGCTGCAGCGTAATCCACTGATTTGGCACCCTGTGCTGTGTGGGGTAAACCTGGATGGACACAAAGCCACAGCCTGTTCCAGAAAAGTCAGAGTGCAGCAGTGGTAAGTACCCAAGCCCTGAGGGCTCTGCTCTAGTGATCCCTAAGCTGAGGCAGGGGGAGAGAAAATCACTACCATTCCACTGAATAAATATGACTTCTGAATTTTCCTACTCTCTTCCTCCTCCTGCCACCCATCTCCTCTCCTCTGGAAACACCACAGATGTGGAAGGTTTGCAGGTAAGCAAAGACGAGATGGTCACAGCAAATGACAGAGCCAGACCCCAGCACAGCATGCACTGATAAACCCCTGCCAAACCCTTTACCTTCTGAAACAGAATCCCCATAATGGAAATAATTACTAAAGAAACAGACAAAAACTACTCCTGAATGAAATTTAAGCTTCACCAGACCACAGCACCGCCAGGAAATGCCAAGTACAAGCAACCATCCCTTCATCCTGAATTCACACCATTTTCTGTTTCCTGTGCAAAGTTATCAATCACTCAGAAACTGCTGCGGGGGGGTGGGGGTGGGGGGTGGGGGAGGCTGTGGATCAAGATTTGGATGCAGAGTGCCTTGGGACAGTCTTCACCTGACTCTGCAAAAATATCAGTCAACTATCTCATTTTGAGGGGGATTTCTGGAAATATGTAGTATAATGCACAATACTGGGGGAAAAACCAGCAGTTTTGTGGGGGACCTCTGGCAATACCCAGAATGATGCATATTATTGGGGGAGAAAAAACCTATGTGATTGGGGCGGGGGGAGGCAGAGGGGGTCTCTGGCAATACCCAGTACGGTATTGGGGGGCAAAAAAGCTGTACGATTTTGTGGGGGACCTCTAGCAACACCCAGAATGATGTACAGTACTGGGGGAGGAAAAAAGCTGTATGGCTGTGGTGAGAATTTCTGGCAATACCCGGCACAGCATTAAGCTGTACGATTTTGTGGGGGACCTCTGGCAATACGCAGCGTGATACACAGCGCTGAAGGGGACAGAGGAAAACTATATGATTTCGGGGCGGGGGGGAGCAGACACCCCTGGTAATACACAGAATGATGCACACGACTGGGGGGGACACGGACACCCAACACCACGCCCCGACCCCCTGCAGCATGCACGGAGGGCGGCACAACGACACAAGTAACTTCAAACAGATACCGCTTGGATAAGAGCGCAAAATGCGAAATTACAAACGGCAAATTACCTCGGCTCAATTACACACTTTCTCCCACACCCGCCGCTGCCGGCAGCGTGTGTCGTGTCGTTCCCCCCCCCCAAAAAACCCCCACACACTCCGCAGGCAAAGGGGCGGGCGCCGCCGCTCCGCGGAGAGTACGCGGGCCGCGGAGAGCACGCGGGGCAGCGGGGCAGGGCGCGTGCACAACGAGCGGGATCCATCCGTCCGTTCCCCCCCCCACCTCCGCGACGCGCGGCCGCGCGCTCCCGCCCCACCGCCGCGGCCGCTTTAAGGGCGGCGGGGGCGCGCCTCCGGGGCGCCCGGCGCGCCGCCGCCGCCGCCGCCTCTCCTCTCTTCTCCTCGCCTCTCCTCTCCTCGCCGCCGCGCCGCGCTCCCTCTCCCTTTCGCTCGCCCCGCTTTAAAGTCTCCGCCAGGATCCGGGCTTCGCCCGCCACTTCCTGTACGGCAGGATGGAGCGCGCCGGGGCCCCGGCTGACCGCCGTCCGCCCGCCCGTGCGCGGAGGCGGCTCTAAGCGCCCCGTCCGCGGCATGCCGCGCTCCCCGCCGCCGCTGCCCGCCTGAGCCGCGCCGCCCCGCGCCCCGTGCCGCGCTGTGCCACGCAGGCTGCTCTGGGGTGGGGTGCAGAGGCCCCAGGAGCAGGCAGGGGCCAGGGGCTGGCACCCTGC
>JANHGO010000043.1:19569798-19619365 GCA_024606505.1 Aquila spilogaster
GGGACTTGGATTTTGCAAATGATGCAAGTAAGGTTTTAGGTTCCATTGCTGGCAAATTGGAAAAGGGAACAATAACCGCCCCGCGACTCCTCCGGTCCTTTCTGTGGGCTCCTGATGCAGCCCGAGTCGTCGGCTGCGCCCAGGTGCACAAGTGTGAAAAGAAAGAATTAAATTCTGGAAGCTTTGTAGGAACTTCCACTTCTCTTTCTTTTTTTTTTTTTTTTTTGTTTTCTTTTTTTTCCTAAAATACACTTTCTTTCTAACCCCAAACACGGAGATAAGCAGATAGACCCGTCATATCCCAGTCCTTCCAGCAGTTTCTCACATGGTAAAATGATTTGAAGCAAAAAGAAAATAAGTTGGAGAGAGGGTTAATACCTCTGCAGCTCTTGAAGAAACATTTATCTTCTTTGTATTGATTTCTTCTCAATTTCAGCCCTCAGAGTGAAGCCTTTCTCTCTGGTTCTGATATATATTGTACAGTAATTACATCTAGAAGGCAGGCTCCAGGAATGCTTCAGGAAAACAAGCTATGATGTAGGTTTAATATGACAGTATTGTACGACTTGGTGATTTAGATCAGTGATGTTTGAACCAGATAATATTTGCATTATGGTTTGAATATAAAGATGAATGCAAGCAGAGAGCGGTAGGTCTATGGACATTTGCTGTGTCTAGGTAAACTCTTTAACGCTAGAAGCCATCAAACAGCTGTGTAATACTTCAAAATGTTTCAGGGCTGTTCACTGCTAAAGGTTTGCTTGGAAAGCAAACTATTTTCTAGAAGGGCTTTTATGCATTTGGTTTTCGTGCAGAGCTACTGTGTCAGACCTCAGTGACTTGCTTACTCTTTTATGCTTTCTTCTGAAAAGCCGTAATATCTGGGGGAGGTGTGTGTGTGTGCGTGCGTGCGTGCAAGGGGGTGGTAAGTGAAATGTCGTGATAAACGGGGACGCTCCAGACTCTGATCCGGTACATCAGAGATGCCCGAGGCAGGAAAGCTGCAGGGAGGATCTCGGTGGACTGTAACAGGACATTGGTGCTGACAATATCCAATGGCAAATCATCGGAATTTGTGTTGGCGGGGAATCCCGGCCAGATATTAACCATTTAGTATCTATCACAACTGTTTCAGTACCTTTTCATAGCATTTTCTAGAGAGAGCATTAGAGAATTAAGGTATTTGTTATTTTATGTGTTAATTTACAAACACCTTCCTTCCTTCCACTTCATATCTATCTCTCTTTAGATGAAAGAGAGGTCACCATTTATTTTCTCCCCTGCAAATCACTTTACTTTGTGAAGAGACATAAAGGCTATTTTTTTCTTTGTTCAGCAATGATAAATGAACCATGTAGAAAATAAGTCTTTGCAGTGTTCCTTTGTTAGGAGGATTGTAATAGGTTTTCACTGTTTAAGTAGGTGGTTTTGTTGCTGTTCCTTTGGTTGCAATAAGAGGAAAGAGTCATTCTTGTACAAAAAAATATGTGGGTAAGGTTTTGCTCTTTCTGAAGTGTTAAGTTTAGTGCATTTCTCTGTGGGCTTGTCACTGGCAATTGCATTGCTTAATAAATCAAACTAAGACAAGGTAAGAGAGGTTGTTTCCATGGGGTCTGTTTGCTCATTAATCTAAATTCACAGTACCAAAAATCAGTAAGACACAAATATGAACATTACTGTGATATTCTTACTATGTAGTTTCTCAGTGCTTTGCCAAAATACACAAATATTTTTTTGTAAAGGAAAAAGTACACATTTGTGCAGTTCTTAGCTGTTGCTGTGACAATCCTGTCATCTAAGGAGTTACAATTGTTAGCATTTTCTTAGGCTGGATGCATAAATGAAAGTCATTTTCTTAAATCTAGATTAGCTCTTTGGTAATGGATCAAATTGTTGCTGACCTGGTAACTGCCTGTAAATTGGTTTTGGATTTTGAGTCTTCATAGTTCTGAGTTGAGAGTTAATTTTGCATGTAACTGTCTTCTGCTTGGAGGAAAAAATATATTAGGAGCTTTTCCCTATGAACTAATCAAATGCTACTTCAGATATTTTTAAAGGTACAGAGAAGACTGGCTTTGTTTATTAAAAGATTTTACAGAGCAAGGTGGGTTGTGCACGTAGAGAAATACGGAACGTACAGGAGAGGGCCCTCCAAGACTTTATTTAGTCCTGTGGCTTTTATGAAGATGACACTTCTTACATTTTAATTACCCCTTATTTTCAGTGCCTTTTTAAAATACGCTTTATGTTACGGTAAGTTGCTAATGGAGTCCTTGCAGATAAAGAATGTCAAGTGAGCCTTCCCAGGCTGTAAGAGCTGAGCTTGCTGGTATGCTTCTGTGGGGAAAACTCAAGGGAGAGCTTTGCTATCCGTTAGCAGGTTTACAGGAGCTGGTTTGTGGTTAACAGAGCCTGGACACAGCTTTCAAAAAGTCTTCAAGTAGTCACAGGAGCTGTTGGCACTAGCAGCCAGAGTAAGAGGCTTCCTAAGTTGAGGTGGGAGAATAGGCATCATGGAAGGAAGGGATTTCAGTGTCTTCAAAAAAGATTGGAACACAATTTGAGGGTGACTGGAATTCCCTCAGTCATATTGGGGTGTTTGCAATGTCTACAAAGCCTCTATTCAGGCTGGAGACATTGCTCTGCTTGGAAGAGCGAGAAGGATTTTTGCCTGTGTGTATGAGTTAGGGTTTCTATTACTGCGCTCTCATCCCCTATCTCCTCTCCTTTTTGTCTAGGAAATGGGGATGAAAGGGGTTTTGATCATGTTCAGAAAATGGATGTCTTGGTCAGAGCAGCAAGGAACTTCTGTGAGTCTAGCACAGAGATGTCATGTCATTCACCTGTCCCTCCAGCATCCCTGCTGGGAACCTCTGGGGAACAAATAGGTCCTGCTTGGTACCATAAAAATCACAGAAAAACACCTATTGATTTCAGTAGGGTGATGGTTTTGCTCCCAGTTTCTGGGTTTTTGCAGGGACAAGCGTTGTCTGAAGTTATGTACATGGACTCGGTTAAAGCTGTACTGTTACGAAGTTGTGCAAGTTTAATAGTTGGCGTTTGTTTCCAATTACAGAAAAGACAGATAACAATGAGGACTCTATCCATCTTATGATCAGTGCTTAAGGACTAACATAGAGTTTTCTGAAATAAAATGTTATTAACATTGACTCTAATTCCAGTGTTCAAGTTTCATGGTTAAATTAAAGAAATTACTTCAAACTATTAATCTCAACTGTTCTTGGAAAAAATGCTAATCATTTGGTTGCTGCTTTTTAGCAGCCAAATGAACATGTGGCATGATGTGCTCTGAAGCCTAAGGGTATAGTAATAACACTGTACTTTAGCTAATATATAACTTTAATCTGAGAAATTATGAAAAAATGAGACTAATTTCTGTTTGCCTAAGTTACTGTGCTTCCATTTTTAAAGATCAGAGATGCTCCTGTGTGTTGACAATTGTAATTATTTATATTTACATGCCATGCTACTTAAAGTTTAATTCAAAAACAACAATTTTTAAGTATTTTAGGAAGTGGAATCTCATCAGACAAATGTTCTTAAAAGATGCAGAGTCATCTGAGGATGCAGATATGTACCAAACGGGTTAATTTATGGTTTTGTATATCCCTTCTGGGGACTGCTTGCTGCTTTAGGTGCCTAAACGTATTTACAAATTTTCCCTTCTTCATGAGGTAAACTCCTGTCAATGTTTTGTCCAAGTGAAAATTGTGGACCTGCATCTTCTTGCACCAGGTTGACAGGAATGGGACTTCATTGATTGCCAGAGTTACTCCCAGGAAGAATTGGCCTGTATCAGCTTTGTAGAGACATGCAGGGGTTGGAAGCAAAGCAGAGAAGTAAGATGTAAATTAATGCACACTTTCATACTAAGCAGAGGAACCTGGGGTGTGGCCAACTGGAAATGCTCAACTAGAGAATAACTTCTGATGAAAGCAACTAGCTTTTACATTTGTGTGTCAGTAAACCTTTAGAGGGGGGGAAAAAAAAAACCCACAGAAAAATGATCCTTGGTTGCTGTTAATTTTTCCATTACTCAATATCTCGTGGTAGTGCTGATGATTATGTTATCCATGTAGGCTACAGATACCCATCCATGTTACTTGCCCTGGGGCAAGTCAAACTGGCTTCTTTCTTTTAATGCTGCTAACACATGGTACAGATCTCCAAAGTGATCTTGCCCCACTTCAGTGAGGACAGGTGTACTCTTGGATGAATCAGGGCTACGTTGGTCATGTCTTCAAACGCTTGCCTTTCAGTGTACAGTCGTCTTGTTGAGGCACAGCTGCCAGGACACAGTGGATTCCTGGTTTATGCCTTGAGCTGTCACATATTTGTAGCCTAAGCAGAGGCTCTTCCCACCCAGAAAGTGAACAGATGAATGAGGGTGTAAATCGCAAGCACAGCAGTGAAGATACTGCAGTACTCCATGGGTTGGGTATTCTTGTTTCATTCTTCTTTTTCTCTGATTGCTAGCAGTATTAATGGCAAGCTGAAGGAAGCAGTGGTGGGGAATAAACTCCCCATCTGACTGGAGGAGGAGGAAGGACAGAGGGCAGTAAGGAAACCAAGTTCGTGCAATCACTGTAAGATACGTTTTTATTACACTGAATGGGCTCACCTTATGGCAATTTGAATTAGTCTTCAAGTGAACTATGGTTAAAGTAAAATCAGTTAGTGCATGGCCTTTTTTTTTTTTTAAATGTGGTTTTATTATGCATCTCTAAGTTTGCTTGGGAGTTGAAGTACTAGCGTTCTTAATTATCAAGTCATTTGAATAACGATGAACCGTTTTCTAGAACTTAAAACTTGACCGCATCGTGCACCTGCCAGCAGTACTGACACATAAAATCTCAATTGATGTGGGTGTTGCAGTTTTTCTATGCATAAATGCTGCAGTGATGCCTGAATATGTTTATCCTGTGCCAGTGCTTGCTTTGAGGGACTTTGCATTCATGGCATGGAGGCCTTTCTAAAGAAAATCTAGGTGTTTTGAGACTTGGACACTTAGCTTAGGAAAGCTGCTTTGAAAAATCCTTTTCTCTGCTTGCAGATATGTAATGAACGAGACCTTGAGCCCTGAAGAGCTGCATTGGTATTTAGGAGCAAAATGTGGGATGTTATTTGGTCTTGTGGCAGCTGTTCTGTTCTCTTTTTTTGAAATAAAATGTGCCTGTCTCCCTGACAGAGTGTTGTTAAAGTTCTTCTGTTGGGAGTCAGTTTGTTCTGCTGACAGTAAAGGAAAGCTATCTGGTAACTCCTCGCAGGCAAAGCGGACAGTTGTTCAGTTTTCCCACACTTCACTCTTTCCATCTTCTGTCCTTGCAGGAGACTTGTAAGAGACATATAAATTGCTATAGTACTTGCTTTAGTCAAAGCAGTGCCTTGCCCTTTCCTTACTCCTATAAAAGCACCTACAATTTGGATTATTGTTTTTTAGAAGTCTGAAGTCTTAGACTTGGAGTTCTTGGTCAGTTAGGCTGGTTGAAAAGCAGTGTTAGTAGTCCCAGAGTGGAAGAGGACTTCACTGTAACAAGTGGTGAACACTGAATAAGCAGGATATGAAGGTAGAATCACTTGTGCCAATGTACTGGGTAAGCCGTTTTTCTACTGCAGAGGTAAATAGAAACAGTTCTGTCCTGACCCTTGCTGATCCTAAACAGAAGCAAGTTATTTTCTTTGGGCCTCATTCCATTTCTTTAAAACAAGGATGTCAGTGAAGTAACCCCTGCACCACTGAGGACCAGTGCCTGCCTTTGTGTCAATTTGGTGTGCTTAGAAATGCTCTCCTATTAAATCTCTCTCCTCTCCCCCACCCCCCCCACCCCCCACCCCCTTCTGTATTTTAAAATAACTCATTTTATATCTTAGGAGGTAGTGAAGTTAGTGGTACACATGTCAAAATAAATAAGTCTTGGCTAAGAGTTTCTTAGAGCAAGTTTAGTGATTTTTTTTTGATGGATGTATATTTATATAAGCCTCAGTTTAGTGGGCCTTAGCATGAGACTGTTGTGTCCATCTGTCTGCCCCCTACCCCCACCCCCCGGAAACTCCAAGTTGAGACAATAAAGATTCCTAGTAGCTTTCAAGTAATTAAGTACAGATCTACATTGCTGTCACAAGTAAGTTTACGGATTAAATTTTCGATAGACTTCCATTGGTATTTAGATTCCTATGGTGCCTTCAGACTTTTGGAGATTATGGTATAGATTTACTGCAGGCAAAGTAGAAATGAGGGTTTGCCCAGCAATGATGGCCTCTTAAACATTGCATCCATTTAGTCGGTAGGCAAAGAGAACCAGTCGAACGTTTCTTCTTGGCCTCCATGCTACTTATAACTAGTTTACTTATTATTCTTATAGTGCAGTAGCTTGTGTATTTTGTATTTAAATCCATGCTTAAAATACAACTAAAATTTGCCTGTTGACAGCAGTTGCATCATATTTTAATTGGTGAGAATTGCTAATGGAGTGTTCAGGTTCTAAAATTAGTTGTTTATTTTTCCTTTCTTCTCTGCCCAAGGGTTTTGCATCAGATTATATGGCTTCTGTATAACTGTTTGTGTTCCAAAGCAACACCTTTGTGCAGTTTTAGCTATTTAAGTAAGTGTTAAAAGTATGGGCTCAGTGACAGCAGTTTCAGAAACTGACTTTTAAAATTGTTTCTTACTACATTGTTTATGCATTGTAAAGTGCGTCTCTTTTGTTTACTGTGAATTAATTCATTGTTATCTTTGTAAACCTGGGGCACAAAATGTGCAAGTTTATAATGCTTTATCTTGGCATAATGGCAAGTCCTCAGCTGCTGCAAATTCTCATAGCACGATTGATGCTACTGTTTTTGTGGCAGCTTTCATCAGGTGAGGATTTGCGCCATAACCCTCATCATGACATTATTCTGAAAAATGACTATGCATTTGCTTTTCAATATTTCCATAGGCTGGCTTTGTGTCAAAGGTGCACAGTTTTGATACTGTGTTTATTTATGCTTCTTGGAGGGTTTTTCTTTTACTGTGTGGTGAAATGCAAAACTACCTCTTTGTATGATTTTGCTTGCTGTGAACTAGAGGTGTCCAGTCCTTCTGTTAAAATTCTGGCTTTTTGGAGGACACTTGTTTTGTGTATCAGTCCTTGGAATTCTTCTGTTGCATTGTACCTACTTTTTTGACTAAAGCTGTGGCTGTTGCAAAGGTATTTATGACATTTTCTGTCAACAGCTTTCGGATGTTTTTTAAAAATTATTTGTTTGATGCTCATTTTGAAGAGATACTCAGCTTCTTTTCCTTGAATAAAGTAGTTACCAAAATAAATAAGCCACCAAAAAGTGGTTGTTTGAATTATTCACTGTAGCTGTGAAGCTCGAACTACAAATATACAGTGACTTTAACAACTGTCTTCTATCTGTTTCACTTTTCTCCACTAGTTTAGAGTATTCTGATATTTTGTTACTGTGAAAGTACTTAAAAATTATAATAAAACCGTGTCACAATGTCCGGATTAACTCAGTGACCCGAACTCCACAAGCCCATTAGCTATCAGATTTTTATCCAGTCCTTGAATAATTTTTGTAGCAATCTTTTTTGCCTTTTCTCCAATTTTTTTCCAAATTATTTTTGGGAAGGTGCACATGAGAACCGAACACTAGTCTTATATCATATATGCGTGATGTTATTGCCCTTTCTGTTTGTCCAAGGATTTTCAGTGGCCTATTTTTCTGCCACAGCAAGAAAGTTCATGTTGATTGTTTGCCTAGTATGACTTCTAGATGGTTATTGGAGTCAGTGCTGAACAAAATAGTCTGCTGTTCAGTGGATGTGGCCTGGATCACTAATTCTTAGGGGTTTTAACTTTATTAAAATAAACTCTTTGAATGTATCTCGGTTTTTTTATGTGACTTGAATACTGCTATAATGGCAATTTTAACAATAGAAGGAAAGGCAGGCCTCTTTGACTGAAGTCCGCTGCGCTCTTAGTGTCTTAGATGCATGATTTGTTCTGGTTTTGTTTGTTTCCTTTTGTGGCCCAACAGTTTTTAAGGGAGTAGCAGTCAGTGCATCCCATAGTAGCCCAGGTGCCTGTTGTAGAGTTATCTAAAATTGGTATCTTAGGTTTTGACTTCTGCTAAGCATTGTAAACTGAAAGCTTCACACAGCTCCAGGACATGACTGTGGCCTTCTGGTCCCAGTTACCACTGTTGTGTGATAACACTGATGTGACTAACACTTGAGCTTCATCAGAAACTTGGAGTGGGGATTATGATTTGGATGTAACCCTAAGAAGGCAATAGATTTCTTAGGAATGTGGGTTTTTTCCCCATCCATTCCCTCACCCTGTTACCATTACTCATGCTGCTGTTTTTGGTAGAAAGTGCTTCTTGTAGTGTCCTCATTTTCTTCTGCTACTGGATGCAGGTGGGGGGGACTGGTTATTGAGCTAGTTGCAAGAATTTAGAAGATTTGCTGTGTTACTGTGGCCCTGTTTCCATTAGGGTGGCCTCCCTTGGATGTTTTTAGCTTTCCACCTTGGTTGTGTTTGTCTTGGGCAAACTTGCACCATGCATCAAATGAGGAAAAACAATCCCTTCTCCCCCAGCTAATATTATCCTGTCTGGGAAGAGCCTGGTGTCTGTGAAGGTAGATGAGAAGGTGGAGGAGATCCTTATGACCTCCTTATGAAGTAGAGAGGGAGTTCAATCTTCCAAATATGAGAGCCTTCACCAAAAACCACTGAGAAGACCTGATCCATACCTTTTGGCTAATATTGGATCAGGTTCTGGCATGCTGAAAGGATCATAAACTTAATCGTGCTTGATCGATATTGATACTTCTCGTGTGCTTCAGGAGGACAGAGTGTAGTATGAGCCAGGCAGGCCCTGGCAGTGCATGCTGCCCGAAGAGCAGAAGGGAGTGACCAGGCAGTCTGCCAGGAAGGTTTTAACTAGCCTTTAAAGTGATGGACTAGATGGCCATCACCAAAAGTCCCTTCCAGCATTCTTCTGTCCTGCACATACTCTTACTGCGCACCCTAAGCCCCTGGTTGCCCCTGCTCTGTGTCGGTGCTGGCCTTGGATTCTGGAGGAGGAAAGCATATCGCAGCTGCTGCAGCCTGGGAGAGACTCATGGTCAAAAAGCCTCTGCTGTGCGCGGAAGGGGAGCGTGATGCCCAATGTTATTACTTGCTAGAGCGTGAAGCCTGCAAGTAATGGTAATACAAATGTATTTCAATTTGTAACCTGGCCTTCTGTATCAAGATTGGACTACTTCTATTCTGTTGCACATGTGCATCACTTGGGGAAACATGCTGATAGTACTTAACATTTAATTGCTTCTCTTGATTTTATTTGTAAATTAGAATCTAGAGGATCTGTAAGAAAAAAAACAGTAGAGCTTAATTGGACAACATTTTAGAGTAACTAAAAAAAAAAAAAAGAGACATGTAGCTTTCCAGTTTTTGGAGCTGAGACAAATGCAAACTTACTTATTGATCCATATATATGATATCATATTTTAACTACTGTCTAAACCGGAGGTCGTGTCTATACTAGATTGCTTAAGAATCTGTCTATCTTATCACATCTTGTACTCATTTATAGTTGTTTCCATTTCTGGCTTTGTTGGAGAGACAGCTAGTGTTTCAACCTAAATTAAAATCAATAAGAAGCAATTTCGTTTGTTTTTTAACTACTAGAGCAAGCTTTTTTTTTTTTTTTTTAGTAAACCTCTGTACATTCAACTAAGTCACTTGGTTCTTTCCATCAAGATAATTGCCAGACCTCATTAATTCCTAATTTTTGCATATGTAGGAATGGGTTTATTTTCCAGTGTACCTAACAAAATGTCAAATATGATTTAAAAATAAACATGTATTTTAAATCATCACTGAGGAATAAATGCAGTAAAGAATACTTGGCAGTTAGAAGTAGTTTAAAAACATCTTGAGGGGAAGCATATGCTTGGGGCCTGTGGTGAATGCTGTTGACTCGGAGTCCTGCACTGGCAGGGTAGCACAGGCTTCCCCTGGTACATTTGGGCAATGTTCTGCAGGGATGACTTGAGTGGAAAAAGCAGAGTCTGGATCTCTATACCTTCAGTCCTTGGCTTGGATATTTCTGCATCACACCAATTCACGTAAGCAGCTGTTGTCATGTTGTCAGCTGGCTTTTACCACACAGCCAGCAGATTGCCAGCAATAACAATTAACCTGGGTCAAATTCAGCATGGAATTCAGGCTGAAGCAATGTTGGTACTTCCTAGATAAGGCAACGGTGAACCATAATATAATATTAGAGTAAGTATCTGAAGGTAATGCTCTGATGAAGTGTCCAAAATACGATGTGTTGCTGTTCTGGTGAGTTGATCACAGGGTGCAGGAAATCATCCTCTTCAGTTTGCAGTACAGGCTGCCCAAATGGAGAGGGTTGGACACGTAACTGTGTAAGGGTTGCCCTCTGTGTTCAGGAAGTTTATGAAGGCTCAGTTTTCACTGGCAAGGCTTCCTGTCACTGATGTAGGTATCCAGTTGGAAGAAATAGTTTGTGTCTTAAGAAACAGCATTTCCAGAAAGGGTAGACCAGCTGCTGTGGTGGAGAACCTGGCTTTTGCGTGGAAGCTTTTGGTAAGGTGTTTGTTCCACCTCTTCTGGGTGAAGTGAAGTTCAGCATCTAGCAATGTTAGGCCAGTGTCTATATGAGCATTTATATTCTTCTGCATCTTGTTTTAAATCGTGCAAGGTGAAACTTGAGTCCCTGGAAAAATGAATGCCAATATTTTTATCAGGTGGTTCTTCGGGTTGCTGTGATCTTGCCCAATGCTTCTCATAATTTCAGAAATTTTTAAGAATTCCTGGATTTCTTCATTCAAATACAAGAACATTTTGGATGGTCTAAATCTCATTTCCTGTTTAACTTTCCTTTCAAGTTCCTGAGTATTATAAGCTAGCTACCTGTTACTTTTAATCTCTTGAGTTCAGTTTTCTTTCCTCACCTTATTCTTTTGCTTCTACTTGGTTTGATTCAGATACGTTCATGAATCAAGGAAGAGGGCAAACCAAGGGCAAAAAGAGGCAGATCTGGCTACCCTGGTAATCAAGGCAAGAGTCTGTTCCCTTAAGTAAACTGCTAAAGCAGTGTTTAGTAGGAACAAAAATAATTAGTAACTAGATGACACTGATGAAGAGCATATTTCCTTCATCCTTGAAGGCAACTTAAGAGTTGTGTGTGGATTTGTTGTATTTGATAGCAAAACAGCAAACCATTTCTGTTTAACTAATCACTTAAAACCACACAGGAATTTTATATTTATGTGCCAAGAAGCCAGCTGTGCTTAAAAATATATGAGCAGACCTGGTACACAGTGATCCAGGAATATAAGGTAAAAGTGACTTGTCCACACACTAGTGACACTTATCATAAGTGAATCCCAAGCCATAGTTCAATGCAAGGAGTAATACATTACAGCACAAACAGACTCTCTGTCAAAAAGGTAATTAATACCTCATGTCAAACACTATCTGCATGTATTGCTTTGTCTATTTCATGTTATTAAGCAGTGTGACCTTTTCCTCTTTCAAGAATTATCTTTCAAGGTGAAAACCAACTTAGGAAGAAAATTAACTTTTTTTTTTTCATTGGATCTGAGGAGTCTTATAGTTTTGCAGTAGTCTTGATTACACCTTCACGCTTTACAGTTTTGATTGCTATCTTGATCAATGACTCTTCATGTCTGCAGTTTGAGATTGCATTCCCCTATTTGCTTCTGTATTTGGGAGACATCATCAGGCATTTTGGGTGCAGACTGTGTCTGCAGAGCCAGATGAGGCTTGTAAAATGCACGCTGTCAACTGGTAACAACTCTAGCTTGTCTCATTTGCACTCTATTAGTAACAAATTCACTTGCTAAATAATTCTGTTCTGATCTTCAGTTTTTAATTTACCTGACAGTTGTGCTTTCTGTTGAACTGAGACTGTGAGCACCCACTGTAATAAAGCAGTGCTCTCTTTCTTTGCAAAACCAGATGTTTCTAAACTACATATGCTGAGTATGAGACAGGGCGTGCAGTTTGTTTTGCTTTTTTGCTTCTATTTGTGAAATAGAGGCCATCCTGGAGTTTGCTATATTTGGTTGTATTCCTTGGAAATAATGGTGAAGCACATGGGTCTTACTGAGAGTATTCTTTGTTGATGAGCTGGAAATAAAATACATCATTTTGGTGAACACCACTTCTGTTCTCACTGGCTGTCTGGGCCATACAATACTGAGCGAAATAAAGGATCAAAGCCAGTAGCACTGTTCTGTCTGTCCTGGAAAGCTGATGAATTGTTCAGTGCTTCCCTTGGTGCCTTTCGGTGACTTCTGCTGTGATCGATACAAGCAGCATCAACAAAAATTGAACCCTTCTGCTAGCTCTCATGCTTACAAGTAAAGTGGAGAAAGCTTGATTTGTTTTGCTGCTTGAGCCCTTGCTGTCTTCACACATGTGCTATATGACAGACCTGCTTACCTATTTGCATTTATTATGTTACTCTGCTGTTCTACCTTCCAGGATGACACTTCAGTAGTGCCAAGCTGGTTGTGAAGGAGCCAATGCTGTGGTTTTATGTATATATGTGTGTATGTATATATATAAAAAAATAAAATCTAGACATCTTTCAGCTGAACTGTAAGGATAATACATTGTTAAGAGTGTCTTTAATATTTGCAGCCTCTGTCAGAAAGAGCTTAGGCTGAAGAAACGTCTGTTATTCAGAACTATCAATACCTTTAGAAAGCTGCTTTGCCATTCCTTTGCTCTTTCATCTTTACTGTCTTCCACTAATGAATTGTTCTGATGGTCACTGTCCTTTGTGGTTATTCTGGTAGTCTTTGCCATCTTGGTTACTGAGCCGTCCTCCTTGCTGCAAAACCAAAATCCAGCAAGAGCTGCAGTGCTGCCTTCCTGAGCACGGTGTTGTCTTTGCTGTAGGTGTTTGCCTCTCATCTGCACGAACGCTCCCATTTGGACTGGGGGCTCCTTTCTTTGCCACATCCCTCTCTGGTGTAGCTGGGCCCTTATGCTTATGCAGTGTTTGCTATCCAGGCCTTATGTGGGCTTCAAGCAGGAATCACCAGTGCCTGAATGCATAAGCTGAGGCTAGCTGTGTCGTTCATCCCCTTGTTGCTGAGCAGTTGGAGTAGTCTTCTGGACATCGGGACCTGATGTCTCTGATATTTCGTATCTCGCCCTTACTGGTAAGGAGGATGCTCTGATGCTCTAGGATCAGTCTTCTCTCCATGGTCTGTTGAACACTTCTGAGGTGCTATTTTGCATTCAAGTTGTTATGTGTTACTATATATATATATTTATGTATGAATACTACTGCTTTTAAAACCTGGCATAATAATAATTAAGCTTAGGAATTATATACCTGAATAGGTTTCTTTCATTAGTAAAGCAGTTAGTAGGTGGATTAGAACGAATATTCACCATATGTTGTAGTAGTAGAGTAGAACTGACTTCACATTGGGGATTCATAATGTGTGTCTGATTCCATGCTTATAGACAAAATTGCGAAATGAGATTTTTTAGAAGAGTAGTCTTGTCCAAAGAACAGATGAGGCTACTTTATAGGGTAGGAAACTTCTTTGGTAGGTGATACTGAAGTCAGATGGCCTTGTAATTCCTTCAGCTGAAGTGTGTTTAGCTAATGCTTTTTTGTCAACTTTGTAGCCAGAGTTGTATGTATGCATATAAAAACTGATAGCGCCTGTTAATTTTGCACCACGGTTGAAGTGGTATAGAGAAAGGCTATATTGTATAGTAGCAGGTTATTAGTTATACAAGACTATTTATTGGTTTTGGTCTGGAAACAATCCTCCCTGTTCAGTTGTTTGGAGTTTTCCACCTTGAGTGTGATGGTGCAACGTCAGATGAAATCTGACTAGTGAGTGATTTATTGCAATGTTGACAAGGAGAAACTATCTACTGCAGGATACATTGATAGAGGACAGTGATACTTCATTGCACTTTCTTCCCTGAGAAGTTCCAGTGGCATTGATATTTTATTGTTTACATGTTGCTATATCAGTTTGGGCAGTTTGTGTCATGGAGGGGGAATGTGTGGAGATGGCTTGTTTTCAAACACTAATGCCTATAGACACATTTTTTTAAAATGAGTAAAACCAGTGAAGAAGCAAACTATCTGTACAATGATGTTTGCAGTCAGATTGCTCTCTTTTCCTGTCTATGCTATGTTTTACCAACTATATATTTTCTTCAGTGTTTCAAGAAAAAGACTGAAAAAGCCATAGAAACTGTGGCAACAGAGTCTGTGTTAAATACATATTGGTGTTCTAAAAATCAGTTTAATTTTAGCACGTATTTTAACATAAACTTCAGCTATATTTTTCTTTACCACATCTTGCCCAGTTCCGCTGTTTTCTGTTCCATGCCAGGAGCGTTTGTGAAGCCCAGAATTTTCACTGTGCAACACGTGAGAATTCTGCAAGTGACAATTATATGGAAATTGCATGGTATAATATACCAGATCATAGGTGACTTGCCCAAGGCATAAAATAATTGAGGGGATCTGATGACAATTTTGAGGAAAAAAACCCAACTGATTCTGGGGGACTGGGTATTGTAGAATTTTAAACTTGATAGTTTCTAGTGTCCTGGTTTGAACCTTACTTTGAATAACCGTAGGCCTTTAAGAGCTATGGGGTGTATTGCCCCTAAAGACCTCAATGTTTCCTGATGTTCCAGTATCCCTGAGAAGGGCACCAATGGACTGGGCCGTAGCTATTTTTGAAATGACGAAGCTGGACAA
The DNA here is from genome assembly GCA_024606505.1 of Aquila spilogaster. NCBI lineage: Eukaryota > Metazoa > Chordata > Aves > Accipitriformes > Accipitridae > Aquila > Aquila spilogaster. Next base: position 19,584,622 of record JANHGO010000043.1, read on the forward strand.
ACATGCTAAAAATACCTTCTTAAGTTGGCTTGTGTGTAACGAGCCCTTCTTAGATGACAGTCTTCATTTTCATCACTTCCAGGATGTTGAACCAGGTTGAATTGCTCTAGCTTTTATTACTAGAGTTGGATCCGACAGCTACAGAAAAGCTGAATCTGATACCCTGCCTTCCTTGCAATGAAGGCCAGTGTGACTGGCAAGCTGAACTCCTTTGTTCTCCTTATACCTAAGTCACTCCTGATTGAGAAGCATTTAAATTTAATTAGACTTGAACAGTTTGAACCATGTTCATCACAGTATACCCATACACACAGTCTGTCCTGGCTCCTTATGGTCTGTATTTTGTATGACGCTTAAAACGTTGCTGTGCAAGGAGACACTAAGGAAGGCATCCAGTTGTTTTCTTGCGTTCAGTGACATGGGTTGTTTTGGTCAGAGAAGCATTGTGAGATTCCCTGTTGTATTCTCCCAGCTGTGCGAGTGTGGCTTGAGGATTCTCGTTTGGTTAATATGGGAGCTTGGGTAACTGAAGATGTATGTTTGGATGAGAAGCTTTGAGGAGGTGGCTGTGCTTTCTCCCTCCTAGACTCTGGCTCAGCAGGGTGCTGGCAGAGTTATTGATGGTGCTTTCAAGACTTGCCTCATGAGGATAAGCAGTTGCATGCCCAGACATATGCAATCAAGGCTGACTGAACCAGCTTGCTGAAGCCAGGATGGCTTCTCTCACCATTGTGGCAAAGGAGAAGGTGAACTCCTGTATTGCAGTTTGTTGGGCTCAGCTGAATTTAGGTATCGAATGGCAAGGCTTCCTCCGGCTGTAATGCCTGTGGAGACAAAGAGCGAGAGAGCAGTCAGGGTACTTTGGAGCTCTTTGGATCTTGGGAGAGAGGAGCAGCTTTCCGGTGGGGAGTTCAGGATCTTGGTGCATTGCCATGCCATCAGTGAAGTTAGGCTGCCAGACAGCTGCCTTAGCCTGGGAGTTATACATGCAAGTATCAGCCTAGCTGATTTCTCTCCTTGGGAATGAAGACAAGGAGAAGCGTGTGTTGCACAACAAAAGATTGATCTGAGTGGATCCGAGATGCTTGTGAGGACTCTGTGGTATCTGTGTGGGCACTGTTTATTAGGCTAGGAGATGTCTTTAAGGGTCCTAATGTCTGACGGTGCTGAGTATGAGTACCTTGACGATGAGGAAGAGATGGTGTACATTCCCCAGAGAAATTTTTTTTGCCTTTGATGGCTTGAATTCCTTTTGGATGCACCTGCCTATCAGACCACCCTACACTTCAGAAAAAAGAAGCCTTTCCTCAGTGTTATCTGAGTTCCTCTGACCTGGAGGATGTTACAGCTACACCTTCACCCTTTGAGCTTCTGTAAGGCCGGCCTCAGGATAAATCCGGTTTGCTCTTGAGCTTCATAATCATGAAGTCAGCATTGATACTGAGCTGGTAGAATTTTTCAAAGAGGACAAATAGCAGTAGTCTTTCCATTTCTCTTTAATCAGATAGCTCTTTTCTGAGAGAGGCTAGGAGCTGGTAAACTGATGTGCAGTGGCTGAGACAGATCAAAAATGATACATCCACTAATTACCGAATAGTTTCAGAAAAAGCAGGTTTTTTGGTGTGTAAAATAAATTGTCTCTGGGTGATGGCATTGGTATGCTGTTGATCATGCAACGGCCATCTTTGCAAGCCTGAGTTTTCATTTAAAAAGGCATCACTGTCTGTTAAATATTTGGGCATTCATACTCCCCCTGGGTTGATCAACTATTTGAAATGAATTATCTCACAGTGCTGTCACAATTAAAGAATGGCATGCTTAGGTGAAAAGGTTTGTCTGTTTCATAGATTGGAGAGATATGCTCAGTGAAAATGAACATCCTCCCAAGGTTAAATTATCTATTTAAAGCTCCTCCAATTACAATGTTGGATAGAAGAAATTTTTTTTTTTTAATATGGATAAGAGTTAGCAGAGGACAAATGACATAATTGGAGGGGGAGACAGAGACTTCATACGTGCTTGCTTCTAAAAGAGTGAGAGGGATAAGGAGAAGACAATGCCAGGGAACTGCCTTCAGACATCTTAGTCCTTTCTGGTTGCCTTAATCTCAAGCAGTCTTTGCAGGTTGGGAAAGAAATTAAAAAAAAAAAAAAAGACAGTATTTGTGTAAAAGCTTCCCATGATTTCTCCCAGGTGTGCTATGTGGGTCTTGATGCCATCTGGCCTTTTTGTAAGAAAAAGTAAAAAAATCAACCCTCATATAGCGATGTATAAGTAGTCTACTTTTTGCTCTCATATAGCACAGAAGAACATATTAGCTGTGTGTTGAATTGACGTTCCTTTATGCACAAGTTATAGCAACTTAAATGAAAATTACTTTCGTAGCAAGAGAATGCACTGTTTAAATTAGATAAGGAGATTATGACAGAAAAAGATCATTGAATAAAGGGATTTTTAAACTAGCCAGTGAAATAAATGTATGACTTCAAACTTTGTCTTGCCAGAATTTATTAATAAAACACAATGAGGTTTTTGGAGTACAATGAAGACCTCTTCCTTTGAAGGTTACAGTGTAATTTGTGTAATTGTGTTTGTGTAATTTGACTTCAAGATATGTCCTTGTAATTTGGTAAACTGCAGATCTTGCTCTGATCTATTGCATTTTTCTTGTGCCTCGTATTGACGCATCTAATTGCCTCATAAGTATATACTCAGTTTAAAGCCATTGCACTGCCCTCTGGACCTTGAGAAATTCACCTCGCGGTCTGTAATGATAATCTCTGTATGGATCTTATCTGTGAAGCAGCTGGCCACCTTTGCTTGCTTCCTTACCAAGTATTACACAGCTAATTGCTGTTCTGAATAACCTCATTTTGCTATCATACAGCTGAAGAAAACTTACTGTATGATGCCTTAATTTTTCCCAGCTGCAGGATGCCCTCTTTTGGCAGGGAAGCCAGAACACAGCAGTCTCGCGCATCGTCTTGTCAGGAGCTGGCTGATCCTCACTGAGAAAATCCCCTAGTTTTGTACGTGTACGGCACTGTTTCAGCCGGTCCTTTACCGAAAGGGTGTTTCCTGCTGGAATGGGCTAGAAGAGTAGCTTTGGGCAAGGCAGTGATCAGTGTTGGTAAGCTGTGTATGTAATTATGAATGTATTATTCTAATGACACTCTCTTATTCAATGGGTTTTAAACTCTTGAGTTTTCTCAGTACAAAATGGGTGCTGAAACAGCTGGACAGGCTTGGAAAAAAGTTACCATTTTAGTGCTACTTTGCTGCTGAACTCCTTTGAAATCAACAGAAAATGTGGGCAAACCATTTGTGTTCTAAGGCATTAATACTAAGTGATGAGTTTGTTCACCTGGAGAACCTGAGATGAGACTGTTCTTGACTGAAGCAGGTAGAAATGTTAAATCTGGGATGAAAGCTCAAAACACTGCAGAGGGAGGTAAAACCAAATTGGGTAAGAGGTGCCTATGGGAGGGTTGAGGGCAGAGAGTCATGTTGAGGAGTCGAGTCATTGGAACTCTAGGTGTGGACAAAGCTGATTTAAAGATGGGTTTTTACTGTGTTGCAGTAATTTCTCCATTGGCTTTACACAGCAGGGCCTGAAGAAATGGCTGTTGTTAAAACGATTGGAAATGTAAAGTGTCTTTAAATCTTAAAATTGCACAGATTTTTTTAAAAAAAAAATATTTAGGAAAGATACCTCTTCACATATGTATTGATTCTTAAATGAATGTGTGAGACTTGAAAAGAAATTGCACCATTTACAATTTATTTCTACATCCTTGGATTGAAATATTATGTATAGAGTTCAGTGCAGAAGATGTTGGGTGAAGTTATACAAGCTTCATAAAAATAAACCTACACATGACTTTGCATAAAGGGGGGAAAAAAATCAAAGGACTAACAAATTTGCATAGATAACATTTGAATTGTTAATTCATATAGCACTTCATTGCAAGGATGTCATTTTTAATTAAGAATAAAATGTGGTAGATATTTTAAATGGGAAATGATTATAATTGCAGATGGAAATTGAGGTAATGAGAACTAGTTTAATTAATTGTTAAAACTTAACATTTTTCTTTTTTTGTTTTTTGTTTAGAAGCTTGTAGTCTGTGGACACTGACATTTGTTTTGTAGATGTGTATATTTAAACATATAATGATTAAGGCATGAAATGTTGGCAGCAAACACAGTTTGTCCGAGTTGTATCAGTTACTTGAAAGGGTCTGTTTGTATGGATGGACTTTTGAGCATCTTTGGTAGACAGACTTTGCTGTTTGCAGGATTGGTGTGAAATTGTGGTGTAAAAACTCTATTCCCAAAATGTGCTTTTTAAACCATATTTGTCTTTCGCTGTGGGTTTCGCAGATGGTGGAGATACTTCACTGGAGAAAAAGGAGGCGCTTTTTGTACCAAACGACTGTTGCCTTTAAAGTTCTCCATTGATGAATATGACAATACTGTATTGACCTGAATTAAACTCTGCAAGATTTTTTGATCTGTTGTGCTCTGTCTGTGGTTAACCGATGTGGCCCTTCAGGAAGCTGTGGGCAGCTCTTCATACAGCTGAGCAGATCCATGCTTGCGGAGGAGGGAAGGAGAAACTGGGGTGAGCAGCTCCTATCACCAAAACCCCTGTGTATGTCTGGGAGGGTTCCTATAGCTCCGCAGCGCAGCACGTCCAGCAAAGGTCTGTCTGGGAAGAAGATGGTAATACTGGAGGGAAAGAAACTCCAGGTCTGTGCAGAAGCAGCCCTGCTATTTTGCTGTGCCCCAGGGGTATTTTGGACACAGCCAACAGGCTGAGCAGTGTTGGATGCTGTCTCTCTTGGAGAAGGTCCCTTTGGTCCTGTGTAAAGCACCAGAGTATAGGCACCTATGGGGGCTGTGTGTGGGGTTTGAGGGTGGGAAGCTGTGGGGTGGCACATAACTTCTCAGTATGCACTTTATTATTTTGTCTTGTTAAAAATTTGTCAAGGTCTCTTAAGATTTACACCCTTGTGTTTAGGGAAATGCAGCATGAAAACCTACAAAACAACCCTTTCCTAGTTGGACAGCTTTGACATGTGAGGTAAAGAAAAATATTTACGTAGATTTCTTAGAAACAGAGGGTACTTCTGCCATTTGAAAGCTTGATAAACCTATTTACCAAGCTTAGAGCTTTGCATCCAGAAAGGATTTTGAAATGAACAAAATTATTGTTGCCACTTATGTTAAGAAGCATGTATGAAGTCTCTGTCATCTCTGGCTGCAGAGGGACTTGAAGAGAACTACAATTAGCACTAATTGGAGTTGTGTCTGAATCTTCTGTCTGTTGGTGTGAGAATGGACCCTTGAAGTGATTGGCAGGAACTACCTGTCTGCTCTAATTCCCTAAAGAGCTGCTCTGTTGCTTTGCAGCACATCAAAAATGAAATGAGTGTTTACCAGAAGCAACCAACTAGCATGCCCAAATTATCTGTGCAGCACGGATGCTGAAATTTAATGCAAGCTACGCAGCGTGCTGGGTACTCGTAGATGTAATAAAGATGTACTACAGTTTTTCTCTGAGAAGTCTAGAGTTTTGATTCCTGCAGATTTCATTGCTCTGTGATGCTCTGCAGAATGGGTGGAAAAGAAGGTTTGGCATACCAAGGAGTTGTGTAACTTTTTCAATATGTGTGGGGTTTTTTGTTTTGTTTTGGGTTTTTGTCTTGTTGCTTGGAAAACAGCACTTCAGCTGAAATCTAGCTTGTTACACATGTTGGTCATGGGAAAAAATTTTGCCAAAGTAGATAAAAACTATATATGCAGAAAGGCACATCTCTGCTTGGTTTTGTTGCCCCTGGGTAAATAAAATAGAAACCTAAGTAGTAAACTAATATTCAGTAAAGTGATAAAAGAATTTACCTGAATGACAACGTAGTGGTTTTTTTCGTCTGAAGTACACAACCAGAGATATGAAGTATGGTAATGTCACTAGGGTAATATACAGCTGATAGCAGTGCATTCATTTGCATTTCTTCCCTTACCTTGTGTTTCTTTTTTTCCCTGAAGCACATGTGTTGGGAATTGAAAATGCAGTTTGCCTATTATACACTGGCAGTAATCTTTCAATTTTTTTTATGTAAAAAATGAGGCCACAAACAAGAGCAGCCACTGATGTATGGGGCTATTGATGGGAATTGAATTTGCAAAGGGAAAATGGGATTTGGTTGTAGTCTGAAATGATAATGATGTAGCCCAAATGGATTTGTAATGGTCATTCATTCATTTTTTTTTCCTGCGATTTTGTGGTTTGACAAAACATATTTATGCAGGTGACTACGAAAGTAGCATAGGTTCACTCTGAGTGGGAGTTAATAGCTAATGGCAAATAATAAGTATGCAAAGTCTGAGCTTGAGCCTGTTCCTACAGACTTCATTAGATGAAGGAAGGGATGCTGTGATTTGTTTTCCTAAGAGGGGAAAAAATGGTCGGGGTAGTGCTGCTTTGTGAGATTTTAGAAATAATAAAAAGAAAATGTACCTTGACATGAATTCTTTAAAATGTATGGATTTGTAGTTTCAACCTAGTGAGTGCTTTACACAGCACAACAAATGTATGAGACACTTTGCAGAGTGTCTAGATAAACAAAGACTTTGCCCTGAAGAGTTTCCAGTCTAACTATGATCAAACTAATGTGCATTATTACATGGAGGTGCTGTGTTAGATACTTGTGGTCCTGTAAGCTGCAGCTGTACCTGTGTGACAATCCCCCCCAGCCTGTAGTCTGAATTTGTAATTTGGGCTGCCAGGGGACTGCAGAATTTTCTATACATCCTGGGTGCAGTTTTCTGTGCTTTATGGTAACTTTCATGTTGGTCTGATTTCAGTGGACCTCTCTCTTCTCTCCTGTGAAAGTGAGGGTGGAATGACATGCCAGCGTTCATATGGCCAGAACAAACTGGTGGTGACAGGAAAATTTAATGGTGTGGATGGATTTTTGGCTTTGTTTTCCTCTTGTTTCTATTTTTTTTTTTCCTTCTTTTTTTGGACCAGTGAACGTCATACTTGTAAACTGCCTTCCATTTTAACTGGAGTATAGTCCTTGTTAAATGCCATATAATTTAAAAGTATGAATAGAAGTAATTATGGAGTATAGGAAAAGTGCTTTTGGTTTTATAAATATATTCCTTATTATAAATTTTTCCATTTCAAATCAATACAGCCAGTGGTTCAGATGCAAAGGCTGAAACACGTGCCCATGTCAAGCAATCTGCTCTCAAGCTGCAGAAGATAAAAAGGGAGCATTTGGGGAAAACCGGTGCTGATTTACCTGTAGTTAATACTGCCCCTGTTTTCCTCTTGCCACTGATTAAAGCCTGAGCTTTCTGAAAAAGAACTTGGCTTAATGCTCTGAAGCCAAGCTGTGATGCAATCCTTGTGGGGCCTTCCTGGGGGAGAGCAGGCAGCAAGAGGATCGCTGGTGAGCTGCAGGAAACTGCCTATTGTGAGCAGACTCTCTTAAGTATTTCCTGCAATGTAACTTCAGCTATTTTGGCTACAAGCCTTACTGCTTTTGTTGTGTGGTTTTTTTTTTTTTTTTGGTAAGCATTCCATGAATGGTCCTGATGCAGAAAGGCTGTGAGCATCCTAAGTCTGTTTATTTTAATTGGCTTTGCTAGCCTCATAAGCTAAAGGCAGACCGAGCCAGGCGGCTCAGAGGGCTGTGGGTGGGGTTTCGTTTGTTTAAATATCAGCATTTGGAAACTGTCGGTTTGTTTTATAACCGAGCGAGACTAATGTGTGCTGGGTTAGTCTGGCATCCCGTTTGTGCGAACCGTTTGGGGCAGAGACTGTTTCCCTGTCTGTACAGTGTTCAACACACTGCAGGCCTCCTTCAGAGCTTTGGAGTGCTGCAGCAGTATAAATAGCATTAAGGGACGGTACTTTTCTCTGTCTCCTTCCTATGTGAAGGATGGCAGTTTCCTCTCCTAGGCCATTGTTTTGGTCCGTTTTGCAAAACGATAAAGAAAAAGCTGCAAATACCAAGATGTGCCTGTCACTCTTTAATAGTCACCTTTGAATCCAGGAAACCTCTGCTGGGTCTGATCTTTTAAGAGTGCTTAAAGGATAAATGCTGAAAGAATCAAAGAATTTTGTTTTGACTATGAAATTGCTAAACATTTCCCGTCTGAATTTTCAAATGTTGAAGTAAAACAAGATTTGCCAGTGATTACTTTAAAAAAAACTATTGTACCTTTTTAATCTCTTGCATTGGTCCTAATGGAGTATATGTTCTGTGAGAGATTTAATCTTATTTTTTGTCTGTTTAGGACTGGCTGCTAAACAAGCAGATTCCTTCTCATTATGTAGTAATTCACTTTTGTGAAGCAGTGGTCTAGAAGTATCTGGACTGTCATGTAATTTGCGCTTTTAACAAACATAATCTTGGGGGCAAGTGGACCCCTAAAAAGTTATTTTGCAGTTTCACCCCAGTGCAGTTAGTGTTGTGAAAGGTCAGATGCCAGCAGTTGTAAAGCTTAGCTAACACAGGCTTTGTGGGTGTCTCTTCAGAAGTAGCATAGTTGCAGGCGTTGATGGAAGCTATGGTGAGAGTTCACTGATAACACAAGCCTACAGATAGCCTATGTGACATTTTGACTTTGTGCTCAAGGCACAGCCAAATAAAGGTGGATGGAACCATTATGTTGTTGGCTGTTGGAGCAGAAGCTCTTAGCTAATGTAGGAGAGACTCATACTTCATGATATTAACTTTCATACTCTGTGCGTGCCCAGCTAGGTGTGTTATGTGGCAACCATCAGTACCTTTGGTTTAATGCTGTGTTCCTTTACATTGGCTCAACAGCCCATTTTCACCTCTTGGCTCTAACTCAGGAACATACTTAAACATGAACTTAACTCTTGAATTCTTTAAGTGTGTTATTGAATTGAAGCCAGAATGGTGAAAGTGAGAAGTTCCTCACTGAACACGTAGATTATTGTTATTTTAATTTTTTTTTTACAAAAACCGTAAGTAACTTCTTTCTGAAGCCCTGTAGGTAACTGTACTGCTTGGTGTTTCCATTCTCTTTTGGCAAAATGAATATTTGTTGCTCTAATAGTTGCTGCATGTACACCTCAAATCCCCTTTCACGCACTGCAAAGGGAAGAAAGTTGACGTGCCATTGCAACCAGATTTGCTTGGAGAGAACTCTTGTGAAGTCTCTGGGTTTTTTCTGAGGTGAGTTGTCTTCTGTCTCCTGCAATTCAGTAGAGGTTCACACCTCTACAGCTCTGTTATTAAGTGTTTTGGTGATACTGTATTAATAAGATGGAATTGTCAAGTGTAACCCAGTAACGTTCAGGTTGTTCAGTGAAAGTGTTTTTTATAGTGTATCTGTGTATGTGCAGACATTTGTTCTGAATACTTTTATTCAATGGCTCAGGGTTCAGTTGTTTTACTGGAAGTAGCAAGTATTTTTTGTCTTTTCCTTACTTAGCACCCGCATAAAACATTATGCTCATGAAACATTTATGGTAGCAATCCATTAACAGGAAGACAAAGGTTTTCCTCTAAAGAGAATCGCCAAAATGTCTTGCTGAAATGAAACCTGTTCTCCAGCTGGTTTGTATGCATTATTGCTGCCTCTTACTGAAAGTTTAAAAGGTCCGTGTGATGTAATGCAATGATACCTTTGTGTGCAAAGCTGCTTGGAAGCAATCTGAGTCAACAGGAAAGCAATATCTTCTTAAAGCTTGTGACTTATATTAGTTTTGTGATCTCAGGTATGAAGGAGATAAAAAGGGCAAGGGTTTACTGTAGATTCTCTTGAAGGCATGTAGAGTTCTTGAAGTAGTAATAAATGGCAGATTAAAATTGATCTCAGTAAGACTTCCAATGTTAACCAGTGTTATAGAAGTAAATGACTTGAGCTTTTTGGCCGCTTCATCAAACGGATCATGTTGTATTGTGCTGTCAAGAAACTGCTTTACCTGAAAATTTCAGCTATGGAAAGAGCCTTTCCGGAGTATCTCTAGAATAGTGAGCTTAAAACTATAATGAATGATTGAATGACTATTTGTGTGTATATACACACACATCATTTTAATGGAAGAGGTAATGTTCTTGAAGACAAGACTAAGGATTCAGAGGAGCATTAAAAGCAGAAATATTATTTCTAAGTGAAGGGGAGATGAGAATTTATTATTAAAATGTTAAAATAATAATTAATACTGCTAGGAAATGGTAGAAGAAAAACTGTCTGGTTCAGCTGGTATAGATGAGCAGTTTTAAAACCACAATATGCCATGAATCACTTCCTCAAAGTGACAGGATTGCTTGGTGTGTTACTAGTGATGATTCTGTTGGCTTGGGTGCTTTTCAGTGGAGGAAAGGGAGAAATGTTCTTTTACAGTGGAGGGCAACTGCTTTCGCAACTGCTAGATGAACATAGTGATAGGCCTAACATAAACAGCTGTTTGAATACAGAGCCCGCACACAGACCCTTGATCAAATTTAGCATCAGCCAAAATAAGCACATTTCGGCTGAAGTCAGTGCAGTTGTGCCTATTTTCACTACCTAAGAAACTGACAGGTGGTTTGCTTTTGATGTTCAGGTATGAACTGTACAGAGTGTCTGGTGCTGTATGGAGAGTATGGCGGGGGAGACGTTATTGGTGTTCTCTACTGCTGAAATACCACTTAATTGCGCCGTGTGTTTCCATGAACCCATACACACTAAAATAGTTACCTGGAGAAGGGAGGCTTTTAAGAAATAAACATGAAGGGTTTTTATAAACAGTTTTTTCAGTTTGTTTTGGTTTTAATTTCTTATGGATGTGTGGACCATAGGAGATGGTCTAATAGCCATGCCTGGCACTATTATTGCCTCAAGGTCTGTTTCCAGCGCTTCTGTCCTTCACAGGAACGCTCAAAGGTTTAATCTTCTTGTCCTGGCAATTGCTCAGGGAGCCCTGAATGAAAGTTTTCTATAAAAAGTATGATGTACTAAGTAGGTTATGTGTTTTGCTAGGCTCTATAGTTTCCAGAGGAAAGAATCACAATTTTGTGAGTTCCCAAGCTCTTAAAATGTCCAAAATCTGATAGAGAAGTGATTGGTTTTCTAGCGAAGGCTAGAACTTGGTGTATTATCTTCCATGGACGAATAAAACTATTCTATTTTTGTTCTGCCACACTAGTGTTAAATTCATGAAATGCAAATCTGAAGTGTACGTACTGTGCATATTTGCCTTAACCCTGGAAAGGAATAGAAGTTTATTACTAAGCACAGAACAATTTTTCAAGGTCTCGGTTTACATTCCTTTTGCTTACTAATGAACTATGGAAATTGCTTACTAATGAGCTATAGAAATGGAGATTCTGCCTGCTCCCAGGTATGAAAGTGTTCTCTACACAGCAAGTAAAATGACTTGTTATAGCTCGTGGAGAATACGGCTGTTCAGCGTATTGCTTTTATGTTCTGTGGGGCCAAAGCTTCACCAGCTCGCAACTTTGCTATTGCTGCCTGCAGTTTTGTTCTAATAGCTCTGAAAATAAAAGTTTGTTTGTCATCAATGCATAAATCTGCAGCACTCTAGTAAGCAGATTCTTGCATATAGAAATAATAAGCTAAGAGATACTGAATCAGAACTGAACTTGAGTGATTTAGGTTTGCTTGGAAATGCTGCATTTCGAAACATTGAGAGCTGTATATTGATCCTTGTGTGCTGTATGGTGCTCGAGAACAGCAGAGGTACTCTAATGTCTAAGTTTCTTTTTTTTAGTGCTTGATCACAAAAACTAGGGAGACAGGGTCTGTGAAATCTGTAGAAGGAGGTAGAATGCAGGCATTCCAGCCATTTGCAAATCTGGTGGAGATATAGAAGACCTTTCAAAAGAAATTAGGTAAGAGCACCTCCGGTTCTGTATATGAATTTCAAGTCTCGTGAGCTTGAAGCCAGAAGTTTATGTGCAAATAAAATGTTAACCCAAGTTAGAGATCTTGAGTGTGTGTTTGTAGACACACATGCATATAGTAATATGCAAAGACTTTAGAAGGGTTGTTATTTCTATACTTAAAAAGTCCTGAAGAATTTACTGATTGGGAAGAAAATAAATGTAAACAGAAATAGCTGGAAACCATTTGAAATGCTTTGTTATACACCCTTCAGAACCAAATGTCCTTTTCAGATCAACAATAATTTATGTTTTCAAAATAAAAGTCCTGGGTAGAGGAACTAGAAAGTATAAATAATAAAGGGAAACTTACAGGTAAAAAATACAAACAAGGCAGTAGCAGTAAAAGCAGCTGATGAAGGAAGGTAAGCGTCAATGAAGAATTACTGGTCAACTGATTTATGTTTAATGAGAAGAAATATTTTGAATGAAGTGAGACAAACCAAATATGAAATGTTATGAATGAGGATGGTAAATTTGCCAATATCCACTCATCTATATCATATTAAATGAATGTCTCTTTTGTAGTAAGAGAGGAACCAGGTGCTATGTTTCCATATTGCAAGAATAATAACGTACCTTTTCTCCAGTAAGTAAAGAGAATGTTAAACAATCACTGTTAAGGATAAACACTTTTGGATAGCAGTTTACACCCACAAAATATTAAAGACTTCTAGTACGTTTTAGGACACTTAGAAGCATGAGGGGATTAGAGAACGACCGTTATTTTCAGGTGGCTAAAATATGGACGAACCAGGGACAGTGTGTTGGCCTGAGATCCATTCCAGGCAAAATAAGGAAAAGCGCATGTGGGAAGCAATGAGTAGTGTGAATAAAAGACAGTAACATAATTCATGCTGACCGTCACTGTTTTATGGGAGCCAGTCAGGCTTTCTGCAGTGGAGCTTCAAGTTTGACTAAAACACAATGATATGATGTATTTTGATTTCTGTAAGACAGTTGATTTAGTTCCACGTGACAGCTTAACTTGAAAAAGAGGGTGGGGTGGAAGGGGAGCAATATCTAAAACTGGGCAAATTCAGTTTTGAAATAAAGCAAAAACGCTTAGTCCGTGTATCCTCACTGGGTTGTGACTGAGTTTGGGTGCTGGCCCAACAGCACTCTGTTGTAGTATTCCTGTGATGGTAGCATCACATTCTTTCTCTAGAAAAGGCAATTAACAGATGGGTTTTTTTTCCCCCTTACATGAGTAGAAAGAGCTAGTGCAACAGGAAGCTATGTCCGATGTGAATACCATTGGTTTGTTTGTTTTGCCAGTGTAATACTGTCAAAGCTTTATTGAATGAGCTGACTTCAAGCTGTTGATATAGTTCAGACCTTGGCAGCTCTCTAATCTCCTTGAAGCTTTAGTGTTTGATTGCATTAGTTTGCCCTGCAAATAGTCAACTGTGTAAGTTATCTCAAAGTGAGAATATATCTAAAGCCTGTATTTATAATGGACAAGGTTCACAGGAGTGCAGAGACCTTGTAAAACACACATGAGCTCTTTTTTGAATATGCAGTGAAATATTGAGTTCTCCTTCCTGAAACCTGTCAAACGGTGTGGTTACAAGAATCCTTTGGATACTTAGCTTTAATTATTTAATGGTATGTGAAATCACTGTCTGCCTATTGTTGGCAGGTCACTGCTTAGTTTTATGTTGATATTACGTGGTGGTGCCCTACCTGCTGTATATATGTAAAACAACATTTTTTTTGTCATTATTGGAGGAGAGACTGATGAGATAGATATGTGAAGTGATTTTTTTTTTTTTAAATTATTATTAGATGGTTGAATTTTGTTGTGATTTCCATGTTTTTTTATCTGTATCTGACAAGCATTCCTTTGCAGGTTTTGGTAGGGTAGCAAGTTCGGGGAAACTAATGCATGTAGTCTGTTCCTCACCGATAAACTGTTTGCATTCAAATACATGATAGTCCAGGTACAACACGACTACTGCAGTTGAGGCTCTGTAAATAGTTTCATTCTAAATGGCCCCTTCTAGGGCATTATATCTTCTTTTGGGTGCCAATTTGACAAATCTGTGCTTAGCGCAGAATAACATTGCTGAGAATTTGAGTAAAACTATATTGGCTGCTTTTTGAGACTATAGAAAAAGAGAGTGTATGTTTTAAGAAATGCAAACTTTTTCCCACCCTTTTTTCATGAATATGTAAGCTTCTTAATGGGTTGGGGTTTTTTTTGTTTTTGTTTTTTAAAAAAAAAGCTTCTTTGCAGGGGAGAGGAAATGATAGGAACGACTCTTTTCTACTTCATGGGAAAGTATTCAAGCAAGGGTGTTTGACCTCCCTTTCCTACCCAGAGTTTCTTTTGTGGGGGTTGTTTTTTTTTAACTGTTGTCGTTCTGGAGGTAGTGGGTGAACACTACACATTTGGAAGCTTTCTGTTCTTGAACCAGTCACAGGTAACAGCAGTCTATGAAAGGAGAACTTAATGGGCACGTTATTTTCTGCTTATGCCTTCGTAGGACTATCAGGAAACAAGAAAACAATTAAAACCAACCAACCAAAACCCCATGGATGTTGACTGTCCAGATGTCTTGAAGTTGATTACCCTGTATCTGATCAGCACAGACTCCAGTAGTTATTACTGCAAATTTATTGTTTTGTGTCTTGAAGGAGAGGAGTGGATGGATGGTCTTTCCATAGTGTCTGTCAGCCTGTACTTCTGTGCAGGTTTTGCTGGAGGCTTTGCTGCTCTGACTAGGGCTGGCTATTCACTGTTAGCTCTGTGTGGAGTCTTCCATGCTGTGTTGGCACAAGTATTCTCCATGTCAGGACAGTGATCAGATTTTGGGAGGAAACACCAAAACCTCTAGAAATGCATTCTTTTCCAGATGGATCTGTTTCTATCTGGTGCATTGCACAGCTGTTCAAACTGCTGTGCTAAAACAGTGGGGGAATTAACTACTGGAAAGGCGTGGGAGGATGTCTGCTTCCAAAAGTCTAAATGTAGCGTGCTGTTAAATTTCTGTGGTTGTTTCTCATTCAGCTGTAGTAGGTTGTAAAAGCTGCTGATCAATAGTACAAGCAGGTGATTAGCAGTTTGAGTTCTGAACGCTTCTTTTAATTTGGTTGATGCAGTGTGCTGAAAATTGAAGGATGCAGTAAATGGCTAGTGGTGGAATGAATGAGGGAAGGAAAGCAGAATTTGGGGTGTTTTTGTGAACCGAAGGTAACGCCAAGGGCTTGTAAGTTGTCAAATCAGAACTTGTTGCATGTTTTAGAACCAAAAGAAAATCAGTTGGTTACTCGGGATTGTTGGATTTGCCAAGGTACTCGATGTGCCATTGAAGGAAATATTCAGTGTTTGAAGAGAGTGGTTCACTGCATCAGATTTTACAAAGGAATCGTTTTCCATTGATGACATTTTCATCAGACACTGAGCATTTAAGTTCTTCCTTCATGCCTCCTGATAGTGCCTTTAGAAATTTCTTCTTTTCAAGCAATATTTAAGTATGTCAAAATTCAGCTGATAAGGTCATAAAACTAATTGAAAAGAAGCAGAAACATGAGGTCTGTCAAGAATGAGCTTTCTGAAATGGAGCACAACTTGAAACAGCATTGGAGTGCTGTGCTGGAATATTTTGTTTATACAGGTATAAAAGTCGTAGGTAGTTTAGGGTGTGGTGGTGTGTTCTTCAGTGCTCCCATTCCACTTGAGCATTGACTGTGGCATGAATCTTTTGAAAATATATCATTTGATAATTCATCTAAAGACTTACAGTATCATGCAAATATAGCAGGCTAAAAAGTCCCTTTTGTCCAAATTGCTTTAATGTCGCCACTTGAACATTTCAATCTGCAGCCTTAAAATAGCTTTCAAATATAGCTTTCTGAATGGAATATATAAATAAATGCAGTCTTCCTTTCCCAGAGAGGCAGGAAGGGTGTGTATGAGTTTAACTATTTCATAATTCTTTCTCAGATGAGTTTCTAACACAAAACAATGCTTCCCCCCCGCCCCCCTGCCCTGTACCAGGTTTGAAAGAAACACTTATTTCTTGATGGAACATGTGGTTGTATCCTGATGTGATTAAAGACTTACTTGAAAATTCATGTTTTCCCCCCAAGCAAGTAGAAGTTTAAATTAACACTAAAAGTTTGAAATGGCAGGTATAGAAATGCAGAAAGCCCTCAGGAGAGTTGTTATATGTATTAACCTAGTTCAGAATTGCAGTCCTTGCCTTACCTCTAAGAGACCCTTCAGTCAGCAGCTTGTGAGGCATACATGCAGGCCCTTACACTGCACGACTTTTTTCTCATTGTATTTTCAATACTTAAGTCTGTGGAAGTAAATTGGCTTTGGAACATGTGAATTTCCACTGCTGAAAAATAAACTGAGCAAACATGAAACCTTCATTTTAGTTTTGCAACACCAATTTATCTGGTAACTTTCTCCTTTCTTCCTTTCTCTTTTCTTTCTGAATGTTCAAGGTTTGTTATTACAGACAATTTAAATTCCTTTCCCTCCTAATAATCTCTTGCTTGCACATACAAGATAAGTCACATATATGGTTTTGCTGGATTACTAAATTGACAAAGCACCAGAATAAACAGCAATGTGTTGCGAGTAGAATTAGCTGATGCTTAACCTCCTCTTTAATTTATTCAGGTTCTATAATTCTGCTTGGCTCTAGTAAAAGCAGCCCAATTGCTTGCTTCAGATCATTCTGTGGCATGCAAACCGATTACACTAACCTATCAAGATGAATGCTGGGTGTAACCGGGAGAGCCTAGAGCCAGAATATTTGCAGGATTTTTTTGGTAGGCATCCAGGAAGAACCTCCTCAGTAATCTGTAAATGTGTAATCCTTTTAATGCATCAACTTTGTTAGAACACATTAGTGTCAGATGTTAAGTGTAATATTTTAGTCAGTGAAGCTTATTGTTGAAACAAAATTAAACTGGAAATGTAATGTGGTGATGGTGGGGGAAAAAACCCCCGTGAAATCTTTTGGAGATGAATCTGGATTGGCTTCATTAGGTGTTCTCCATCGGCCTCCAAATGCTGGTGGCATTACATTTGCATGTGCCTGGCTTGAAGGTGTTTGACCTTGAACCTAATGGTGGCCACAGGAGACCTCATCTGGTTTGAACTAACAGAAGATGAGCCTATGTGTTGCCATCTAAGTTATTGTATTGGATTTTCTTGTTAATCTATTAATCCATATTTGCAGTGTATCCTGATATATTTTTAGTGGAAATTTAACTAGTTTATGGAGGTGCTTGGTTGCTAAAGTCTTCAGCTAAATGAATGTCCCTTTCCATTGAGGTGCAAGGAAGCTTGTGGGATTCACGCTGTCACGAAACTTTTGAACTGCGTGCTTTCAGCTTTGTGTGTTTTTGGAAATGGGAAAAAATGGTTCTTCTTGGTCTGCAGACCTTTCCTTCCTCTGTAATTTTAAACCCATTTCCTCCTCTTTTCTCCATGAACAATCCAAAGTGCAGAACTTTTTTTTTCCTTTTTTTTTTTTTTTTTTTTTCCTAGTTACGGTGCGGAGGTGGGGAAAGCCTGTGGTAAGCATCAGTGCAAGACTGGTGCAGCCAGGGGCCAGAGCACCTGGGTAATCATTGTTCTGTGCTTCTGTTGTACTCATTTCTTTCTGCCCCTTCATTGATTTACTTGATAGTACCCAACCTGTATTTGGGCTGGATTATTGACAGGTTTCCTAAGCTTTCTATAGGTTGAGGATAACTGTTCCCACCATGACATCCTTGCAGCTTGTAGTGTCTCCCTGGTGAGTTAGGCAGTTAGTGTACTGACAGGTAGTAGATGGGCACAGAATCTTTAAAATCAGAAGGAATTAATATAAATCAAAGCTCGCTTGGATTTAAGCAGCATGTTGGATTGAGCCTCTTTATCCTTAATGCTACATCCCCCAGCTCTGGCCAGACTGTAAATCTGCAGCTTGCTCCAACTGCCTTATGCAGATACTGAAACATCCCAACCTTTTCTCTTAAATTTATCAGTGCCTTGACATTAAATATTTCAAGTGGGTTTTGTTGAACAGAGCATAGCTTTTCTTGTGTGTTCTTCTTAAAGGTTACTTCTTGTTGGAATGAAATCGAAGGTTGGGAGTTCTTAGCAGATGTTATGATTAAATCTGACTGGTTGTAGGCTCCTTCCTCCCCCAGCTCCCAAATGTAACATTTGGGATGATGAATAGCAGAATTTATAAGTGATGTTGGTAGCTCTAATTGTTCAGGGTTTTGTGTATGTGTGTGTGCGCATGAATAAACTCTTTCCTGTGAGCAAAAGCTGTGCTGCAAAACTGACGGTTCTTATCTGGCTTGTAACTGTATTTAATATGTCAGTAAGTCCCCTTCATATGGAAGCATCCTGATAATTGTGAATGAATGGTTTGATACATGACTTCAGTAGCCTCAGCTGAAGATAAATCACATAAAGGACTTGATGTGTGTTAAGTCTCTTCTATATGTCTGGTGGACAAATTTTATGTGCTTACACATTTCAGATAGATTTTGTTCTTTTTAAGTGCAGGAACTAGATGTTACTAAATCTCTACCTCCAAAACAGTTCTTCTTTCTTTTTCTTCTTACAGTGAAATTGCCCGCTATCAGGCTAGTGTTGACCCAGTCGTCTAATACGTGCATTTTTTGCCTCTGGCTCTTCAGCCTTCGATTTGTAAAAGCATTGTTAAATTGAGCTCACGCTGTTCATTCAGTTTTTCTCATTGTGCAGTTTGTCAGTTCTGTGCTCGCTGCCCTTGTGTAAGGACCTTTCTCAGCTCACCCCAAGGGAGGCTGTATGTTTTCCACAGATGCGTTTTGGGGATCATGTTGGGATTGTCTAGCAGTGAAAGGCCAGGCAGAGGAGTCTCTCTCAATCAGCGCACCAGAATTTGGAGTGCTGTTGTGGAGCACCTTGAGTACAAAGCCCTTGTTTTTCACGGAGGCTTGTTGTTCAGTAGCTGAATAGCAGCTCTTCTGCCAGCAGCAGAGGGATGCACCTTTAGCATCTGAGCTGACAGAGAAACTGCTTTACCAGAGTTAGCCTTCTGCATGAGCAGGCTAAAATAAACCACACACAGTATTTAGAACATTTCTGTTGGCTACTAATTACTTAATATCTTTTCTTTAGTGTTGTTATTCCCCAATAAAAACACTGTAGTGGATTCAAACAGTTGCTTTATTTCCAGAGCAAAGAGTGCTACCTGGGAACTGAGCAAAGTCCCTTCGCACTTGACTTTTTCTTTCCCCACTCAAACAGTATCTGTATCATGCCAGCACTGGGACAAAGGCAGTGGAAGTGGATTGTTGTGATAGTGCTGGTGTGGAGGAGTCTGCATTTAACACACTTTGGATGTTAAAGTAGGATTTAGCTACTGGAAATGTGAATACTGGAGATGTACTGAGGAAGAGTAACTAAGAACAGCCCAAGAGCCCAGCTGTTTCCTCAGCTTGCTGCTTACAATATTTCAGGTTTCTGCTAGACGATTAACAGTTAAGAAATGGGTATCTGAGGAGCTGACTTATTGTTTCTTTGCACCGTATTTCCTAGATGTTTCATGAAAGCCTGAGTAGTCCACCAACTGCTAAAAATTTCATCATCTCCCATATATATAAATATGTCTGAAGTCTGCAGGATATTGTGGAAAAATAATTTTTTTTTTTTTCCTTCTCTGATGTAATATTATAACTTTAGGTTTTAGTGACAGTGCTGTGTAATGAAAATGAAATCAATGCCCTCTGTCTGAACCCTAGAAATAAACATTATAAATGTACTTAAAAACAAGACTTCATGCACTTACGCATGTGTGTATAAAAGCTTATACATTCAGCTCAGATTAAACTGGGCTCATCTCCCAAGGAAAGCCCAGAACTTCCAAATCCAAATTCTCAAAATTGAGTCAGATTCTACCCTGTGCATTCATAACATCTAAGCATACATAGGTTTATTTGCCTTGACTATTTTCTGCTTTTTTTAGTTCTTAGAGTTTTAAGATTTGTTTTCAATGATAATTGCACCTCTTTTTTTATGTGATACGAGATCCTACCAGTATTGCCCACGTGAGTGTAGTGTTCTGAGTGATACAAAGCACTCACAGAAAATAGTAAGCAAAGTGTTTCTTCCTTCATGAGGTCCCTGACCTTCTCCTGCCATACACGTCAGGGAGGTGAGCAGGGCAACAAGTATAATTATTGTACCTCATCACATTTTTTACTGGTTTTGTTTTATGTAGAACCAGCTGAGCTGTTTGCAGCTGCTGCAATGGGTTTCTAGTGCCAGCAGAGATTTCTTGGATGATCTCTGTGGAGCAGAAACCTTTAGTTATGTTATAAATACAATTCTATACCCTCGCAATGGAAGGAATGATTTGGGGCAAAAGTCTATTATTTCTAGACCAGCTTCATTTAAAGTTACTTGTTCACCTTTGCACTGCTGTTCATTGTCTGGTGGCTTTACAAAGGAGCAGCTAAGGTTTATTGAAACTTAAAAATCAATTAAAGGAAAAAATCCTGCATCTCTATATATCCATTTGTGACCTCAAAGTGGAGAAGGCACATGGATGCCAGATTGATTCCGTTTTCATCTTGGATAAATATTGATAGTGAAGTATGTTTTACAAAGATTTGCTGAAATTCCTAGAAATAATATCTACCTACAAGAGATTGTTAGTGCCCTGACCTAGCTGAAAATGAAGTATATTAAAATATTATTACCATAGAAAAAAAATTAACTGGCTGAGTGCAGTGGCTTCCAATGTCATCTCTTTGTCTGGAGAAGCACTGAGAAGGCTGCTAATGCAACTTAAATACTGCTGCTGATATGGTTCTGGGTCTGACAGTCTGAACTGAGTAGGATGTTTTCAGCTGTCAGAATGACAGTAGACTCAACATTTCATTGTCTCTATTTATACAGCAACAGTCTATATTTAGTAATCTTGGATTCTATTTAACAAGCAATACTGTTTAAAAGGAGGGGAAATAAAGGGGGGGGGGGGAGAAAAAGCTCTTGTGTTCGACAAATCTGATAAGCCATAGTCCCCTAGTACCTTAGTGAACTCTAGGAAGAGGCAGGTACAGCTGGAGCAGGGTCAGACCTGGTAATCGGTGTACTGTTTCAGGTAGAGGTGAAATAGCACACAAAAGACCCTGAATTATAAAGCAGGATTCCCAGCTAGGATTGATCATACTGTTACTTTTACTTATCACTCAAGTATTTGTCTAGCTTCTAATTGTAATGATTCTAGGAGAGTAATGTATTACTTTTAGTCATAAAGCATTTATTAGATGGAAAATATAATATAAAAGGGAGGTTTTGTTATTGCATTCAGTGAAGCCAGGGTTTCATTTGTTTCTTGGTGCTTTGTTAAAAAGCTGTTAAGAAAAGAGAATAGTCTCTACTGATAGACATGAATCTCTCTTGTACTGCTGCACATGCAGCCTCAAAGCAACCTGACATTTTAGTGAGACAAAACCATTTGATTCTTGGTAAAAGTATGGCCAGAACCCTTCTATGTTAATGCTTCAGTGGGTGCTGCATAAAATGGTTCTGTTCTTTAGGATGCAAAGGACATGTGCTTCTGGGAACATCTGGCTGGCCGTTTAGAAGATGCCAGTGATCTAAGAGTTTGAATGAGATGTCCTTTTGGGTAAATCTGTACTCATTATTTCTTTAATATTAATAGAATGAGACAGTGCATGAAATCCTGGCTCCAGCAAACTGGATGGCAGAACTCCCACTGATTTCAATATGCTTGGGCTTTTTCCTTCTGTGTCTTGGTTGCTATGACTTTTTTTCCTCCTATCAATGTTGCAATGAACTGTTCAAGGAAAGGAGAAGAGCAAGCAAACTCCACGTAATTTAAACTGTCACTCGGCAATCGTCCTGAGTAGCAGCTGAAGGAATGTGACACTCTGGTGGTCATATGCCTTGACGGTGAACTCGGACCCATAGAGACCTCTCCAAGAGTACACTTAATCAGTGTTCCTCCAGAGAGTTTCGTCATTCTCGCTTGCCTCTTGCTTATGCCACTGTAAATTAGAAGTTGTTCTGCTGAAGTTGAAGTAACTAAATCAGCATTAAGTGAGAAGAGAATGAGACTTCTGCCTCTTGATTTTAAACAAAAATAACAAAACCTTGGTTTTTTTAACACAGTTCTTTGCAAAATAACAGGTCTGGTAATTTGCAACTGAGAATAGACATTTACCTGTTAAACTGAACGACAGGCATAACTTTACCTCCCTCAGGCTATGAAGTATTGTCAAAACGGAAGGTCAAAGACGGGTGACATTTACTGACATGGGGTTTTGGGGGTTGGTTTGGGGTTCTTTTTGTGGTTGCTCTGCACTTTGTGGTGAAACTGCTCGAAAAAATCTGGATTCAATCAGGACAGGGTCATCTTCATGAAGAGACCTTTTTCGTGAGCGTTTTTACTCCACCGGTGGCCTCGTTAAACACCCTGCAAGTAGATGTTGACTTGCCATCTCCTTTAGACCTCACCTTCCTTACCTTTGGGGAACCTAAAAAGAGTTTTCGAATATGTGGCAATAGAGAGTACACAGGGGCTGTATTAATGACGAAATACGCTCAATGTTTGTTTGTTTTTCTGGTGGCCACATGTGAAGTATCTGGCCACACTTGAGAATTACTGCTGTGGATACAAAGCTGAATAGTTTGAGGTCTTCGGTTTCATGTGTTGTGCCATTGAGTTAATGTACCCTTGGCTAGACCTGCTGGGCTTTCTACTGTTGTGCGATTTTTGGAATTGCTTATTGCTGCAAGTAAATGTAAGCTGGCTGGGGGGAAAAACAAAAACAACTTATATTAACTTAGCACTGTTGAAAATAATGCAAGGTGCAAGGATAATTTGACCTCTAATTTCCCATGGAGCATAAATTCAGGAACTTGTACTGTCTGCTGCTTTGCTCTTTGTGTTTGTGTAGGAACTTCACACATCTAAGCTCCTAATCTTTGCTGTAAACTCTATTAAAATACCAGTACAAACGTTTTTAAAACTCATTCACATATAAGCAGTGATTCAGCAGTCTAAAGTTTCTTTTTGTGTGTGTGAGAGGAACGTGGTGGCAGTCACTCAATGGTAACACTTACTCTAATGATGCAGATAAATAGTGCTTGCTCTTCTCTCTGTATATACATTTATATTTCTTCCCTGCTGTGCACAATTTTAGCGCCTGATTTATCAACCTCAATTACAGGGGTAGAGCTTGATCTCTTTTCCTACATCACTTCTATATGCAGCCAGATGGGTGCATTGGCTGCCATGTTTTTTAAAAACCAAAAACACTCAGCAGCCCATCTGGAATCTCGGTTGGTGTTGGCTAAAGCCAGCATCGAGCAGAGATTCCAGATAAGTGCCAGCAGCAACACATTTCTCACTTAAAAAAAAAAAAAAAAAAAGTAATTTTCTTTTAGTTCTTGAGTTGAAACTTAAGATGGAATCAAAACCCATGTAAGTTCCAAAAATACAAAAGCATTGCAATGTTAATACAGATGCTTTCTGAAATATTCAGGGACTTTTCTGCAAATGTGCTGAGAATCCTGCAGCTACTTAAAGAGCCTGTGGTTATGCTGCACTTGAAAGCTGGATTGCAGTACATGCAGGCATGCATTTACACTGTAGTTCCAATGTAGGTAGCGCATGTACCACTAAGCATGAACTTTGGTAGTACAGGCTTCCACATGGAATACATTAGCCCAGCGGGGAATCTGATTACAGCTTTGGGTAGCTTTCCCAAAGTAAGAATGATTATTTTCAAGTGAGGTGGAGTGTGTTTGAAAAAACTGACCTTCCTGCTTAGCTGTATAAGTAGTTGTTCAATGTGGAGCTAGAAATCTCTTTCTGCTCCCCAAGTTACTGATAGCATATGCACAAGTTTTTAAGTTGTTATAATAAGCAGTGTGTGCATGGGAAGTGAGAATGTAGGGGAGAAACAAAAACAAAAAATGCCTCCCCATTATCGTGCATTTAAAGTAGATATCATATGTATATCTTGGACTGCCTGTGTGAATAAAAAAAAAATGCCTAGATTTTTGAATTTTTTTTAAAGGAATACCGTTTGATTATAGTTAATTGCTGCAAAAAGACGTGTGGGGCAATAGTGGGAAACACTCCAGGATCTAGCTTTGAATTTTTTTCTGCAGGTTTTACTCTTATTTTTTTAATGTGAGGTAAAATGGGAAGCTTTATTTTGTGACTCCGTGGAGCAAAACTGACCCATCTGAGAAGGAACTCTGTCGAACAGTACAGGGAATGCAAGGAAATTCTGTCCCCTCCAAAGTGTAATTGCTGCTGTAATTAGTGTTGTTACTGTAATTCTGCTTTTAGATCTCAACAGACTACCCCAGTGTGATTTTGGAGGGAAAGAGGTAGTAGAGCAATTTAGATTAGTAAATAGCTGTATTAATATGAATTCAGATTCTTAGTATAGTTCTACCTTTAAAGAAAAACCCAAACAAGAATGTTGGTTTTCTTTCTTCCTTAAAACTTGATGCCTAATTCTAAGTTGTTCCAGCTTTATATCCAATTTTTCAACAAGGAGTTTAAATCTGTGAATATGTATGCTCTGAGTACGTTGCAAAGCCTTATTATCATGTGCATGGGATTTTTAAGTTGTTTCCATTTTCATCCATGATGAAGTATTCAGAGACTGTATGCTAACACAAGAGCCATAATAAAGTTAGCTTTATTTACATGCAAGTTACAGGGTATAAAATTCAAGTTAATTCATACTGTTTTGCTGCATTAACTTCTCTCCATCCACTTTAGGATGCAAGAGTATTTTTGTTTCTTTAGGCTGGAAATTTACTTCTGTCTTTCAGATGGTAGAGAATAGACGGAACTGGAGACAAACACTTTGCTTCATCTGTGCGTATGGAACAATGCTGAAACCAGTGCTATACACCTCTGATTATGTTAACAAATTTGAATTTTTTTTTGAGCAAAGGCTTCCAGTATCAACTCTGAATTCTCCCCAGGCTGTCCTCTTACTTATGTTTCATCGGAAATGCAATGAAATTGCAATAGGTGAAATCCAATAGCAAATACTGTGTAACTTGGTTCTGTAGGCTAGACTGCTGTATTTAGTGGAGTGGCTGGTGGAAATGAACTGAGGAAGCCCTGCTCTGTTATAGGACTCATTGGCCTCATACCAGGAAGCAGTGGGCGTCCTTGGCAGGTCAAGGAATATGCCTCTCACGAGTGCTTTCTCACCTACCTTCTTTCACTTGTGCCCTCTTTACACAGACATGGGAGAGGAAAAACACTTTCATTGAGTACTTAAGGGAGGCAGTGGTTAAGGGCGGAGGGGCTCGATTTTTGTATGGAAAGGGGGATTTGATACATGGGAAGTTTAGATGTTGTGGACAGACTTGAGTCTGGCTGTCTTCAGTCACTCCTTTTGAAAGTGCTGTGCTTTGTCAGACTGATGTGAGGCATGATACTGAAAAGTTCTGGTGTCCTGTGATCTGTGAAATAGGCTGGGCTGGTGGGTCAATTTGTAGTACAAGTGGTTGATGCCTGGTTATTGCAAACAAAGTAAAGCTCAGAGGATTATGGGCTGAGCTTTTGAAACCTGTCTGGCTTGCTACCAAAAGGGTGCCACTGACATTAGACGGTTCCTTAGCCACAGAAAGTTTTATTGTAATCTTCAGTATTAGTTTAAAACAGTACTACAAAATGCAAAAGTCCAATATCTGTTTACAGTTTAGGTACTCTGTTTTATTTAGTGTTCTTTGCAGTGTGTCCGTTTAAAGTGGTATTTGTGTCTTGTACAGCAGTGGAGAAAGACATTTGAAATTAGAGTGACATAACTGTGAAACATAGAATCATAGAATTGTTTAGGTTGGGGAAGACCTTTAAGATCATCAAGTCCAACCATTAACTGAACACTGCCCAGTCCACCACTAAACCCTGTCCCCAAGCACGACATTTACACATCTTTTAAATACCTCCAGGGATGGTGACTCAACCACTTCCTTGGGCAGCCTGTTCCAGTGCTTGACAACCCTGTTCGTGAAGAAATTTTTCCTAATATCCAATCTAAACCTCCCCTGCTGCAACTTGAGGCGATTTCCTCTTGTTCTATCACTTGTTACTTGGGACAAGAGACTGACCCCCACCTTGCTATAACCTCCTTTCAGGTAGTTATAGAGAGTGATAAGGTCTCCCCTCAGCCTCCTTTTCTCCAGACTAAACAACCCCAGTTCCCTCAGCCGCTCTTGATAAGACTTGTGCTCTAGACCCTTCACCAGCTTCATTGCCCTTCTGTGGACACGCTCCAGCACCTCAATGTCTTTCTTGCAGTGAGGGGCCCAAAACTGAACACAGTACTCAAGGTGCAGCCTTACCAGTGCTGAGTATGGGGGGAACAATCACTTCCCCGCTCCTGCTGGCCACACTATTTCTGATACAGGCCAGGATGCTGTTGGCTGCCTTGGCCACCTGGGCACACTGCTGGCTCATATTCAGCCGGCTGTCGACCAACACCCCCAGGTCCTTTTGCATGAGGCAGCTTTCCAGCCACTCTTCCCCAAGCCTGTAGCGCTGCATGGGGTTGTTGTGGCCCAAGTGTAGGACCTGGCACTTGGCCTTGTTGAACCTCATACAACTGGCCTCGGCCCATCGATCCAGCCTGTCCAGATCCTTCTGTAGAGTCTTGCTACACTCAGGCAGATTCAACACTCCTGCCCAACTTGGTGTTGTCTGCAAACTTACTGAGGGTGCACTCGATCCCCTCGTCCAGATCATTGATAAAGATATTAAACAGAACTGGTCCCAATACTGAGCCCTGGGGAATAGCACTTGTGACTGGCCGCCAACTGGATTTAAGTCCATTCACCACAACCCTCTGGGCTTGTCCGTCCAGCCAGTTTTTTACCCAGCAAAGAGTACACCCATCTAAGCCATGAACAGATAGTTCCTCCAGGAGAATGCTGGGAGAAATGGTGTCAAAGGCTTTACTAAAGTCTAGGTAGACAACATCCACAGCCTCTCCCTCATCCACTAAGAGGGTCACCTTGTTACAGAAGGAGATAAGGTTAGTCAAGCAGGTCCTGCCTTTCATAAACCCATGCTGACTGGGCCTGATCACCTGGTTGTCCTGTACGTGCCATGTGATGGCAATCAAGATGATCTGCTCCATAACCTTCCCCGGCACTGAGGTCAGACTGACAGGCCTGTAGTTCCTCGGATCCTCCTTCCGGACCTTCTTGTAGATGGGTGTCACATTTGCTAACTTCCAGTCAACTGTGACCTCCCCAGTTAGCCAGGACTGCTGGTAAATGACGGAAAGTGGCTTGGTGAGTACTTCTGCCAGCTGCCTCAGTACCCTTGGATGGATCCCATCCGGCCCCAGAGACTTGTGTGTGTCTAAGTGGTGTAGCAGGTCACTAACCACTTCCCCTTGAATTGTGGGGGCTTCATTCTGCTCCCCGTCCCTGTCTTCCAGCTCAGGGTGCTGGGTACATGGAGAACAACTGGTCTTACTATTAAAGACTTCAGGCAAAGAAAACATTAAGTACCTCAGCCTTTTCCTCATCCTTTGTCACTATGTTTCCCCCTGCATCCAATAAAGGATGGAGAGTCTCCTTAGCCCTCCTTTTGTTGCTAATCTATTTATAGAAACATTTTTTATTGTCTTTTATGGCTGTAGCCAGATTAGGTTCTACTTGGGCTTTGGCCCATCTAACTTTCTCCCTGCATAACCTCACGACATCCTTGTAGTCCTCCTGAGTTGCCTGCCCCTTCTTCCAAAGGTCATAAACTCTCCTTTTTTTCCTGAGTTCCAGCCAAAGCTCTCTGTTTGGCCAGGCCGGTGGTCTTCCCTGCCAGCTCATCTTTTGGCACAAGAGAACTGGCTGGGGCTGCAGGAGCACAAATAGGGCCAGAATCTTCCGACTTCTGTTTTGAATTTTCCAGGTTGTGTTTCTTTAAAACTGGAATAACTTTGAGCAGCCAGAAAATGCTAAAGCTTTAGCATAATGATGTGTGGGTGTGGTGCCAGGAACTGTTATTTCCCTTGAGAATATTTGTCATCCTTTGAATAAGATCAGAAATAGATTGGAGCACTCACTACTATGAGTTTTTCTTCTTGGTATTTATTTTATTCTTTTGTTAGATGCTGTTCACCTTATTGTTTCCTCCTCCTCCCAATACCTCTTACTCCTCCTGCATGTTTAGTCTCCAGCTTGTCCTGTCTGCCTTGTGGGTTATGACCTGTCTTGGCCAGGAACCTGTGAATTCCTGGAAGGGAAGTGGTGTCGTTTGTTCCTCCTGCACCTTGCACACCAGGGCTCTGAGCTTGTGAGTGCGCTCCGAGGCATTGCTCTAATGCAATGGTAAATACTCCTGCCTACTCTTCTGGTGTATTTCTCATCTAAAGATGATTCTAGCTTAAAAGAGAAAGAAAACCAAACAAAAGAAACTGCCTACCCAGAAACAGTTCCGTACACTGAAAGTAGGATATACCCCCCGCCCCCCCGCCACCATCCTTGTTGAACACTGATCAAGCCAGTTCAGTTGAGAAGCGTCCTGAAGAATGATGCTGTAGTTGATGCTGTAGTTAATGCTACAGTTAATGCTAATGGGAGTCTGTGTTGTAACCTCTGAAACCTTCTCATCACCTGGACTTTCTTAGGTGGTGTTGCCAGAAGGGGAATTTGGCTCCCAACTTCTTTTGGCTGGAAGGAAAAAGGAGAGGGGCTTCTCTTAAATTTATTTTAACCTGTTCTGGAAAGCTAGTCTTAAACCATGTGTACCCTGTTTAATCAGTAGTCTGGGCACAATTCTGCTGCATAAGCATAGATAGGCATATAGTACCTTTCAAAATGCTGTAGGGTATTTGAGACAATGCCTTAGGGTCAGCAAATCTGGCACAGGACCTATGGGATACCCAGGTCCTTCTGAAGCAGCCTCTAGAGCCCTGGTGAGTTATCTGAGAGCATCTCAGATGGCACGTGAATGAGAAACTATATAGTTTCATGTGTTTTCCGCCCACATTAGACATGCAGTTGCTGGATTGTGTGCTGATGGAGAGAGGAAATATCTTCATCTGTCTATTAGAATGAACATGGGACAGCTTGGGTACCACGTAAGCAAAATTGGATCTCATCATCCATAGCTCATTTTTATTAACTTTGATACCAATATCAGCATTTCATAAATGAGAACAGCATCTCATATCAAGCCAGCTTTCTTTTCTGCTGCTCAGTTGATCTGATCTGGGTGGCAACAGGCCACTAACTAAAGGCATAATTTTGGTTAGTACTCCAGCTTTATTTTTCCTTATTCAGGAAGTACTGTCAATATATACATGTTTTTACTGGCCTTTTCTGTTTACACGGGTGCTTGTTTCTCGCCCATGGCAGGTTGCTCTAAGGACTTTCTCAAGTATCTGTACTTTCAGTGTCTCTTGCAACTTTTTTTTTGTTGTTGTTGTTTTTTATTACAGGGAAACAATATTCTTTGTGCTTTATTTCTGGCAGGATTGTTAAAATGGGACTGTGAGCTTAATTTTTCGCTGGTAGGGAGCTTCTTGCTCTCCACCAAAGTGGAATTCCTTGTTCTTATATATATCTCGTTCGTTTTTTTCAGTGTCCCCAAGGAATTTAGAATATGCAGCGGTTAATCATGTCCTATTTTTCTATGCAATTGCAACTTCGCAACTTGTCAATTTTTCGTGCATGTAGACTCCCAATACACTTTTGTGTTGGTATTTGGAGAGAGGAAGTGTGTATGTGTGTTTGTATTTGGCACTAGGAATTTACAAGACCTGTAAGAGGCTATTTTGCATATCTGGAATTGAAGTGATTCCTTGTATTAGTATGATTCTTTGCCTGTAGAAAACCTGGAGTGCTAATGACGACTGCTGTCCTGTGTGGACAGGATAATGTACCTTTGTTTAGAGTTGTTCTCTGTTGTCTGCTCAATAATTAGTAGATGGAAGAACAGTTCTAAACTGTGTTTATTTAATTGTAAAAACTTGCAACAATCGATAGACATGGTTTAGCACAGAAGTCAGATCTGCAGTACACAGCAGATGCAGCTATCTCCCAAGTAGCATAAGGATGCCTAATAAATAAGCTCATATCCCTGAGAAAATTATGCTGTGTTTTGAGGGGATACATGTTATCTCCTTTTATCAGCTTCTGAGCTGCTGTTGTCATGCTCTCTACATGGGATTAGTAATAGTGGGATTAGTAATAACATACTATAACTAGGCAAAGGGAAGGGAGACAACACATTATAAAGCTGCATAGTGCCTCCAGGAGGAAGGGTGTTTTGAGTATTTAGAGGTCAGCTGTTTATGCTATGTTTGGTGTGGGGATTTTTTTTGAGGGCAGAGAGGACAGCTGTAGTTGTATGTTCTGTTGCTGTTGACAGTACTAGGCATCTAATTTTGCTGGTTAAATGTGTTGTAATGAAAATCATAATAGGCTTTTTTTTTTTTTTGAATGGCCATGTGTTTGGTCCTTGACACTTTTCTCTTCTGTAAGATGCTGCTATTTTCAGTTGCTACTTTCCCCAATGATTTTGGGAGGGAAGGGGTTGTTCCTTAAGGCTTTGTTCTTGGCCCCTTTGCTCTTCACCTTGATCTTCAGGTAATTTCTTCAATTCATAGCTGAATCAATGATAGCTGAGGTTATCATATCTCTGTGCAGATGATTTGTAAAAGTGTCCCTCTGTCCTCTGCTAAGCTTCTGCTTTTCAATCTTGCGTATTGGCTCGTCTCTGTAAAATGCCTTACAAATGTCTTCGTGGAGCAAATAGTGTTATAGGAGCCTCAATATCTCCTTTGGCTCAGGACCGCACCAGGCAGGTTATTCTGAATTTCCTCCATTTCTCCAGGGTATTTTCTTGTTCAGGCATTTCTCTGCTAACCTGTTCTGATTAATATATATTAAGTAAATCTGTCTTCTCCGTCATACTCATTACTCCTGTTGGTCCAGCTGTGAAACACTTTTACTAACCTACTTGTCCATGAAATTCCCTTCTTAGAAATCCCCTGTAAACTTCTCATCCAGTTATTGTGTCTGATGGATACTTTTTGTCACTCTTGAAAGCTATACATAACTGTGACCCTCTCCATTTAGCTTCACTTGCCAGGCTTTTCAAGGTCTCCTGTCACTTCTGCTCTGCTGCTTGCTTGTCAGATGCTTCACAATCCATCTTTGTGCCACCTTCTCTGTGCCTCCCTATATGTTAATTTGTGACCTCCCTGCGTTTGTCTGCACAGGTCCCTATCCTGTCTGCTTTGTAAGTCCCTCTTGAAGACCTATGTGTACCATGCTGCTCAGTGAACCGAGCTGACAGATGTACAAATTGCTGACTGTTCCCTGAATCAAGGTTCAGAAAAGTGTTTGGAAAATGCCTCACATCTATATTTGCTGGCAGCACCCACAAAGCAATAATACTTGAAGTGGAAATCAGTCTGACTTCTTGGTACAACTTCTCCACTTGTAACTCCTGGCATGGATGGCTGAATCATCTTCGTCTAAACAGACAGTACTGTGAACAGATGGTAAATAATTTACGAAAAGTGAAGCTATGAGCAGGCCTAAGATTGAACTTCGTGTCATATCTTCCTTAGTGTCATAGATGTAGACTTGCAGCTCTGAATCACAGCAGACTATACTCCATTTATAAGATGAATTTTAAATCATTTAAAAGTAAATGAGACAAAGCTGAATTTCTTGAATTAAGCTAATAACAGGCAATGATCCCCCAGAACAAAGGGCTGTGAAGGGACTGAAAAGCATTGCCAGAAATTCATCTTCTGCCTCTACCCAGAAGCCCTGGTCCAAAGTAATGCCGAAGCCACTTGTCATTTTCACTTCAGCTGTTCCACTGACACATTCAAACGCAGCACGAGATGCTGTGTCAGAAAGTTTCTTGATGTTTGAAGAAACAGCATTAACTCTGAATTCGGGAAGGTACTGCAGGAAGAATAAATTCAATATTTTAGAAGAGGCCATACTGCTAACTGTGTGCTTTAGGAATGTTTACCAACAGTGCTACCTCTGTAAACTTGGGGTGACTTTGATAAGGGTCCCCACTGTCCAAGATCACAGCATCTGCTAGCATTCAAGAGAAATGCAGGGGTCTGCAGTCCCTGGGTAAGTTACAAACCTGTTCCTGGTTATAATAAGAGACTGAAGGTACTAAATGACGTTATTCCACAATTTATTATAGTTACCCTTGTAGGTGTGTTTAGTTTTTTTGTTGGTTCCCCCCCACACACTAGTTTAC
Source organism: Aquila spilogaster (assembly GCA_024606505.1). Lineage (NCBI taxonomy): Eukaryota > Metazoa > Chordata > Aves > Accipitriformes > Accipitridae > Aquila > Aquila spilogaster. Next base: position 19,616,816 of record JANHGO010000043.1, read on the forward strand.
AGAAATGTGATTCTCTCTAAAGCATTTTTAGGGGAAACACAGAGTATTAGTGCTCGTTGATGTCATACTCCAATATGTAGAGCACTATATTATCTTTCAGTCCTCATGTGATTGCTTTGAAAGCAGAACCAAGATAAAAATGAAGGGATGCTTTGACAGTCAGCAACACATGTTTACAAATAACCAATTGAAGGCTGCATTATCTCAGTGCTGTATTTTCAACATGCAAAACTGGTACTAGCTCTTGCAGGGAGAAGGTGATCTGGGACAGCATAACAGATCTTGGAGAAAAATAAAGGGAAACAAAGAGATACAGTATGTTTTCTCCTGTCTTTTTGATCAGTCAAATCTGTCCAGATGTTTTGCATCTCCCACAGCAGTTAAGGTATTGGCTGGGAATAGCTGCCCAGTTGCTCCCTGCAGCAGCTGTCTGTCACAGGCTGTGTTGGCTGAGGACTGCCTGATCCCTTTTCATGTAAAAATGAGTGTATCTTTGCTGAAGTCAGCAGGCTTAATATTGACTTTTCTGGCTTGAAGTAGTCACAGTTCTTTTGAATAATTCCCTGTTCTAGAAGAGACCATTATTGACCTTTGGAGGATTCTGCCACTGCTTTTCTCCCAATATAGACACTTTTTCCAACTAAGATCTCATTTTTGGCAATGCCTATGGATCTGTTGACAAGACTTAGTGGAACCATTGCTTAACTAGTGGCTTGTAGCACAGCCTGCCCAGACTAGCCATGCTGTGCATCAATACCTGCAGTTGCCCTAAGTAATTGCAGTTTTGCTCACCTTTGGGTATATGTACAATAGGGACTGTGTAACCCTTTGACCAAGTGCGTTCTTATTTACGGAGCCAGAACACTCCAGAGAAAAAATAGTTGGTGATATTTGCTAGAAGAAAACTTAGTCCAAATGGTATCTGACATACTACAGTCAGCGTTTAGCTCTAAGATGTAATACAGAAGGGAGTTTCATGGTGATTGATATGGGAAAAGTCTTAGATTCAGTTGTAGATTATACACTTCTTTTTTTTTTTCTTTTTAAGATTCATTCTAAAGTATTCTTTGAACTTGCACCCTTTAATCAAAAAAGTCAGTGGTAAGGCTGTTCTGCAGTAGTAAGTAACAACAGTATTCCTCATTAGTCATGAAGACAGATTTCAGTCAAACTGATGAGTAGAAATTTTGTTTGGAATATCAAACTAGTGATAATGTAGAAGTTTTATCACAGTAATTTCTTTTTTTTCTCTTTAGTCAGCCTTGTCGCTAATGGTACAACTTAGATGATGGTTCCTGCACAACGAGAAAAAGGGCATAATTCTGCCAAATGAGAAGTTACATGATTCATTACAAGGACCCTTAATTTGCCTTATTAATTTTTTAGGAGTAATTTGTGAAATCTATTAAGCATGGTAGTCTTGCTGGAAACATAGTGTGATCTCAAAATTGCAAAAATTCTCAGAATTATTTTTGAGATGAGTGCTATCCTGTGCTAAAAATATGTTGCACTACTGCAATCATTTCGTAGCTGGATTCACTCCATCACACAAGCTCTTTATCTGAAATTGCTATAAGCCATAACATAAAGCTTTTTACTTGCACACATCTAATTGAGGGAATATTTATTTGGTGCATATTAAATTCAACTGGCCTACTTCTGAAGGAATATTTATTACTTTAAATTTCAGTACTTTGAAGAGAGAAGTTTTAGAACAACTCTTATTCATATGACAAATATAATTAGAAACTTGTATTTTCGTTCCTGTAATATTTGAAAGGGAGTAGTGTAGTGTTTGACAGATAGGTATAGTAAATCATGATTTGTTGACAAAATTAAACTGTAAATGAAAATTTAACTTTTATTGGGCACATTTTGAAACAGTTTACAGGATACGCATGGAATTTCACAGACAAATCTGATGTGTTATAGCTTAGAGCTTATAATGCAGCAAAGTCTACTCTGGCTTTTACAGCTTTATCATGCATTATGGATACATCGTTCCCTACTGTTGGCTTGGGGAAGCAGTGTGGCTAACAATCCCAACCTCTTCTTATAAACTCTTGGATTTTTTTATGCATATAGAACAATGTCAAGAACCAAACTGTCAACAACCAAAGCTATGTCTCAGATACTTACTAAATACAAACCGACCTGTTAGCTCTCACTATGGCCATAAAGCTGTGTGTATTGGTTTTGCATGGCAAGGTTTTCGTAGCGGGGGGTGGTGGTGGTGGTGGTGGTTACAGGGGTGGCTTCTGTGAGAAGCTACTGGAAGCTTCCCCCATGTCCAATGGAGCCAATGCCAGCTGGTTCCAAGACAGACCCACCACTGGCCAAGGCCGAGCCCATCAGTGATGGTGGTAGTGCCTCTGGGATATTTTAAAAGGGAAAAAATGTTGCAGTGGGCACAGAAAGTGCAGCCAGAGAGAGGAGTGAGAACATGTAAGAGAAACAGCCCTGCAGACCCCCAGGTCAGTGCAGAAGGAGAGGGAGGAGATGCTCCAGGCGCCGGAGCAGAGATTCCCCTGCAGCCCGTGGGGAAGACCA
>JANHGO010000043.1:19619465-19684516 GCA_024606505.1 Aquila spilogaster
CTCCAGGTGCCTGCAAGGTAGGCCAGGGTATGCTTATGCAGGGGACTTGTGGATTAGCATAAGTGAAGCACTAAAGATGCCTAGCGCAAACCCGAGTGCCGGGCTGCCCCCGCTCCTCAGGGTCGTCCTGAAAGCGCCTTAACCCCACCCCGAGCCTCGCTCCCCCACGTGGTTTCTTTCTTTATTCGCTTCCCGGCTTTGCCCCCTTCCAGTGGGGGTCGCGGTGGGACGCGCTCTCCGCTGCGTGTTGGGTGCGGGGCCGCGCGTGGGTCGGGGCCCCGCGGCTCCTCCCGCGTGCTGCTGGCGCTGCCCGGCCGTGTGCTGCTCCGCGTGTGCAGGCGGGAGCGGGGCTGCCGTTCTCGAAGCGTTGCAGCAACTTCCACTTCTTTTTTTTTTAAACGGACTTCATTTTTATTTTATTTCTGTTTCAAACCTCCAGCGCGGAGCTGAGCAGGTAGAGCCGCCCTATCCCGGTCTTTCCAGCAGCTTCTCGGATGGTGAAATGATTGGAAGCAGAAAGAAAATAAGCTGGAGAGAGGGTTAATACCTCTGCAGCTCTTGAAGAAACATTTATCTCCTTTGTATTGATTTCTTCTCAATTCCAGCCCTCAGAGTGAAGCCTTTCTCTCTGGTTCTGATATATATTGCACAGTAATTACATCTAGAAGGCAGGCTCTAGGCACGCTTGAGGAAAACAAGCTGCGATGTAGGCTTAATATGACAATATTGTGAGACTTTCAGATTTAGATCAGTGGTGTTTGAACCTGCTAACATTTGCATTGTGGTTTGAATATCAGGGAGTAGCGGGTCTGTGGCTGTTCGCTGCGTGTAGGTGAACTCTTCAATGCCAGAAGCTGTAAAACAGCTGTGTAATACTTGGGGGTGTCTCAGGGCCGTCCATCGCTAAGGGTTTGCTTGGGAAGCACACTGTTGTGCAGACTGCATTTATTCTTCGTCCACGGAAAACCATGTCAGACTGCAGTCACTTTGCTGCTCTTTCACGTCTTCTCCTGAAAAGCAGCAATTCCTGGGGTGTGTGTGTGTGTGCATGTGTGCGTGAGGGGTAAATGCGCTCCGGACTCTGATCATGCATGGGAGATGCCCGAGGCAGGGAAGCTGCAGGGAGGATCTCAGTGGACTAGAACAGGACATTGGTGCTGACAACATCCAATGGCAAATCATTGGAATTTGTGTTGGCGGGGAATCCCAGCCGTTATTAACCATTTAGTATCTACTATGAGTGTTTCAGTTCCTTTCATGCTGTTTCCTGAGGATCTAAGGTGTGTGTTATTTTGTGTGCTAAGTAACAAGCATCCTTCCCCCCTCTGCTTCGTATCCGGCTCTCTTTAAGTATAAGAGGTCACTATTTGTTTTCTCCCCTCTAATGCACTTTGTGATGAAGCACAAAGGGTATTTTTTCTTCAAAGAAATAAATGAACCATGCTCCAAACAAGTCTTTGCAGTATCTTTTATTAGGATTGCAGTCAATGCTCACTGTGTAGGTAGATGTGTGTGTTGCTGTCCCTTTGGTTGCACTAAGAGGAAGGAGTCATCCTTGAGCACACAAATCCATAGGTAAGGTTTTGCTGTTTCCAAAGTGTTAAGTTCGGTGCATTTCTCTGTGGGCTTGTCACTGGTAATTGCATTGCTTAATAAATCAAACCAAGACAAGGTAGAAGAGGTTGTTTCCATGGGGTCTGTTTGCTCATTAATCTAAATTCACGGTACCAAAAATCAGTAAGATGTAAATAGTAATCTTGCTGTGATACCCTTCTACGTAGTTTCTCAGCGCTGCGCTGAGAGAGAAATACTTTCTTGTGAAGGAAAAAGTGCACCTCTGTGCGTTTGTGGCTGTTGCTGTGACAATGCTGTCATCTCTGGGTGATAATTGTTGGTGTTTCCTTTGACAAGATGCATAAACCTACATTAGCTCTGTCTTAATGGATGAAATTGTCGCTGTCCTAGTGCTTGTCTCTAAATGGGTTTTGGGTTTTTGAGTCTTCGTACTTCCGAGTGGAGCGGTAATCCTGCTGTAACTATTTTGTCTGGAGGAAAAAATAGCCTCAGAGCTTTTCTTACGAACTCATCAAATGCTCCTTCAGCTGTTTTATCAAGGTGCTGAGAAGACCGCCTTTGTTTGTTCAAGGTTTTGCAGAAGAAGGTGTGTTGTGCACGTAGAGAAATACGGAACGTACAGGAGAGGGCCCTCCAAGACTTTATTTAGTCCTGTGGCTTTTATGAAGATGACACTTCTTACATTTTAATTATCCCTTATTTTCAGTGCCTTCTTAAAATACACTTTGCATTCCGGGAAGCCGCTAATGGAGTCCTTGCAGATAAAGAATGTTGAATGAGCCTTCCCAGGCTGTGCAAGCCGAGCCGGCTGGCACACTTCTGGGGGCAGCTCAGGGAGAGCTTTGCTGTCTATGCAGGAGCAGGTTTGCAGGAGCTGAGCTGTGGTTAATGCAGCCGGAACGTGGCTTTCCGAGTCCTCAGGCAGTCAGAGGAGCTGCCTGCACTGCCGGCCAGAGAGCGAGAGGACCCCAAAGTTAGGGAGGGAGCAAGAGGCCTCATGGAGGGGAGGCACTTACAAAAAGTAAATGAATGCAAGTTAAGGTAACTGGGGTTTAGTCACATCAGGGCATTGGAGTGATTCAGGTTTGTGTGTGTTCAGACTGGGGATGCTGCTCTGCTTGGGAGAGGGAGGGAAGCTTGTGCCTGTGTGCATGGGCTAGGGCATCTCTGGCTGTTCTCTCATGCCCTAATTGCTCTCCTTTTTAACAAGGAAATGGGGATGGAGGGATTTTGTAATTAAAAAAAAGTATGTTCTGGTCAGAGCAGTGAGGCACTTATTGTGGGTCTGGTGCAGAGGTGCTATCTTTTTGCTCGCTGTCCCTCCTATATTGTGTTGGGAGCCTCTGCTGAGCAGCTGGGGCCTGCTGTGCTCCGCAAAGGGTTATCCCATCACCTCCGCTCCTCTGCCTTGAGTGCTGGAACAGCTGAGCATTGGGAAATAAAGTGCTTTAGTGCAGCACAAAAAAGAAACCAGTGTTAAGCTCTTTGCTCACCATTTAAACCTAGAACCGGAAGCACAGGGAGATTTTGGGACCGTAGAAATCACTGCAAAACACCGATTGATTTCAGTAGGGTGGTGGCTTTGCTCACTGCTTCTGTCTCTTTAGTGAGGGACGTGGTGTCTTTAGTTATATGTGTGCCCTTAGTTAAAGCTGTGCTGTTATAGGGATGCTCGAGTTTGGTTGGGGTTTGTATCCAATTACAGCAAATCCAGATAACAGTGAGGGCCCTGTTCACCTCTTGATCAGCACTCCAGGACTAACTTGGGGTTTTCTGAAATAGTGTTATTAAAGTTGGCTCTAGATTCAGTGTTTGGGTTTCATGGTTAAGCTAAAGAAATGACTTCAGACTATTAATCTCAACTTTCCTTGGAAAAAATGCTAATCATTTGGTTGCTGCTCTTTAGCAGCCAAATGAACATGTGGCATGATGTGATCTAAAGCCTAAGGGTACAGTAATAGCACTGTTCTTTAGCTAATATATCACATTAATCTGTGAAATTATGGAAAAAAAATGATACTTAGTTCTGTTTGCCCAAGTTGCTGTCCTTCCATTTTCAAAGATTAGAGTTGCTGCTGTGTGTTGACCAAACTGTAATTATTTACATTTACGTGCTGTGGTACTCACACTGTTGGCTACAGTCAAACTTTTAAGTATTTTCGGAATTGGAATCTCACCTGAAAACAAAAATCCTTGAAAGGTATTCAGGCATCTGAGGATGTAGGTGTGCTCCACGTGGGTTAGTTTGTGCTTTTACATATCTCTTCTGGGGTCTGCTTTAGGTACCTGTACCTTTACAGATGGTTTCCCTTCACTAGATAACCTCCTGTTGATGTTTCTTCCAAGTGAGACTTGTAGGCCCATGTCATATTGCACTGGGCTGGCAGGGATGTGACTCCATGGATTGCCAGGAGGGATCAGCCTGTGTCGGCTTGGTGGAGATGTGGGGTGATAGAAGCAGAGCAGAGGAAGAGGATGGCAATTAGTGCATGTTTTCATACTGAGGTGAGAAACCCGGGCTGTGACCACCTGGAGACAGCCAGCTAGAGAGTAACTTGTATGAAGGAGGCTAGTTTTTACCTTATGTTGATGAACAGCTGGAAACAACCAGAGAAGCTATCCTTGGGTATAGTTAACTTTCATAGAATCATCATAGAATGGCTTAGGTTGAAGGGGACCTTGAAGACTACCCAGCTCCAACCCCATGCCATGGGCTGGCTGCCCCTCACTAGCTCAGGCTGCCCAGGGCCACATCCAGCCTGGCCGTGAGCACTTCCAGGGATGGGGCACCCATAGCTCTGCGCAGCTGTGCCGCTGCCTCACTGCCCTCTGAGTACAGAATTTCTCCCTAATACCTGACCTCAATCTCCCCTCTTTTAGCTTAAAGCCATTCCCCCTTGTCCCATCATTTACCTTACCCATTACTTGGTAGCTTGTGGTAATGCTGGTGCTTGTTACTCATGTAGCCACCTAGACTCCTGACCCATGGTAAGTCAGTATGGCTCCTTCCTTCCAGTGTTGCTCACATGGTGTGGCTCTGCAGAGCAGCCTAACCCCACAGCAGTGAGTTGTGCCTCAGGGTACTTGCCATTCTGTGTACACTCCTGTTTATGCACAGCTGATGGGGTGCAGTGGATTCCTGTTTTGTTTTTTTTTTTTGCCTTGAGCTGTGAGGTGTCTGTAGTCTAAGCGGAGACACTTCCCACCCAGAAAATGAACAGATGAATGGGGGCACAGAATGTGAACAAAACAGTGAAGGTACTGAGATACTCTGTGGGTATTGCTGTTTTGGTTTTCCTTTTCTCTGGTTCTTTGCAGTACTGTTGGGAAAGCAGTGGTGGAGAATCATCTCCACATCTGATTGAGGGAGGACGGAGGACACAGCAGTAAAAAAAAAAAAAAAAAAAGGCATATGTACAATCTCTGTAAGATATGTCTTTATTACGCTGAATGGGCACACCTTTGGGCAATCTGAATTAGTCTTTGAGAGAGCTATGGCTGAAGTAAAATCAGCTGGTACGTGGCCTTGTTGTTTTTAATGTGGTTTTATTATGCATCTCTAAGCTTGCTTGGGAGTTGAAGCACTAGTGTTCTTAATTATCAAGTCATTTGAATAATGATGAACCATTTTCTAGAACCTAAAACTTGACCACATCGTGCACCTGCCAGCAGAACTGACACACAAAATCTCAATTGACGTGGGTGTTGCAGTTTTTCTATGCATAAATGCTGCAGTGATGCCTGAATATGTTTATCCTGTGCCAGTGTCTGCTTCGAGGGACTTTGCATTCATAGCATGGAGGCCTTTCTAAAGAAAATCTAGGTGTTTTGAGACTTGGATGCTTAGCTGAGGAAAGCTGCTTTGAAAAATCCTTTTCAGAGCTTGCAGATAGGTAATGAATGAGACCTTGAGCTCTGAAGAGCTGCACTGGTATTTTGAAGCGGAACATGGGATGTTATTTGGTCTTGTGGCAGCTGTTTTGTTCTCTTTTTGGAAATAAAATGTCTGTTACAGTTCTTGTGTTGGAGCTGGTTTATTCTGCTGATGGTAAGGGGCAGCTATCTGATAACTCCTTGCAGGGAAAGTGGGAGGTTGTTCAGTTTTCCCTCCTTCACTTCTTCCATCCTTTGTCCTTGCAGGAGGCTTGGAAGCGACACTGAAAATAACCTATTACTTGCTTTAGTCACAGCACTGCCTAAACTGTTTGCTCCCACAAAAGCATTTACCATTTGGATTGTTTTTTAGCAGCCTGCCATCTTAGACCTGGAGTTCAGTGACTGGTTTCTGTCAGGCTGGTAGAAAAGCAGTGTTGACCGTCCCAGGGTGGAAGAGGCCTTTGCTGCAAGCAGTGGTGAGTAAGCAAGCAAGATTGGAAGGCAAAATCAATTGTGCCCTGCACGCTCAATAAGCTGTTTTTCTACTGAAGAAGTAAACAGAAACTCTTCTGTCCCAATACTTGCTTTCTTCGGACCTTATTTGACTTCTTATGAGTAAAGATGTCCATGCAGAAACCCCTGCAGCACCAAGGACCAGTGCTCTACTTTGAGTCACGGTTTGGTATACTTAGAGATACTCTCCTATTAAATCTATTTTAAAGTAACTAATTACACCATTACACTAAGTACATCATTGTAGAGCAAGTTTATTGTTTGGTGGGGGTTTTTTTGTTTATTTTCAGTGGATCGATGTCTGTATCAGCCTCAGCTTTGTGGACCTCAGCATGCAACTGCTCCTTCCCACCAACCTCTTGCCTCTTCATTCTCTGTGGTTGGATGTCTTTTCTATCTCCCTCGCTCCTGTGGGAAACTTCAAGTCCAGACAACAAAGATGGGCAGTAGCTTTCAAACAGTTAAGTGCGGATCTACATTGCTATCACAAATGAGTTTGAGGATTATTTTCTCTGTTGACTTTCATTGGTATTTAGATTCCTATGGTTCTTGTAGCCTCCTGGAGACTGTAGTACAGGTGTGCTCCAGTCAGAGTAGAAATGAGGTCTGGGTGGCATAACTGTCTCTGAAACATTGCATCCATTTGTAGATGGAATGAGGGATAGGGTGGAACTTCTCTGCTTGTGGCTACAAGTGCTACAAGTAACCAGTTTAGTTATTATTCTTACAGTGCTGGAGCTTGTGTGTTTTGTATTTAAATCCATGTTTAAAATACAACATACAACTAAAATTTGCCTGTTGACAGCAGTTGCATCATCTTTTAATTGGCGAGAATTGCTAATGGAGTATTCAGGTTCTAAAATTAGTTGTTTATTTTTCTTCTCTTCTTTTGCCCCAGGGTTTTGCATCAGATTGTATGGCTTCTGTAGATCTGTTTGTGTTCCAGCACAACACCTTTGTGCAGTTTTAGCTATTTAAGTAAGTGTTAAAAACACAGGCTCCGGTGACAGCAGTTTCAGAAGCTGTGACTTTTTAAATCGTTTCTTACAAATTTGTTTATGCATTGTAAAATGCTTCTCTTTTGTTTACTGTGAATTAATTCATTGTTATCTTTGTAAACCTGGGGCGCAAAATGTTGCACGCTTACAGTGTTTTATCTTAACATAATGGCAGGTCCTCAGCTTTTGCAATTTGCCGTAGCACGGTTGATGCTACTGTTTCTGTGGCAGCTTTTGTCAGGTGAGGATTTGTGCTGTAGCCCTTGAGATTGTTCTGAAAAATGGCCACGTGTGTTCTTTACGGTATTTCCACGGGCTGCCTTTGTCAAAGGTGCGTGGTTTTGATACAGTCTCTGTACTTCATGGGGAGTTTTTCTTCTGCCGTGTGATGAAATGTAGAACCACATCTGTGTGATTCTTCGGGTGAGAAGCAGAGAGGTGCAGTTCTTCTGTTAAAATCCTGCCTTTCTGGAGGGATGCTCGTCATGCACAGCAGCCCTTGGAGTCATTCCGGTGGGTTGTACTCTGTTCTTTGACCAAAGCTGTGGCTGTTGCAAAGGAAGGTGTGAGACTTACTGTCAACAGATGCCTTTTTTTAAACAGAGATTATTTGCTTTATGCCTCTTTTGAAGCCAGAACCAACTTCTTTCCATTGAATAAAGCAGCCACCAAAAATGAAGAAACCGAACAAGTGGTTATTACAAATATTTTATGATGATCATTCTGCATTAACTCTGTGGATGTTAGGTGCAAAGCTCAACCTGCAAGCATAGAGCTGTGTTAACAACAGTCCTGTATCTGTTCTACTTTTCTCTACCAGTTTAAAGAGCCCTCTGGTATTTTCTTCCAATGAAAGTACTTACACACTGCAATCAATCCATATCACAGTGTCCTTCTGATTAACTCAGTGACCTGAGCTGCACAAGCCTCTTGCAATCAGATCTTATCCAGTCTTTGAGTAATTTTTACAGACACTTTTTTGGACTTTTCTCCAGGTTTTTATGTAACTTATTTTTAGAAAGGTGCACACCAGAGCTAAGCGTGGGTCTTACTCATATCTTATATGCACAATGCTGCTGCCCTTTCTGTTTGTCCAAGGATTTTCAGTGGCCTATTTTTCTGCCACAGCAAGAAGGCTCACGTTGATTGTTTGCCTAGCATGACTTCTAGATGGCTATCGGAGCCAGTGCTGAACAAAATAGTCTGCTGTTGACTGGATCTGTCCTGCAACACTAATTCTTTCTGCTTTTAGCTTCATTTTAACAAACTCTTTGAATAGATCTCCTTTTTTTTTTTTTAAAAGTTACTTCACTAAAGCTAGAAAGGCAACCTTACTGTTGTGAAGGCAGGCCTCTCTAACAGTAGTCCTCTGTGATCTTGATGTCTTACATTTGTCTTTTGCTCTGTTTTTTTTTCCCCCTCCCCTCTTTGCAGCTCATAAAGGAGGAGCAGTTGGTGCATCTTGTAATGATGCAGATGTCCACTGAGCCTTAGCTGGAACTCAAGGAGTGGATGGCCATTTGGGTGTAACCCCAAGGAGTTGATGGATTGTTTAGGAATGTGTTTTTCCCCATCCATTCCCTTTCCCCCTACTGTTAATCATCCTGCTACTGTTGGTAGAAATAGCGTTTCTTGTAATATCCTCATGGTGGATGTAGATAGGGGGGAGCAGGTATTGAGCTAATTGTGAGGGTTTAGGAGATGTGCCCTGTTGCTGTGACCCTTTTTCCATTAAGCTGTCCTCCCTTGGATGCTTTCAGCTTTTCCCCATGATTGTCTTGGGGAAGTTGTACCGTGCACCACATGGGGAGGGCGGATCGCTTTTCCTCCGGTTAATGTGATCCTGCCTGTGAAAGGAGAGATCCTTTATGACTGAAGTAAGTGAGGGAGTCTGATGTTCCAAACATGCGGGCCTTCAGCAAAATCTGCTGATAAGATCTGATCCACTGCTATCAGCTAATATTGGATCAAGTTCTGCGATGATGAAAGGTTCATAAACTTGGTTGTTCTTGATTGTAGCTGATATGCCCTGTCTGCTTCAGGAGGATGGAGCGCCGGATGGTCCAGGCCCTGGCTGTGAGTGCAGCCCTTTGGAGCTGGAGGAGCTGCAGGGCAGCGTGCCAGCAATGCTTTCACTGACATTAGAAGTGATGGACTGGATGGCCATCATCAGAAGCCCCTTGCAGCATCAGTCAGTGCTGTACACATTCTTTCTGTGCACCCTAAGCACCTGAGTGCTCCTTCACAGTGAGCACTGGGTTGCTGCTACTCTGTGTTCACGCTTGCAGAAATAACGTTTACATGCATCTGCTTCAGGCTGTGGGAGCTCCTGGTCAGCCTGCACTGTGCACAGAAGGGGAGCGTGGTGCCCAGCGTTCTTACTTGCTAGAGCGTGAAGCCTGCAAGTAATGATAATACAAATGTATTTCAATTTGTAACCTGGCCTTCTGTATCAAGATTGGACTACTTCTGTTCTGTTGCACATGTGCAGCACTTGGGGAAACATGCTGATAGTACTTAACATTTAATTGCTTCTCTTGATTTTATTTGTAAATGAGAATCTAGACGATCTGTAAGAAAAACCAGTAGAGCTTAATTGGACAACGTTTTAGAGTAACAAAGAGAAAAAGACGTGCATCTCCGCAGCATTTGGTGCTGAGACAAATGCAAACTTATTTATCGATCCATACATATGCTGTCATATTTTAACTACCATCTAAGCTGGAGGTCATCTCTATACTAGATTGCCTGAGAATCTGTCGATCTTATCGCATCTTGTACTCATTTATAGTTGTTTCCATTTCTGGCTTTGTTGGAGAGACAGCTAGTGTTTCAACCTAAATTAAAATCAATAAGAAGCAATTTCATTTGTTTTTAAACTACTGGAGCAGGCTTTTTTTCCTAGTAAAACTCTGTATGTGCAACTAAGTCACTTGGTTCATTCCATCAAGATAATTGCCAGACCTCATTAATGCCTAATTTTTGCATATGTAGGAATGGGTTTATTTTCCAGTGTACCTAATAAAATGTCAAATATGATTTAAAAATAAACATTTATTTTAAATCGTTGCTGGGAAGTAAATGCAGTAAAGAATATTTGGCAGTTAGAAGTAATTTAAAACCAGCTGGAGAGGAAGCATATGTTTGGGAAGCTATGCTGAATGGGTAGCTGTGACCCAGGAGAGCGGCACTGGCAGGGCAGCACAGGCTTCCCCTGGCGTGCTTGGGCAGCGCTCTGCAGGGATGGCTTCCAGTGGAAAAACTGGAGTCTGGATCTTTGTGCCTTCAGTCCTTGGCTTGGTTGTGTCTGCATCTCACTAATTCATGTAAGAAGCTGTTGTCATGTTGTCAGCTGGCTCTTTTACCACACAGCTAGCAGATTGCCAGCAATAACAATTAACCTGGGTCAAATTCAGTGTGGAATTGAGACTGAAGCACTGTTGGTACTTCCCAGATAAAGCAATGGTAAACCAGAGCATAAAATTGGAGTCGATGTTTGAAGGTAATGCTGTAATGAGGTGTCCAAAACAGGATGTGTTGCTGTGCTGGTAGGTTGATCACAGGCTGTGCAAAACCATCCTCTTCAGCCTGCAGCGTGGGGTGCCCGAACGGACAGAGAAGAACACGCTGCTGTGTAATGATTGTCCTCAGAGTCAGCTGATGAAGGTTCAGCTTTCACTGGCAAGGCTTGCTGACACTGTTGTTGCTATCTGGTGGGAAGAATTAGTTTGTCTTAAGAAAAAGCATTCCCATAAAGGGCAGACCAGCTGCTGTGGAGAAGAAGTTGATTTTATGTGGAAGTTTTGGTAAGGTGTTTGCTCAACCTCTTGATGTGAAGTGAAGATGGGTATGTAGCGTTGTTGGGCCAGTGTTTATAGAGCACTTACAGTTTAAGCATTCTTAGAATTGTTAATTCCGAATCCCAGAACCTTTCAGAGGGCCTTAGTCTCATTTAACCTTCCTTCTTGGAAACTCCTGAGTATTATGAGTCTACCTGTTACTTTAATCTCATGTTCAGTTTTCTCTCACATTTTCCTTTGCTTCCACTTCCTTTGATTGAGATATGTTAATGAATCAATGAGAGGGCAAACAAAAGGCATGAAGAGGCAGATCTGGTTACCCTGGCAATCAAAGCAAGAGTCTATTCCTTTAAGTTGCTGCAAAAGCAATGTTTTATAGGAACAAAACGTAATTAAAACTAGATGGCACTGATGAAGAGCATGTTTCCCCCACCCTTGAAAGCAGCTGGAGATATGTGTATGAACTGTTTGAATATGATTTCAAAACAGCAAATGATTTCTTTTTAACTAATCACTTAAAACCACACAGGAATTTACATTTATGTGCCAAGAAGCTAGCTGTGTTTAGAAACGGGAGCAGATCTGGTGCACAGGGATCCAGGAATGCAAGGTAGAGGTGAATTTTCCACACTCCAGTGATGCCTGTTGGAAATGAATCCCATGGTGAAGTTTGCCACTCAAATAATGTGTAACAGCATAAACAGGTCTCTGTCAAAAAGTAATTAATACCTCACGTTAAGCATTTTGTGTCATTAAGCAGTGTGATGAAACATAGGAAGAAAGTTTTTTTTTGCACTGGGCCTGAGCAGCCTTATAGTTTCACGGTAGTTCTCATTATACCTTCACACTTTACCATTTTGATTGCTATCTTGATCAATGACTCTTTATTTCTGTAGTCTGAGATCGCATTGCCCTCCTTGCTTCTGTACTTGAGAGCCATCAGCAGATGCTTTGGGCGTAGGCTGTGTGCAGCACCAGGTACAGGTGAGGCTTGTAGGATGTGTGCTGTCAGTGGGTAACAGCTCTGGCTTGTCTCATTTGCACTCTGTTGGTAACAAGTTCACTTGCTAAATAATTCCGTTCTGATCTTTGGTTTTTAATTTACCTGACAGTTGTGCTTTCTGCTGAAGAGACTATGAGCACCCACTGTAATAAGGCAGTGCTTGCTTTCTTTTTGAAGCTGGATGTTTTTAATCTACGTACACTGAGCGTGAGTGACAAGAATTGTGTTCTGATTTGCCTTTTTGATTTTATTCTTGAAACAGTGGCTGTCCTGGAATCTGCTACATTCGATTACATTCCTTGGAAATAGTACTGAAGCTCATGGACGTGACTGAGGGTGGTCTTGATGACCTGGAAATTAAATGCATTGTTTTAGAGAATGCTATTTTTGTTCTCATTGACCACCTGGGCCATACGATGCTGAGCGAAATAAAAGATCCAAGACAATAGCACTGCCCGGTCTGCTGGAGAAAGGTGATGAGTTGTTCACTGCATCCCTTGGTTCCTTTCAGTGACTTCTGCTGCGATCAATACAAGCAGCATCAACAAAAATTGGACCCTTCTGCTAGTTTTCGTGCTTGCAAGTAAAGTGGAGAAAGCTCAATTTGTTTTGCTGCTTAAGCTCTTGCTGTGATTTCACCTGTACTGCTTGGGAGGCCCGCTCAACTGATGTCATTACCTGACTCTGTTGTCCTACCTTCCAGGAGGATGCTTCAAGAGTGCCATGCTGGTTATGAAGGGGTTAATGTTCTGGTTCTGTGCATGTCAGAAGAAAGCTTCAGAAGTCTTTCACCTGGACTCTGGGGTAGTACACTGATACACTGAGCGTCTACAGTTTCTCCTCAGGAGGAGCTTAGGCTGAAGAAGTGACTGTTACTTAGAACTGTCAATACCTTTAGAACACTGCTTTGCTGTTCCTTTGCTTATTCATCTTGACTATCTTCTACTGATAGTTCTGATAGTCATGAGTCTTGGTGGTTATTCTTCTTGTCTTTGCCTTTGGAGTTCATGAGCTATCTTCCTTGCTGCAAAAGCAGAATCCAGCAAGAACTGAATTGCTGCTTTCCTGGTAACTGTGTTATCCTCGCTGTAGGTATTTACCTCTAATCTGCACAAGTGCTCCCATCAGGACTGGGGGCTCCTTCCTCTGCCCCATCTCTTTCTGGAGTAGCTGGGCCCTTATGCTTATGCAGCATTGGCTGTCCAGGTCTTAAGTACCTGTTTTGCATTCAAGTTCCTGTGTACTGCTTTGGAGAATCATAGAAGGGCTTGGGCTGGAAGAGACCCAGTTCAACCCCCTGTCCTGAGCAGGGTTGCCTCCCACCATATCAAGTTGCATAAAGCTCCACTCAATCTGGCCTTGAACGCCTCCGCAGCACTCTGGGCAGCCTGTGCCAGTGCCTCATCATCCTTAGAGTGAAGAATTTCTTCCCAATGTTTATCTATGAATTCTGCTGCTTTTAAAGCTTGGCATAATAATAATTAAGTATACCTGAACAGGTTTCTTCCATTTGTGAAGTAGTTAGTGGGTGTATTAGAGGGAGTATTCAGCAGATGTTGTAGTAGAGTAGAACTGATTTTGCACTGGAAACTCATAATATGTATCTGAATCATGCTTATAGATGAAATTGCAAAACGAGGTGGCTTTTTCTGGTGTGTTTTTTTGGAAGAACAGCATTCTTCAGAGACCATACGAAGCTACTTTGCAGAGAAGGAAACTGATAATTATACTGACATCAGGTGGCCAGCACCTGTTGAGATTACACAGCAGTTCAACCAGTACTGTGAAAGGCTCAGTTGTATAGTTGCATGTAATTACTTTACACAGGACTGTTGGTTTTGGTCTGGAAAGCCTTCCCTTCAGTGTGAACTCCTACCTTGAACATGATGGTGCAGCATTGGATGAAATCTGATTAGTGAGTGATTTATTGGGATGTTGAGAAGAAAAAGCTATCTGCTACAGGGTATGTTGATAAAGGACAATGATATTTCATTGCAGTTTCTTCCAGAGGCACTGATGTTTTATTGTTTACATGTTGTTTCATCAGTTTGGGCAGTTTGTGTCATTGAGGGGAAATGTCTGGGGATTGCTTGTTTTCAAACACTAATACCTGTAGACATTTTTTTTTCAATGACTAAAACCAGTGGAGAAGCAAGCTATTTGTGCAATCATTTTTGCGGTCAGATTGCTCCCTCTTCCTGACTGTGCTTTGTTTTGCCAACTATATATTTTCTTTAGTGCTTTCAGAAAGAGACTGAAGAAGCAATAGAAGCTGAGGCAAAAGACTGCTCTGATAGTAATGCCTCCTATTTTATTACATTGGCCCACAACATTAGAGGTGGATGTTGGTGGTATGGCAGCAGAGGCTGAACCTTCCCACCCATATGCCGTGGTATGGCAGCAGAGGGGCACTCTGACAGCATGGTGTTTTACATGGACATGCATATGGAGCAAAGGGGTGTTGCTGAATTCCTCCAAGCAGAGAAAATGGCACCCACTGATATTCATCAATGGCTGCTGAAAGTCTGCGGAGACCAAGCAGTGGATGTGAGCACAGGGAGGTGGTGGGTGGTGCGTTTCAGCGCTGGTGACAGCAACAGTGAAAGGCAAACCACGTTCCAGATGGCCATTCAGATTTCTGTGAGGGCGGCACGCAGGCTCTTGCTCATCGCTGGCAGAAAGGCATAGCTAATGGTGGTGGCTATGTTGAAAAAGAGCATTTTGTAGCTAAGAATTGGCTTTATCAAGTAGTGTTATTGTGCTCTTTGTATTTGTTGCAGTTTCCAGGAAAATAAATAGGGAGTGTTACTTTCAGAACAACCTACATACATACTGATGTTCTAAAAATGAGTTTCATTTTAGCATGTATTTTAATACAAATTTCAGCTATATTTTTCTTTGCCACTCCTTCCTCATTTCAGCTGTTTTCAGTTCTGTGCCAGAAGTATTTGTGAAGCCCGGAATTTTCACCGTGCAACATGTGAGAATTCTGCAAGTGACAGTTAGAAGGTAATTGCATGGTATGATACAGCAGATCGCAGGTGATTTACCAAAGGCATAAAATAAAAAATAATGGAGGGAATCTGATGATAATTTTGAAGGATAGAACGACAACAACAAAACAAATAAATAAAAAAGCAGTCCAGTAAAACAGCGGATTTTGGGGGGCAGTGTGTGATAGGATTTCAGACTGAGGGCTTTGTGATGTCCTGGTTTGAACTTGATTCTGAAGAAATGTAAGAATTTAAGAGCTGTGGGCTGTGTTGGCCCTGCAGACCCCAATGTCTCCTGATGTTCCAGTATCCCTGCGAAGGTCACCAATGGACGAGGCCGTAGCTGTTTTTGAAATGACGAAGCTGGACATACACACTAAAAATATCCTCTCAAGTTGGCTTGTGTGTAACCAGCACTTCTCCAGATGACAGTCTGCATTTTCATCACTTCCAGGATGTTGCGCCAGGTTGAGTTGCTCTCACTTTTGTTACTGGAGTTGGAGCCGACAGCTACAGAAAGGCTGAACCCAGTACTGTCTTCCTCATGATGAAGGCCCAGGCAAACACATTGCACCTGTGACTGGCAAACTGAGCTCCTTTGTTTTCCTTAGACCCAAGTCATTCCTGATGAAGATGCAGTTAAAGCTAATTAGACACAAACAGTTTGGGCCACATTCATCACAATGTACTCACGTATGTAGTCTTTCCTGGCCCCTTGTATTTCTGTATTATGTGTGGCACTTAAAAGACTGCAGGGAAAGGAGACTCCAAGGAAGGCATCCTGTTGTTCCCTTGCATTCAGAGATGCTGTTTTGATCGGAAGTGTATTGTGAGATTCCTTGTTGTGTTCTTCCAGCAGTGTGAGCATGGCTTGTGGGTTTGGTTAATGTGGGAGCTTTGGTACACGCTCGGGTTAGCAGCTCTGAGGTGTAGCTGCTCTTCATCCCTTCCAGACTCAGTGGTGCGCTTGCAGGGGTTACTGATGGGGCTTTGAAGAGCTGCTAAGCAGGGGTGGGGTGTTGCGTCCCCAGCAGAGGTGATCAAGGATGAGTTGCTGTTGTAGAAAAGGAATTCATCATCTCCTGTGCTGCATTTAGTTGGGCACAGCTGTATGTGGGTGTGAAATGGCAATGGATGCTGTGCCATCAGTGAAGTCTGGCTTGTTTTTTCCTTTAATGGCCTGAAAGCTTTTTAGACATACCTCTTTACTAACCCACCCTGCGCTTCAAAAAAAGAAGCCTTTTCATAGGGTTATCTCCATTTTCATGTCTTTCTGACCTAGAGGCCACTACTGCTATCGCTGTACTCATCAAGCTCTCATTGTGTTCTCTTCAGGGTAAATCTGACTTGCTCTTGAACTTCATAATCATGAACTCAGTGTTGATACTGAGCTGGAGGAATGTCTGTAGCCTTCAAAGAGAATAAATAGGAGTAGAGTCTCCATTCACCTTTCATCAGATAGTTCTCCTCTAAGAGAAGCCAGGATCTGGTAAACTAATATGCAGTGGCAAAGAGATGGATAAAAAAAAAAAAAGAAAGATCCACTAATCATCAAATAATTGCTGAAAAAGCAGTTCTTTTGACGAACAAAACAAAAGTTTTCTGGTTGATAGCATTGCTATGCTATTGATCATGCAACAGCCAACTTAGCAAGTTTGAGTTCTCGTTTTAAAAGGCATCCCTGTTAAATATTTGGGCATTCATACTCCCCCTGGGTTGATCAAATGTTTGAAATGAATTCTCTCACAGTGCTGTCACAATTAGAGAACGGCATGCTCAGGTGAAAGGGTTTGTCAGTTTCAGAGACTGGAGAGAGATGCTTAGTGAAAATGAACATTCTCCCAAGGTTAAATTATCTATTTAAAACTCCTCCAATTACAGTACTGGATAGAGGTGCAGAAGAGTTAGCAGAAGACAAATGACATAATTGGAAGGGGTGAGAGAGAGAGCCTTTATATGTGCTTACTTCTAACAGAATGAGAAGGATAAGGAGGAGATGATGCCAGGGAGCAGCCTTCAGACATCCTAATCCTTTTTGGTTGCCTTAATCTCAATCTTTGCAGGTATGGAAAGCAGGGAGGAGTCCATATTTGAGCAAAGTCACAGGTAGCTTTCACATTTTGCAGGCATGTTATCTGGTGCTTGCTGCCACCCAGCCTTTTATTTTGTAAGAAAAGGTTGGAAAAAGAAAAGCAGCCCTCATATTAGAGCATATAAGCAGCCTACTTTTTGCTCTTTTACAGCACAGAAGAGCGTATTATCTGTTGCGCTGAACTGACATATTTCTTTGTGCACAAGATATAGCGACTTAAATGAAAATTACACTCATAGCAAGAGAATGCATTCTGTTTAAATTAGATATGGAGATTATGACAGAAAAAGATCATTGAATAAAGAGGTTTTTAAACTAGCCAGTGAAATAAATGCACGAATTCAAACCTTGTCTTGCCAGGGTTTATTAATAGAATATGAAGAAGAACTCTTCCTTTGAAGGTTAGAGAGTAATTTATGTAATTGTGTTTGTGTAATTTGACTTGAAGATATGTCCTTGTAATTTGGTAAACTGTAGATCATGCTCTGATATAGTGTATTTTTCTTGTGCCTCGTATTGACACATCTAATTGCCTTAAGAATTCGTCGTCAGTTTGAAGCCGTTGCACCGCCCTTTGGATCTTGAGAAATGCACTTTCTGCTCCGTGATGATGATCTCTGCATGGATCTTATCTGTGCAGCAGCTGGCCACCTTTGCTTGCTTCCTAGGAATTATACATGGCTAATTGCTATTCCGAATAACTTCATCCTGCTGTTGGACAGCAGAACACTTACTGTATGATGCCTTAATTTTTCCCAGTGTCAGGGTGCAGCTTGCAGTGGTCACAGCACCCATTTGTTGGCTGGCGGGGAGTAGCCTGGTATACAGGTGTGCAGCTGCTCCTCTGCTGCAGGTGCGCTTCCTGCTGGGCTGCGGGAGCAAAGCAGCTTTGATCAAGGCAGCGATCATACGCATCAGCACAACATGTATGTGATCATGAATATTCTGTTCTAATGACAGTTGCTTATGAGATGGATTTTAAACTCAGTACAAGATGGGAGCTAGAACACGTAGGCAGAATAAGGAGAAAGCTACCAGCGCAGTGCTACGCTGCTGGTAAACTGCTTTGAAATCAGCAGAAAATGTTGGGCAAGCGATGATGCATACTTTGAAGGAATTAATACTTTGTGTTGAGCTTATTGAACCAGAGAATCCGAGACAAGACTGCTCTTGGCTGATGAAGCAGGGAGAAATTTTAAATCTGCAGAGAGAAGTAAAAATAAATTGGATATGTCCGTGGGAGGGTTGAGGGTATGGAGTCACGCTGCAAAGTCAAGTCACAATAAATCTAGGTATAGACAAAGCAGATTTGAGGTTGGGTTTAAACTGGGCTCTGTTAATTTCTCCATTGCCAGGGCCTGAAGAAATGACTTGAAGTCATTGGAAGTGTAAAATATCTTTAAGTTTTAAAATTGCACAGATTTTTTTTTACAAATCATGTTGAAAATACACCTCTTCACATATGTATTGATTATTAAATGAATGGTACGAGGCTTGAAAAGAAATGACACTGTTTACAACTTACTTCTGTCATTGGATTGAAATACCGCGTGTACGGTTCAGAGCAGAAGGCACTGAGTGAAGTTAAGCTTAATAAAAATAGACCTACACATGACTTTGCATAAGGGGTGGGGGAATCAAAGGACGGGCAAATTTGCATAGATAACATTTGAATTGTTAATTCATATTGCACTTCATTGCAGGGATGTAATTTTTAATTAAGAATAAAATGTGGTAGATATTTTAAATGGGAAATGATTATAATTGCAGATGGAAATTGAGGTAATGAGAACTGGTTTAATTAATTGTTAAAACTTAAAGTTTTTCTTTTATTTCTTGTTTATAAACTCGTTGTCTGCGGACACCAATGGCTGTTTTGTGGATGTTTTGCATACAATGATTAAAATGTGAAATATTCGGAGCAAAGAGTCAGAGTCTGAGTCGTGTCAGTGCTTGAGGTGCTGTTTGTACAGATGGACTTGTGAGCACCTTTGGTAGATGGACTTTGCTGCTTGCAGGTTTGGTGTGAAATTGCAGTGTAAAAACACTGCTCCCAAAATGTCCCTAAGGGCATCTGGGGCACAGTGTGTTCTGAGCAGCTTTAGATGCTGCTACTGCGGGGTGTGAGAGTGGGCACCACTGAACCTCTCCATACATGGTTGCTTTTTCTTAAGTCCTTGCCATGGTCTTTTAAAATTTCCTGCTGCATTTCCCTAAATACAAGGCTATAAAATCTATAAAGCAAACCTTTCCTGTTCAGGTAGGCTTGCCTCATGTGGCAAAGAAAAATATTTTTAGAGAATTCTTAGCAATTGAGGATCCTTCTGCCACTTGAAAGCTTGGTAAACTTATTCACCGTGCTTAGAGATTTGCATCCAGAAAGGATTTTGACGTGAACAAAATTAGCGTTGCCACTTATATTAAGAGCCATGTATGAAGTCTGTCATCTCTGGCTGCAGAGGGACTTGGAGAGAAATACAATTAGCACTAATTGGAGTTGCGTCTGAATCATCTGTCTGTTGGTGTGAGAATGGACCCTCAAAGTGATTGGCAGGAATTACCTGTCTGCTCTAATTCCCTGCAGAGCTGCTCTGTTGCATTGCAGCACATCACCAGCACAGTGAGCGTTTAGCAGAAGAGACCAGCTAGTGTGCCCAAGCGATCCATGCAGCAGTGCTACTGAGATTTCATGCGAGTTAGGCAGCGTGCTGTGGGTAGCACAGCCTGTAATAAAGACATGCTAGAATTTTCTCCTGTAAACTTGAGAGTTTTGATTCCTGCAAATTGCTCCGTGATGCGGACACAAAACAAGGTCTGGCATACCAACGAGTTCTGTAACCTTTAAAACGTGTATAGAAGTTTTCTTTTTTTTTTCCCCCCCTCATCATTTGGAAGAAAACCACTTTGACTGAAACCTGGCTTGTGTTATCCATTTTGGTCTTGCGAAAAATTTCACCAAAGTAGATAAAAACTATATATGCAGAAAGAAACATTTCTGCTTCGTTTTGTTGCCCCCTGGGTAAATAAAATAGAAATAGAAAGCAGGAACCTAAGAAGTAAACTAATATTCAGTAAAATGATAACATAATTTACTTGAATGACATCGAAACATTTTTTTCCTCTGAAGTACCCAACCAGAGATATGAAGGATGGCAATGTCTCTAGGGTAATACACGACTGATAGCAGTGCATTCATTTGCATTTCTTCCCTTTACCTTGTGCTTCTTTTTTTTTTCCCCTGAAGCACATGTGTTGGGAATTGGAAATGCAGTTTGCCTATTATACACTGGCAGTAATCTTTCAGTTTTTTTAATGTAAAAAATAAGGCCACAAACATCAGCAGCCATTGATGTATGGGGCTATTGATGGGAATTGAATTTGCGAAGGGAAAATGGGATTTGGTTGTAGTCTGAAATGATAATGATGTCGTCCAAATGGATCTGTAATGGTCATTCTTCATTTTTTTTTTCTGCAAATTTGTGGCTTAACAAAACATGTTTATGCAGGCGACTATGAAAGTAGCATAGGTTCACTCTGAGTATGAGTTAATAGCTAATGGCAAATAATAAGCATGCTAAGTCTGAGCTTGAGCCTGTTCCCAAAGACTTTGTTAGGTGAAGGGTGTGTTGCTGTGATTTATTTCCCTAAGAGGGGAGGAAATGATTGGGGTAGTGCTTCTTGGTGAGATTTAGGGAATAATAAAACAGAAAATGCACCTTGACAGCAATTCTTAAAAATGCATGGATTTGTTGTATCAATTTTGAGAATACTTTATGCAGTGCAACAATGTACCACGCTTAGCATAAGCCTGGGTAAAGGCGGACCTCATCCCTAAGTTTGCAGTCTGAGATCAAACTGCTGTGCAGCTCATTGAGACGCAGCATTCTGTACTTGTATTCCTGTAAGCTGTAGGTGTACCTCTCCTTCCTTGGCTTCCCAAAACTATAGGCTGAATTTACATCTGGCTGCCAAGGGGCTGCAGAGCCCGCCGTATATCCTCGGTGCAGTTTTATGTGCCTTATGGTAACTTCTGTCTTGGTCAGGTTCCAGTGGAGCTCTTTGTTCCGTCCTATGAAAGTGAGGGGAGAAAGGATATGTCGGTGTTTGTATGGGCAGAACAAACTGGTGACAGCGAAATGATGTTTTAATTGGGTGGGTGTGTGTTTGGCTTTTTGGGGAGACACCAGCCAACGGCACGCTCAAACTGCCTTCTGTTTTAACTGGCGTATAATCGTTGTTAAACGCTGTGTAATTTAAAAGTATGAATAGAAGTAATTATGGAGAATAGGGGGGAAAAAAAAGATTCTGGCTTTATAAATATATTCCACAGTATAAGTTTTTCTATTTAAAATCAATATAGCCAGCACTTCAGGTGCAAAAGCTGCACACGTGCCGCTGTAAATGTAAAGCAATCTGATCTCAAGCTGCAGAAGAGGAAAAGGGAACATGTGGGGAAAGGCAGTGCTGGTTTACCTGTAGTTAACATTGCCCCTATTTTCCTTTTGCTGCTGATAAAGCACAAGCTCTCCCAGAAAAGAGCTTGGCTTAGCGCTCCAAGATTGTGCTGCAGTCCTCCCTGGGGAGCTCGGGCACCCAGAGCCATGCTTATGCTGGGCAGGAAGTCACTCGCTGTGAGCAGGATGGCTCAAGTATTTCCTGCAGTGGAACTTCAGCTATTTTGGCTGCGGGCCTGGCTGCTTTCGCAGGGTTTGTGTGTGTGTTGTTTTTTTTTTTCTTTTAAGCATTCCATGAATGGTCTTGATGCATGAAGGCTGTGAGCATCATGAGTCTGTTTGTTTTAATTGGCTTTGCTATCCTGATAAGCTGAAGGCAGAAAGTCGGGCAGCTCGGGGGGCTGTGGGTGGGGGTTCTGTTTGTTTAGTTACACACATCTGAAAATGGCAGGCTCGTTGGAGAACACAGTGAGGCTGACATCCTCTGAATTCTGACATACCCATCTGGGGGAACTGCTTGGGGCAGAGACTGTTTCCCTGTCAGCACACTTACAGACCTCTGCAGAGCCTCCCAGTGCTGCATCCATATAAGCAGCATGAGAGGATGGTTCTCATCCTCTTCCTTTGTCAAGGATTGCAGCTTTCTCTCTGCTTCCATTTTTCCATTCCGTTTTGCACAGTGTCAAAGTTGCAAGTGCCAGTGCATGTTGGTCACTTTTTAATGGTCACTTTTGATTCAAGGAAACCTGTGATGGGTGTTTCCTTCCTAAGAGTGCTGAAAGGATAAGTGCTGAACGAATCAACCAGCTTTGTTTTGGACATAAATAGCTAAGCATTGAGCCTAAATTCTCAAATGTTAGAGTAATGCTTGATTTGCCACTGATGGCTGTGAAAATAATATTGCATCATATTTATCTTGTGCATCTGCAGTATATTTTCTATGAGATTTAATCTTTTTGTTCCTTTATAAAACTTACTGGTACTTTAAGCATTGTCTTCGGAGATTATTTTCTAGTCATTTATTTTAGGATTTATTTTATTAACTTGTATAGTAGTTTAAAGAATTCATGGGTACTGTTGAAAGGTGTGAGATCAGTCTGTTGATTTCCTTAGCCTAGATATCACGGTAGTGGTTTCCATGCCTGAAATCATCCAGGCAAAACGCAACAGATTAAGCCTAATCCAGACTATTCTGTGTATAAGGTTTATTTCAGTCCTGTGCCCTATGAAGCCTGGAGATCACTCATCTTGCTTAAGGATTGCTATCAAATGGGTAAGCTACATAAGATGTAGCTCAATCGAAGTTCAGCCTTCCTCCATGCAGTTCTGTCTGCTGTGTCAGAGGCCCCATATTTGTGATGTAGGGCCGCCTTAGTCTCTCTTCCCCCTTACAAAACAACTGCAAGTGTCCTAAAGCAAGGACTTCATTCTGAGTCAACTTGGGTGGGACTGAGTGTTTCAGAGCTCTCTAGGATTGACTGCTAAACAAGCCTGTTCCTCATGGCAGAATAATTCATGTTTGTGAAGCAGTGGTCTAGAATTATCTGAGCTGTTGTCTAATTTGCACTTTAAATGAACATAGTCTCAGGGGAAATGCTGGACTAAAGTTATTTAGATCTTACCGCAGTGCAGTGAGTGTCATAAAAGACTTTCCAGCTCCTGGCACCTGACCTATCTGACACATGGTTCATGGGTGTCCCTCAGTAGGAGTGCAGTTACAGGCACTGATGGAAACCGTAAGAGCTGTCAGGTAACACAAGCCTACAGACAGGCTATGAGATGTTTTGAGTTTGTACTCAAAGCACAACTTTGAGCACAACAGGTTGTACTCAAGGCACAACCAAATGAAGGTGGATGGAATCATGGCATTGTTGGCTGGTGGAGCTGAATGAATACAAGCAAAATCTTCCTGAAGCCCTATAGTTGACTATACCACTTGGTGTTTCTATTCTATTTTGGCAAAATATGCATTTTGCTTTAATAATTATCTGCTTGTACATCACAAATATTCCTTTGCTCACTGCAGAGGGCAGAGAGGGAATCAACATGCCATTAATTCCATGTTTGTTTGGGTAGGACTCATTGAAGTTTCCTTCTTGTTTTGATGTGGTCTTTCTTCTGTCTTCAGCATCGTGCAATGCAGTGGAGGTCTGTGCTGCTACAGGTCAGCCGTGAGGTGTATTGATCAGGGTGTATTAATGAGATGAAGTTCTCGAGTTAACCACAATGTTCTGGATGATCACTGAAACTCTTCTTTTTTTTGAATGTGCCTGTGCAGACATTGTTCTGAGCGCTTTTATTCAATGGCTCAGGGTTTGGTAATTTTACTGGAAGTAGCGAGTAATTTTTTGTCTTTTCCTTACTTAGCATCCACATAAAACATTATGCTCATGAAACATTTATGGTAGCAATCCATTAACAGGAAGACAAAGGTTTTCCTCTAAAGAAGACCGCCAAAACTGTCTTGCTGAAATGAAGCCTGTTCTCCAGCTGTTCTGTATGCGTTATTGCTGCCTCTTACTGAAAGTTTAAAAGGTCCGTGTGATGTAATGCAGTGATACCTTTGTGTGCAAAGCTGCTTGGAAGCAATCTGAGTCAACAGGAAAAGCAATATCTTCTTAAAGCGTGTAACTTATATTAGTTCTGTGATCTCAGGTATGAAGGAGATAAAAAGGGCAAGGGTTTACTGTAGATTCTCTTGAAGGCATGTAGAGTTCTTGAAGCAGTAATAAATGGCAGATTAAAATTGATCTCAGTGAGACTTCCAATGTTAACCAGTGTTATGAAAGTAAATGACTTCAGTGCTTCGGCTGCTTCATCAAAGGGGTCGTGTTGTATTGTGCTGTCAAGAAACTGCTTTACCTGAAAATTTCAGCTATGGAAAGGGCCTTTCTGGAGCATCTGTAGAATAATAAGCTTAAAATTATAATGAAGGATTGCACGACTATTTGTGTATATATACACACACATCATTTTAATGGAAGAGATAATGTTCTTGAAGATGAGATTAAGGATTCAGAGGCACATTAAAAGTAGAAATATTATTTCTAAGTGATGGGGAGATGAGAATTTATTATTGAAATATGTTAAAATAGTAATTAATACTGTTAGGAAATGGTAGAAGAAAAACTGTTGGGTTCAGCTGGTACAGATGAGCTGTTCTAAAAGCACGGTATGCCATGAATCACTTCCTCCAAGTGACAGGATTGCTGGGTGTGTTGCGTCTTAACAGCAGTGATTCTGTGGGCTTGGATGCAGTAAGAAGAAGAAAGGGAGAAATGTGTCTATATATGTTCTTCTGCTTTGAAGGGCAGCTGGCTTTACAACTGCTTGTTGAACACAGTGGTAGGCCTAAAATGAGCAGCTGCTCAAATACCGAGCCTGCATGCAGAGCACTAATGGGGTTTACATGCAGCCAAAGCAGGCATGCGACCACTGAAGCGGGTGGAGCTGTACCTTCTTTCACCACTTCAGGAACTGGCGGATAGCTTTCTTCTCATATGGAAGCATGAACCCACGGTGCCAAGTGTCTGGCTTTGTATGGAGAGTATGGGTGAACATTCTTGGTATTCTCCACTGACCAAAAACCATTTCGGTTGCAGCGTGGGATTGAATCAATCTGTGAAAACCATTGTAGTTGCATAGAAAAGTGAAGTTGTTACAACATAAACATAGAGGACTCTTTCTGAACTGCGTTGTGTTGGTTTTTTTTGATGGTTGTTGTTTGTTTCATTAATTCCTTATGGATATGTGTGGGCTGTAGGGGATGGCCTACTAGTCATGCCTGACGCTATTATTGCCTCAAGATCTCTTATTCTTTGGAGGGGTGCTCAAAAGTTGAGTCCTGTTGTCCTGGCAATTGCTCAGAAAGCTCTGAATGGAAATTCTTATGAAAAGTGTAATGTATTGTGTAGGTTATGTGTTTCCAGAGGAAAGAATCATGGTTGTGTTCATTCTCGAGTGCTTAAAATGTCCAAAATGAGTTACAGAAAGTTATACATTTGTAGTGAAGACACAGTATATTTTCTTCCATGGAAGAATAAAGCTATTCTATTTTTATTCTGCCACAGTAGTGTTAAATTCATGAAATGCAAATGTGCAGTCTACGTACTGTGCATATTTGCCTTAACTCTGGAAAGGAATAGAAGTTTATTATTAAGCACAGAACAATTTTTCAAGGTGTCGGTTTACATTCCTTTTGCTTACTAATGAACTATGAAAATTGATTACTAATGAGGTATAGAAATGGAGATTCTGCCTTTTCCCAAGTACAGAAATGTTCTCTGTACAGGAAATAAAATGACTTCTTACAGCTTGTGGAGAATATGGCTGTTCAACAGATTGCTCTTATTTCTGTGGGGCCAGAGCTTCATCAGCCCCGAAGTTTGGCATTGATGCCAAACATTTCCTTCTGATAGCTCTTAAAAAGGTTTTACACCAATGCGTAAATCTCCAACACTTCATTAAGCAGATTCTTGCATATAAAATTAATAAGCTGAGGAGCATTGAATCAGAGCTGAGCTTAAAGACGGTTTAGGTTTGTGTGGAAATGCTGTATTTCAGGGTGTTGAATGCTGTGTATTGATCCTTGTGTGCTGTCTGGTATTTGAGAACAGCTGAGGTGCTCTGTCTAGTTTCTTTTTTTAGCACTTGAACACAAAGATGAGGGAGACAGGATCTGGGAAACAGGTAAAGGAGATAGAATGCAGACTTCCAGCAATCTGAAAATCTACTGGAGACGTAGAGCTTTCAAAAGAAATTTGATGAGAGCATCTCCAGTCTTGTATATTAATTTCAAATCTCGAAGCTAATGAGTTCATGTGCAAACAAAATGTTAACCCAAGTTAGGGTTGATGAGTGCGTGCATACACTGATGTATAATAATATGCACGGGCTTTAGAAGGGTCATTTATTTCTAAAAAGCCTTGAGGAACCAGTTGATTGGGAAGAAAATAATTATAAACAAATGTGGCTGGAAACATCTAGAGTTCTTTGTTATACACCCTCCTAAACTGGATGTTCTTTTCAGAAAGGCAGTAATGTGTTTTTAAAGTCCTGACTGGGCGGACTAGAAAGTACAAATAATAAAAAAAGGAAAACTTATGGCAAAATCTATAAGCAGAGCAGCAGCAGTGAAAGCAACTGATAAAGGAGGGTAAGTGTCAATGAGGAATTATTGGTCAGCTGAGAAGAAATATTTAGAATGAAGTGGGACGAACTAAATACTGAGCTGTGTGAATGATAGTGTGAGTAAAAGACAGTAGCACAGCTCATGCTGATCGTCACTGGTCTGTGCAAAGTAGTCACACTGTCTGCAGTGGGGCTTCAAGTTTGATTGGAACAGTGATGTGATAGACTTTGGTTTCTGTAAGACATTTGGTTTAGGTCTGCATGACAGTTTAACTTGAAGAAGAGGATGGGGTGGAAGGGGAGCAACAGCTACAGCTGGGCAAATTCAGTCCTGAAGTAGACTAAAAATGCTCAACCCGTATATCCCCAGTGGGCTGTAGGAGAGTTGGGTTGCTGGCCCAGCAACACTGTTGTGGTGTTTCTATGACATTAAGATCCCATTCTCTCTCTAGAAATGGCAGTTGAACAGATGCTACTCTTCCCCTTACATGAGCAGGAAGAGCCAGTGCAACGGGAAGCTGTGTCCGATGCGAGTACCATCCGTTTGTTTTGCCAGTGTAATGCTGTCAAAGCTTTATTGAATGAGCTGACTTCAAGCTGTTGATATAGTTCAGACCTTGGCAGCTCTCTAATCTCCTTGAAGCTTTAGTGTTTGATTGCATTCGTTTGCCCTGCAAATAGTCAACTGTGTAAGTTATCTTGAAGAGAGAATATATCTAAAGCCTGTGTTTGTAATGGACAAGGTTCATAGGAGTGCAGATACTTTGCAAAGCGTACACGGACTCCTTTCTGAATATGCAGTGTGATGCTGGGTTCTGCTTCCTGCAGCCTGTCAAACCGGATCTTTAGAACCTGTAGAAACAAATATTCTAATGGAGCACTCCAATGCAGTTTCCTCCTGTGGACGCTTAGCTTTAATTATTTAATGGTTTGTTAAATCATCGGAGCCTGCTGTTTGCAGTCACTGCTGTAGTTATACGTTAATATTAAATGGTAGCTTCCTACCTGCTATGTATACATAAACCAACATTTGTTTGGTTGTTATTGGAGGAAGGAGCGGTATGTGAAGTGACATTTTTTCTGACAGTAGATGGTTGATTGGCTTCTGTTGTGATTTTCATGTTTTGTCATCTGTGTCTGACAGGTATTCCTTTCCATAATTTGTTAGGCATACTAATTCAGGAAAACAAATGCTTGCAGTTCATTCCTCATTGATAAACTGCTTGATTTCAAATACGTGATGCCTGGGTATAACACAACTATGGCCATCAAGGGTCTGTAAATGGGGACATTCTAAATGGACCCTCCTAGGGCCTTATCATCATTTGGGTACCAATTTGACAAATCTGTGCTTAGACTTTAACATTGCTGGGAATTGGAGCACAGATATGTTGGCTGTTTTTTGAGACTATAGGAGGAAGGACTGTGCATTTTAGGAAATGCGAATACTTATTTTGTTCGGGGTTTTTTTTGCCTTTTTTTTTTTAATACATATAGTTCTCACTGTGGTATCCATGAAAACCTGCTTTGGAGGAGGGAGGAGGTGATGGCACTTATTTTTTTAATACTTCATGGAAGGTATACAAGTATTTGTCCTCCCTTTTCCTACTTGCAGTTTTAGTGGGTTTTCTTTTTTCAATGTTGTTGGTCTCAAGGTAGCAGGTGAACACTGCACGTTTAAAAGCTTTCTGTCCTTGGACAGCAGTGGGTAATACAGCCGTTAAAGTCTCTGCTTGTAACTTCCTAGGACTACTAGGAAGCAAGATAACAAACCCAACCAAACAAAAATCCCCCACAGATGTTGAGTGCCCTGAAGTCTTGAAGTTGACTACCCAGCCTCTGATCAACAGGCTCCCATAGTTAGGACTGTAAATTGATTTTGTCTTCGGAAGGAAAGAAGTGGATGAATGGATGGTCCCTGGCTAGTGCTGGCTGTTTGGTCTTAGCTCTGCGGGGGCATTCTGTACTGAATTGGCACAGGCAGTCTCATATCAGGGCACTCATCAGCTTTTGGAAGGAAATGTCAGAATCTCTAGAAACACATCCTTTTCCCAGACGAATCTGTTGCTCTCTGTCTAGTGCACTGCACAGCTGTTCAAACTGCTGGGCTGGAATGGGAGAACATTAACTGCTGGAAATGGGGGGGAGGTGTCTGCTTGCAGAAGTCTAAATGTAGCTTGTAGGTGTTAAATTTCTGTGGTTTTCTCATTCAGCTGTAATTGGTCATAAAAGTCACTGATCAATAGTACAAGCAGGTGATTAGTACTCGGGTTTCAGAAGACTTCTTTTAATCTGCTTGGTACAGAATGCTGAAAATTGAAGGATGTGGTGAAAAGCTGGTGATGGAATGAGTGAGGAAAGCAGGATTTGGGATGTTTTCATGAACCAAGGGTAACGCCAAGGGCTCACAGATCATCAAATTGGAGTTTGTCATGATTAAGACCCAAAAGAAGATCACTTGGTTACTTGGTTGGATCTTCCAAGATAGCTAAATGAGTCACTGAAGGAAATGTTTATTCAGTGTTTAAAGAGAGTGGTTCACTGCAGCTGATTGTACAAAGGAGTCATTTTTGCAGTAGAAACATTTTCATCAAACACAGAGGTTTAAATTGTTTCTTCTTTCTGCTATTTCCTTTAGAAATCTCTTATTTTTAAGTAACGTACATCAGAATTCAACCAGGAAGATCACAAAACTAACTGAAAAGCAGAAACGTGAGGACTGCCAAGGATGAGCTTTCTAAAATGCAGCAGCACTTGAAACTGCATTGGGGTGCCCCACTAGAAAATCTGTTTTTACAGGTATAAAACTCATAGGCAGTGTAAGGTGTGGTGGTATGTCCTTCAGTGCTCCCATTCCTCTTCACATTGGTTGTGGCATGAATCTTCTGGAAGTAAATCATTTGATTATTAATTTAAAGACTGTGGTACAATGCAGATATGGCAGGCTGGGAAGTCCCTTTTGTCCATATTGCTTTCATGTTGCCACTTGAACATTTCAATCTCCAGCCCTAAAATAGCTCTCAAATGTAGCTTTCTGAATGGAACATATAAATAAATGCACTCTTCCTTTCCCAGAGAGGCAGGAAGGGTGTGTGAGTTTAACTATTTCATCAGTTTTTCTCAGATTCACTACTAATGCAGAACAGTACTTTCCCTGCAGCCACCCCCAGAACTGGCTTCTGAAAGGAACACTTACTTTTGGTGGAACATGTGATGGTATCCTGATGTGATTAAAGACTTATTTCAAAATGCTTGTTTTTCCCCCGAAGCAATTAGAAGTTCAAATTAACGCTGGAAGTTCCAAACAGCAAGTATAGAAATGCAGAAAGTCCCCATGAGATTTGTTATATATATATATATATAGATGTAGTTCAGAAGGGTAGCCCTGTCTTTAAGAGAGTTTTCAATCAACAGCTCATGAAGCTTCTGTGCAGCCCCTTCTACTGTGTGACTTATCTTCTCACACTGCATTTTCAACACTTAAATCTGCTGCAGCAAATTTGGTTTTGGAACATGTGAATTTCTATTGCTTAGAAATAAGCTAAGTAAACACGAAACCTTGATTTCAGTTTTGCTGCCCAAATTTATCTGGTAATTTTTTTTTCCTTTTTCTTCCCTCTCCGAGTGTTCAAGGTTTGTTATTACAGACAATTTAAATTCCTTTTCCTCCTAGTAATCTCTTGCTTGCACATACAAGATAACAGTCATATATATGGTTTTGCTGGATTACTGAATTGACAAAGCACCAGTATAAACAGCAGCACGTTGTGAGTAGAATTAGCTGAGTAGAATTAGCTCCTTCTTAATTTATTCAGGTTCTTTAACTTTGCTTGGCTCTGGAAAAGGCAGCCGGATTGCTTGCTTTAGATCATCCTGTGGCATGCAAACCGATTACACTAACCCATCAAGATGAATGCTGGGTGTAACCGAGAGAGCCTAGAGCCAGAATATTTGCAGGATTTTTGGGCAGACATCCAGGAGGAACCTGCTCAGTAATCTGTAAATGTGTAATCCTTTTAATGCGTCAACTTTGTTGGAACACATTAGTGTCAAATGTTAAGTGTAATGTTTTAGCCTGTAAAGCATATTGTTGAACAAAAATTAAACTGAAATTCTAATGTGGTGATGGGGAGAGGGGTGGGAACTGATATCTTTTGGAGATGAATCTGGACTAGCTTTGTTAGGCATTCTCTGTGGGTTTTCCAAGTGCTGGTGGCATTACATTGTGTCTGGGTTGAAGGTGTTTGACCTGGAACCTAATGGTGACTGCAGGAGACCTCATCTCCTCTGAAGTAGCTGAAGATAAGACGGGAAGTGTTGCCATCTAAATGACTGCATTGGATTTTCATGTTAAACCGTTAATTCATACTCCAGTGTATTCTGATATATTTCTAGTGGAAGTTTGACCAGATTGTAGAGGTGCTTTGTTGCTAAAGACTTCAGTCAAAGGAATGTCCCTTTCCAGTGGGGTGAAAGGAAGCTTGTGGGTTCAAGCTGTTATGAAACTTTTGAACTGTATACTTTCTTCTTTGTGTGTTTTTTATAGAAGAGGAAAAAAACCTGTTCTCAGGCTGCAGACTTTTCCTTCCTCTGTAATTTTAAGCCCATTTCCTCCCCTTTCTCCAAGGACAATCCAAGTGCAGAAGTTTTTTTTTTTTAGCTGGGCGGGGAAAAAAACCACGATGTGATAAATGTTGGCATAAGAGTGCAGGCAGGGCCCAAACCTACCTGGGCAATCAATGTTTTCAACTTAGTGTCCCCATTTCTTTTGGCCCCTTAATTACTTGAGTTGATAGTGCCCCATCTGTATTTGGGTGGGGTTATTGATGGGTTTCTGGTCTGGAACCAGATCTGGAAGTTGGTGGCTCTGCCTGTGGCAGGGGGGTTGGAACTCAGTGATCCTTGGGGTCCCTTCCAACCCAAGTCATTCTGTGATTCTGTCTTTCCGGAGCTCTATGTAGGCTGAGGGGAACTGGCCTCACCATGATGTCTGACCAGTGTGCAGTGTGTTGCTGATGAGTGAGGCAGCGTATGGACATGCATTAGCTGGGCACAGAACCTTTACAATCTGAAGGCATAAATAACACTGAAAGCTTTCTCGATTTTAAGCAGCGCATTGGATCCATCCTATTACTGTTAATGCTACATCCTCCAGCTCTGTCCAGATGCCGTAAATCTGTAATTTGCTCCAATTGCTTTACGCAGATACTGAAACATCCCAACCTTTTTGAGTAAATTTATCAGTGTCTTGGCATTAAATATTTCAAGGTGTTTTGGTTTTTTTTCTAAATAGAGTGTAGTTTTTTTGGTGTTCATCTTAAAGGTTACTTCTTATTGGAATGAAATGGAAGGCTGGGATTTGTTAGCAGATGTTATGATTAAATCTGACTATTTGTAGGCTTCTTCCTCCCCCAGCTCCCAAATGTAATGTTTGGGATGTTGAATGAGTTTATAAGTGATGTCAGTGACTGACTGTAATTGTTCGGATTTTTGTGTATGTGTTTGTGAATATATCAGTCTTTTTCTGTGAGCAAAAGCAGAACTGATGTTTCTTATCCGGCTTGCTAACCAATTTTAATACGTCAGTAAGTCCCCATCGTGTGGGTGCCTCCTGATAATTGTCAGTGAATGGCTTGAGACCTTTGGTAGCCTTAGTTAAAGCACTTAAAAGACTTAATGTGTGTTAAGTCCTTCCCTTTCTGTTCGTCTGATGGGCAAATTCTATGTGCTTGCAACTTTCAGATGGATTTTGTTCTAAGTGCAGGATCCAGATGTTACTAAATCTTACCTCCTAAACAGTTCTCCTTACTTCTTTTTCTTACAGTGAAATTGCCTGCTCTCTGGCTATTGTGTTGACCCAGTTGTCTAATATGTGCCTCTTCTGCCTCTAGCTCTTCATCCCTCGATTTGTAAAAGTGTTGTTAAGCCGAGCTCCCACTGCTGGGTCGGTTTCCCTCCCTGCGCAGTTTCAGTTCTGTGCTTGCTGCCCTTGTGCAGGAGTTTTTCTCTGCTCACCCCAAGGGAGGCTGTATATTTTCCACAGATCCCTTTTGGGGATTGTGTTGGGATTGTCTGGCAGTGAAAGGCCGGACAGAGGAGTCTCTCTCAATCAGAGCACCAGAAGTGAGTGGTGGTGTGGAGCACCCCGAGTACAAAGCCCTTGGTTTTCAGCCTTGTTATCCAGCAGCTGAGTGGCAGCTCTGCCAGCAGCAAGGGATGCGCCTTTAGCAGCTGAGCTGAGCAAGCAGAGTTAGCCTTCTGCAGGACAGGAGTAAAATAAGCTACACACGTTATTTAGAACACTTTCTTTTTGCTACTAATTGCTTAATATCACTTATCTTTGATTTTTATCACGGGGTAGCAACAGTACTGTAGTGAATTCTTTCCATCGCAGAGAGAACCGAGTGGTAACTGAGCAGAATCCCTTCTGCTTGAATTTCTGCTTCCCCCCTCAAGCAATCTGTACCATGATGACATTGAGATGAAGGCAATGAGAGCAGATCGTTGTGATAATAGTGCTAGTATGGGGGAGTCTGTTTTCATGCCCTCTGAATATCAAACCAGGATTTAGCTCCTGGAAACGTGAATTCTGGGGATGTACTGAGGTATTGAGCAGCACAAGAGCCCAGCTGTTCCTCAGCTTGCTCCCGGCGATGTTTCAGGTTTCTGCTAGGCAATTAACAGAGATGTGTATTTGAGGAGCTGACTTTGTTTGCACCATAATTTATAGGTGTTTCACAGAAGCCTGAGTAGTCCACCAGCTGCTAATGAGTTTAGTCACCTTCCATGTGCATAAGCACGTCTAAATTCTAGGGGATATTGTGGAAATGTTCTTCCCTGATAGTTATCTCACCTGTTTTGTGCTGCTTTTTGTTAGACTTCAATGATAGTTGCATTTCTTTTTTTTTTTTTTTTGCGTGTTACAAGATCTTCCTGGTATCTCCCACGTGTGTGTGGTGTTTTGAGTGATACACAGCAGTCACAGAAGACAGTGAGCAAAGCTTGCTCCCTTCATGAGATCGCTGACCTCCCCATGCCATACACATTGGGGAGGTGAGCAGAATGACAGGTACCATTATTGTACCTCATCACAGTTTTCTATTCAACTTCTTTTATGTAGAACCAGCTAAACTGTTTGTAGCACCTGCAATGAGTTCTAGTGCCAGCAGAGATTCCTTGCGAATCAGGTGATCTCTAACCCTTAGTTATGCTCTCTATATAGTGCTGTTCCCTCTTGGTAAAAGGAATGATTTGGGGCAGAAGTCCATTATTTCTGGACCAGCTTCATTTAAAGTTACTAGCTCACCTTTGAACTGCTGTTCATTGTCTGGTGGCTTTACAAAGGAGCAGCTAAGGCTTTTGAAACTTAAAAATCAATTAAAGAAAAATCTGCATCTCTGCATATCCATTTGTGACCTCAAAGTGGAGGAGGCGCAGAGATGCCAGATTGATTCCATTTTCATCTTGGATAAATATTGATACTGAAATATGCTTTACCAAGATCTGCTGAAATTCCTGGAAATAATACCTACCTACAAGGGATTGTTAGTGCCCTGACCCAGCTGAAGATAAAGTATATTAAAATATTATTAACACAGAAAAAAATTAACTGGCTGAGAACAGTGGGTTGTAATGTCATTTTGTCTGGAGGGCTGCTGATGTGACTTAAGTAGTACTGCTGAGCCTCGGCTGGGTACAGCTGTACAGCTCTGGATCTGACAGTCTCAACTAAGCAGGATGTTCACAGTTGTCAGAACGGCGATAGACTCAACATTTCATTGGCTCTGTTTATGCAGCAACAGTTTATATTTAGTAATCTTGAATTCTAGTTAACAAGCAGTACTCTTTACAAGGAGAAACAAAACCTTTGTATTCAAGTCAAGTGGTAGACCACAGCCTCCTAGCCCTAAAGGGAACTCAAAATCGAGGCAGGTAGAGATGGAGCAGGTTACAGACCTGCTAATCAGTGTACTGTTTAAAGAACAAACAAAAGACCCTGAAATATTAAGCAGAATTCTTACCTATGATTGATCATACTGTTATTTTTACTTACCACTCAAATATTTGTCTTGCTTCTGATTTTAATGGTTCTAGGTAAGTTATATATTACTTTTAGTTGTTAGATGTTTCTTCGATGGAAAATGTAATATAAAAAGGATTTTTTGTTATTACCTTCAATGAATGCAATATTTCATTTGTTTCTTGGCACCTTACTTGGTTAAAAAGCTATTAAGGAAGAAGAATAGTGCTTTACAGATAGATGTGAATCTCAAACCAGGCTTCCATTTTAGTGAGGAAAGCCTTCTGGTTCTTGGTTTAAGTGTGGCCAGAACCCCTCTATCTTAATGCTTCAGTGCATGCTGTGTAGCTTGGCTCCTTTGGGATGCAAAGGACATGTGCTTCTGGGAACATCTGTCTGGCTGTTCAGGAGATGCCTGTTATCTGAGAGTTTGAAAGAGATGTCCTTTTGGGTAAATCTGTACTCATTATTTCTTTAATATTAATAGAATGAGACAATGCATGAAATTCTGGCTCCATCAGATTGGATGGCAGAACTCCCACAGATTTCAATATGGATTGGCTTTTTCCTTTTGTGTCTTGGTAGCTATTCCTCTTTTTCTTTTTTTCCCCTCTCTTACCACTGTTGCAAGGAACTGTTCAAGGGAAGGAGAAGAGCGAGCAAACTCCACATAATTTAAGCTGTCACCCAGTAATTGTCCTGCAAGGAATGTGACGTTCTGGTAGTCATGGGCCATGACGGTGAACTTGGACCCTGAGAGACCTTTCCAAGAATATACTTCATCGGTCTCCTCCAGAGACTTTTGACATTCTCTTTTGCCTTTTTGCTTATGTCACTGTAAATTAGGCTTGTGCCATTTGATTCGAGTAAATAAATGAATCTGTACTTTTTTTCTAATCTGCTCTTCCTGCTGATGGAAAAATCTGTGGGTTCAGTCAGGACAAGGACTTGAGGAAGAGACCTTTGAAGGAACTCTGTGAGCATCCGTCCCCCACTGGTGGCCTTGTTAAACGTACTGTAAGTGGATGTTGACCTGCTCTCTACTTACAAAGCTCACCTTCCTTACCTTGGGGGAATTTTGGATAAAGAGTTTTCCAATATCTTGTAACAGGGAGTAAATAGAGGCTGCGTTAATGACAGTATGTGTTCAGTGCCTTTTTTATGGTGGCTGTTTAAAATGTCTGGCCATGCTTGAGAATGTCATTACCAAGCTATATATATGGTTTGAGGCCGTTGGTATCTCCTGTTGTGCCTTTGGGTTAATGTACCCTTGGCTAGGTGTGCTGGGTCTTCTGTTGTTGTACTCATTGGAATTGATTATAGCTGCTGTAGAGGAGCTGTAAGGTCAGGGCTTGAACTGGCGATTGAGCACCTGGTGAAGGGGTGTGGCTGGCACAGGGACCACAGGCAAATTGTTTGCACCTGTGGTCCCCCCTTAACCAGAAGGGGTGGAGACCCCCTGGGCTCAGATAAGGGCCAACCACTGAAGGGGAAGCATCTCAGGGACCAAGGCTGCTTCCTGAGGAGTGCTTCGTAGCTAGAGAGCCCCTCCACCAGCTGAGTGAGTTCATTTCTTCTTTCTGTATATCGGCCTACCTGTAAGTACTTTGCCTGCTATCACTGAGAACCTGTCAGATGCTCTCTTGCCTTTGTGAGTAGAACAGCTGCATGGAGTAAATATAAGCTGGCTTTATTTCTTTAAATCTCATTCACTTTGCACTTTGCATTATTTTCCAATGGTACTAAGGTAATTTGATCTCTGATTTCTCCTGGAGCATAAGTTCAGGAACCTGTGCTGTCTGCTGCTGTGAACTTTCTGTAGGAACTTTGCATGTCTAAGCATCTAATCTTTTCTTGTAAACTAGTAAAACTCCACTACAATTGTTTAAAAACCACTTTAAGTAAGAACAGTGATTCAGCAACCTCAATTGTACAAAATGTGGTGGCAGTCACTCAATGTAATACTTACTCTAATGATGCAGATAAATTGTACTTGCTCTTTTCTCTGTATATACATTTATTTCTTCTTGCTGTGCACGATTTTAGCGCCCAATTTATCAACCTCAATTACAAGGGTAGAATTTGATCTCTTTTCCTGCATTACTTCTATGTGCAGCCAGATGGGTGCATTGGCTGCCATGTTTTTTAAAAACTAAAAACACTCAGCAGCCCATCTGGAATCTCGGTTGGCGTTGGCTAAAGCCAGCACTGAGCAGAGATTCCAGATACGTGCCAGCAGCAACACATTTCCCACTTTAAATTTAAAAAGTCCTTTTCTTTCAGTTCTTGACTTAAAAGTTAGGACTGAATCAAAAACTTCGTTCGTTCCAGAAATGTGGAAGCTTGCTGAAATATCTGGAATTGCTCTTCAGATGTGCTAAGAATCAGCTGCCACTGTTCTAAAGCTGTGTTTTTGCTGCAGTTGAAGAACTGGATGACAGTATGTGCAGGCATTTTACATTCTAGCTCTGATGTAGCTACCACATGTGCCACTAAGCCTGAACTTTAGTAGTTTGGGCTTCCATGTGGAGTATACTAGCCCAGTAGGAAATGTGGTTCCAACTTCTGGATAGCTTTCCCAGAGTAAAAATTATTGCTTTCAAGAGAGATGGAGTGTGCTGGAAAATCTGACTTGCCAAATTACTGATAGCACACGTGTGAGATTTCAAGTAAGAGCTGCAATGGAGACTAAGTGTATAGGAGAGTAGGGGTGGAAACCTGCCTCCACCTCCCCAAGACAGTATTCTTGCCTTTAGAGTAAGTACGCGTCTATCTTGGCCTCTATGTGAATGAAAAAAAAAAAGCATAACAAATTACAAAAAAATCTTTTTTTTTTTTTGAAGTTAAGGAATGCTGTTTGGTTAAAGTTAATTGCTGTAGGAAACTTGTGTAAGAGTGGGAAACTCTTCAGAATCCAGTTCTGGATTATTATTTTTTGTCTGCAGGATATACTTATAGTAAGAAAGGAAATGGAAAACTTTATTTTGTGACTCAGTGGAGCAAAACTGACCCCTCTAAGAATGGACCCTCTCTAGCAAGAGGGGAAAAGCAAGGAGATGGTCCTTTCCGGTATTTCAGCAGGCTGTTGTCGTTGTACCTCAGCCTGATTTTGAGGATAAAGAGATGGCTGAGCAATTTAGTTTAGACTACTAAACAGCTGTATTAATGAGTTCCAGCTTTGTTGAACCGTGGCCGAACCATGATGAGCTTTATATCCACTTTTTCAATAAAGAGATCTGTGACAATATATTCTCTGAGTAGGTTCCAAAGACTTGACATCATGTGCATGGGATTTTTAAGCTCTCTCCATTTTCATCTGTGTTGAAGTATTCAGAGACTTGCATTCTAACATAAGAGCCATAATAAAGTTCACCTTGTTTACATGTAAGTTATAGGGTATAAAATCTAATGTATTGCACCAAAACACTAGAAGTTAGCTACTTTTTTGGGGATGCAAGAGTGGCTTTTGTTTCTTTAGAGTACATTTCAAGTCTAAGCACAGCATGCTGGAGAACTTAGTTCTGCCTTTAATGGGGAGGAGAGTGGATGGAACAGGAGGAAAGCACGTAGTCTGCTTCATCTGTGCATGGAACTGTGCTGACACCATTATTACAATGCCTCTCTGATTGTTAGCAACTTCGAGGTTTTTTTCTTTTTTGTTTTAAGCAATGGCTTTCAATGTATCAAGTCTGAATTATCCCCAGGCTTTTTTTTTTTTATGTGCTTCTTAATGGAAGGTGTGCATCTGGGTGAAAATGCAGTGCTTATTTGCTTGGTTCTGTGGACTACGTTGCTGAATTTAGTGAGGTGGCTGGTGGACATGAACTGAGAATGCCCTGCTCTGTTGCAGGACTCCTCTCTGCTGTGTGGAAAAGAGGAGATTGGTGCATGGGAAATTTAGATGCTGTGGGTAGATGTGGATCATGCCGTTTCTAGTTCCTGGCTGCTATGAAGATGCTGTGCCTTGGCAGGGGCTGATGTGAGACAAGACACTTAGAAGTTCTGCTGTCCTGTGATCTGTGAAATAGGCTGGGCTGCTGGGTCAATTTGTAGAACAAGTGGTTGCTGCCTGGTTATTGCAGCAAAGTAAAGCTCGAAGGATTATGGGCTCAGCTTTTGAAACTTGACTGGCTTGCTACCACAGGGTGCCCCTCCATCAGCTTGTTCTTTTAGTCACAGAACGTTTTGTTATCATTGTAGTTTAAAACAGTACTATAAAATGCAGGAGTCTGATACCAATTTACAGTCTAGGTGCTGTGTTTCATTTAATGCTCTTCGGAGAACATTACACTTAGAACATAGAGCACTACAATCTGCCTGCTTAGAGCAGTATTTGTGCTTGTCCAGCTGTGGCTAAAGGCATCTGAAGTTAGGGTGATATAACTCTAACTTGTGAGGACTGACTGGGGCCAGCAGAAGTGGTGCAAGAATCTTCTGACTTGTTTTGAATTTCCCAGGTTGTGTTTCTTTAAAACTGGAATGACTTTGAGCAGCCAGAAAATGTTAAAGCTTTAGCATAATGATGTGTGGGTGTGGTGTCAGGAACTGTTATTTCCCTTGAGAATACTTGTCATGCTTTGAATAAGATCAGAAATAGATTTGAACGCTTGCTGCTATGAGTTTTTTCTTCTTGGTATTTATTTATTCTTTTCTTTTGTTAGATGCTGTTCACCTTATTGCTTCCTCCTCCTCCCAATACCTCTTAACCTGTCTGCATGCTTAGTCTCCAGCTTGTCCTGTCTGCCCTGCAGGCTGTGACCTGCCTGGGCCAGGAGGGAAGTGCTGCTGCTCTGCAATGCTCCAGCACCAGGCACAGCAGGGCTCTGGTGTGTGAGTGTGCTCCAGTGCAATCCTCTAACTCAAAGGTAAATAGTCCTGCCTACTCCTGTGGTTATTTCCTGTTTTCTGAAGATGGATCCAGCTTAAGAGAAAGAAAACCAAACAAAAACCCCACAGAACCACCTACCCAAAAGCAGCTCCATATGCTGAAAGTTGTACATATCCTCTGCTCATCCATGCTGAACACTGATCAAGTTCAATGCTGAGCTGTGGTTAACTTGTTCAGCATGCCAAGAGAGTGTGGAAGGTGCAGCCTTAGCTGGGAGCCTGTGTGATAACCTCTGACACCTCCTTGTCACCTGTGCTCAGCTCCCAGCTTCTTATGGAATTTTTGGTTGGAAGAATAGACCAGAGGGGTTGCTTTCTTCTAACTGGCTCTGGAAAGCTAGTCTTGAGCTGTATGTTCACTGTTTAATCACTTTTATGTGCATGATTCTACTGTGAAAGCGTAGCCTTTCAAAGGGTACTGTACGCACGGTATTTGAAGCGAGAGCACAGGGTCAGTGACTCCAACCTGGAACCTGTGGGATCCCCAGGTTCTTCTGGGGTAGCCTTTAGAGCCCTGCTCAGTTGCCTCAGAGCACTTCAGATGGCCTGTGAGCGAGGAATTACTTGATTTCATGTGCGTGCCCACATTAGACATGCAGAGTCTGTATTATGTGCTGATGGAGACAGGAAATATCTTCATCTGCGTTTTAGAATGAACCTGGCACAGCTTGGGTACTACATAAGCAAAATTGGATATCATCATCCATAGCTCATTTTTATTAACTTTGGTACTGATATCAGCATTTCATAAATGGGAACAGCATCTCATGCCAAGCCAACTTGCTTCTCTGATTTGCAGCTGATGGGTTCTGGGTGGCAGCAGGCCACTAACTCAAGGCAGAATTTTAGCTGCTGCTCCAGCATAGTAGTTCCTATTCAGGAATTACTGTCAATGTATGTGTGGTTACTGGCATGTTTTGTTTACATGGGTGTGTGGCAAGCTGCTCTTTCTGAAGTTATCTGTACTTTCAGTATCTCTTCCAATTTTTCCTTATGTTTATCCCCACATCAGAAGAACTCTGTGCTTTATTTTAGGCAGCGATTGTTAAAGCAGAGCAGTAAGTTTAATATCTTGCTGGTAGTGATTTGCTCTCCACCGAGGTAGAATTCCCTGCTGTTACACACATCTCGTTGTTTGCGCAGTGTCCCCCAAGGACCTAGAATATGCAGTGGTTCCTTATATCCTGTTTTGCTGTGCAATTGCAGCTTTGCAACTCATCAGTTCCTTTGTGCATGTAGGCTCTTGATGCTTTGTATTGGTAGAGAGGCAGCATGGGTAGTGGTGTTTGTATCTGACAGTAAGGATTTACAAAGCCTATAGGAGGCTATTTGGTATGTCTCCTTTTCGTACAAGAGTGGAAATGGTTCCTTGAACTAGAATCATTCTTTGCTTGCAGAAAACCTGGGGTAGTGGTGACGACTGTCATCCATAATGTATGGACAGGATAATCTGCCTTTGTTTAGAAATATCCTCTGTTGTCTGCTCAGTAATTAGGATGTGAATGAACAGTTCTAGAAGAGTTTTATCGTAAAAACTGTGACGTATGATAGATATGCTTTAACACAAAA
Organism: Aquila spilogaster; assembly: GCA_024606505.1. Lineage (NCBI taxonomy): Eukaryota > Metazoa > Chordata > Aves > Accipitriformes > Accipitridae > Aquila > Aquila spilogaster. Next base: position 19,660,376 of record JANHGO010000043.1, read on the forward strand.
GTCAGATCTGAAGTACGCATAGCAGGTGTAGCCTTGTCCCAAGCAGTGTAAGGACACTTGATAAATAAGCTCAAATCCTTGAGAAAATTATGAGGTGTTTCAGGGGAAATGTGTTATCTCCCTTTATCAGGCTCTGAGCTGTTGTAGGGAGCACAACAACAGGGGGTTAGTAATAGTGGGATTAGTAATAATATACCTTAGCTTGGTAAAGGGGAGGGAGACATCATGTTATAAAGCCAGGAGAGTGCCTCCAGGAGGAAGGATGTTCTGAGTGTTTGGAGGTCAGCTGTTTATGCTGTTTGGTGTGAGGATATACATATATTTTTTTGAGGGCAGGGAGGACAGCTGTAGTCATGTGTTGGGTTGTGCTTGACAGGACTGAGCATCTGATTTTCTAGTTAAATGTGTTGTAATAAAAGTCATCAGAGCCTTGTTTTTGAGTGGCCAAGTGTCTGGTCCTTGTCACTTTTCCTCTTGTAAGCTGAACCATTGCCATTTCCAGCTGGTTGTTTCTTCAGTGATTTTGAGAGGGAAGAGGTTGCTCCTGAAATCTTTGTTCTTCAACCCTTTTGCTCTTTGCCTTGATCTTCTGGTAACTTTATTTCATTACCGAATTGATGATAGCTGAAGCTGTTATGTTGGGCGAATGCCTTGTTTAAAAAACAAACAACTTCTCTCTGTCTTCTGCTAACCTGCTTTTCAGTGTTACCTATTGGCTTCTTTCTCTACAGTGCCTTAGAAATGCCTTTTCAGTGAAAGTGGAGTGTTATGAGTCTCACTGGCTCCTCTGTTCCTCCAGGGTATTATCTTGTCCAGACTTTTCTCAGCTAACCTGTTCTGATTAATATATGTATCAGTAAATCAGTTTTCTCAAACTCCTGTTGGTCCATTCAGAACACTTCCACTAACTTACTTGTCTATGTAACTCTTTTCCTAGAAAGCCCTGTGAACTTCTCATCTGGTTATTGTATCTGATGGATACTTTTTGTCACTCTTGAAAGCTATATATAACTGTGGCCCTCTCCACTTAGCTTTACTTCCAGGCTTTCCAAGGTCTCTTGTCACTTTTGCTCTGCTACTTACGTGTCAGATGTTTCATGATCCATCCTTGCACTTTATTCTCTGTGGCTCTGTATATGTTAATTTGTGACCTCCCGGTGCTATTCTGCTCAGGTCCCAATCCTGCCTGCTTTGAGTCCCTCTTAAAGACCTGTGAGTACTGTGCTGCTCAGGGAGCTGAGCTGACAGGCATACCAATTTTTGGCTGTTCCCCGAGTCAAGGTTCAGATTAGTTTTTGGAAAATGCCTTGTTGGCATTTTGCTGGCAGCACCCACAAAGCAGTAATACTTCAAGTGGGAATCGGTCTGACTTGGTATGACTTCTCCACTTGTAACTCCTGGCATGGATGGCTGAATCATCATCGTCTAAACAGACAGTGCTGTGAACAGATGGTAAATAATTTACAAAAAGTGAAGCTATGAGCAGGCCTAAGATTGAACTTGGTGTCATATCTTTCTTACTGTCATAGAAGTAGGCTTGCAGCTCTGAATCACAGCAGACTATACTCCATTTATAAGATGAATTTTAAATCATTTAAAAGTAAATGAGACAAAGCTGAATTTCTTGAATTAATCTAACAACAGGCAATGATCCCCCAGAACAGAGGGCTCTGAAAAGACTGAAAATAATTCCCAGAAATTCATCTTCTTTCTTTACCCAGGAGCCCTGGTTTAAAGTCATGCCCAAGCTACTTGTCATTTTCACTTCAGCTATTCCACTGATGTGCTCAAACCTAGCACTAGGTCCTGTGTCAAAAAGTTTCCTGATGTTTGAAGAAACAGCATTAACTGTGAGTTGGGAAAGGTACTACAGGAGGAACAAATTCAGCCCTTTAGAAGTAGAATCTGTACTGAGAGCTGTGTGCTTTAGGAATGGTTACCACCAGTGATAATTCCCTGAAGTTGGGGTAACTGATAGTAGTTCTCACTGCCCAAGATGACAGCATCGGCTGGCATTCCAGTGAGAAAAGCAGGGGCCTACAGTCCCTGGGTGGGTTGTGGACCTTCTCCTGCTGATAGTACTGGACTAACAGTACTAAATGACTTCCTCATCTTAACGCAACTCATCCTGTTGACATTTGTTTTTATTTGTATTTGTTGCTAGTTTACAGAACTGTGCTTTTCTCCATGCTGTCTTGAGGGAAATGCAGGATATTAGTGCTCATTTGATGTTGTATGGCAGTATATAGAGTGCTAATTATCTTTCAGGCTTCAGGTGATAGCTTTGAAACCAGAACCCAGATAAAAATGAAGGGGTGGTTTGACAGTAAGCAACACACAGTTGCAAATAACGAGTTGAAGGCTGCATTGTCTCAGTGCTGTATTTTCCCCATGCAATGCTGATATCAGCTTTTGCAGGGGGAAGATTATCTGAGTTACTGTAACAGATCTTGGAGGAAAAATAAAGGAAAACAAAAGAGGTACGGTATGTTTTCTCCCTGTCTTTTTGGTCAGTTAAGTCTGTCCAGTTGTCTTTAGTCTCCCACAGCAGTTAAGGCCTTGGCTGGGGATTGTTTCCCAGTTGCTCCCTGCAGCAACTGTCTGTTGGAAGCTGTGTGGGCTGGGGGCTGCCTGGTCTTACCTCTTGTGAAAATGAGCGTGTCTGATGAAATCAGCAGGCCAAATATCAACTCGTATGGTTTGGAAAAGCAGTCATTGTCCTTTTGAGTAACTCCCTGCTCTAGAAGAGATGGTTACTGACCTTTGTGAGATTCTGCCATTACCCTTCTCCTAATGTAGAAACTTCTTCCAAGTAAGGATCTCATTTTTGGCAATTCCTATACATGTGTTGACAAGACCGGAGCTGTTGCTGTATTCGGTGGCTTGTAGTGCAGCCTGCTCAGTCTAGCTGTGCTGTCACTGTCCCCAAACCTGCACCTGCCCCAGGTCACTGCACTCTTGCCAACCCCTGGCGTTGTGCGCTGCATGGACTGTGTAACCCTTCCAACCACTGCTTTCTTACTTACAGAGCAAAAACTCTCCAGACAAAAATAACTTAGAATCTTTCCTAGAACCAAACTTAGTGCAAACGTTACCTGACATTTTGTAGTCAGCTTTTAGCTGTAGGATGTAAGGGAGTTTAATGGGGATTGATATGTGAAAAGTCTCAGCTTAGATTTGTATTTCCTTTAAAGATTCTTACCCAAGTGTTCTTTGAACTTGCACACTTAAATCAACAAAGTCTCTAGTAAGGCTGTTCTGCAGCAGCAATGGGATTCTGCAATAGACATGAAGACAAGCTTAGATTTCAATCAAATTGATGAGTGGAAATGTTGTTGGGAATATCAGAGCAGTGATGATATAGAAGCTATATCACTGCCATGAGTGACTTTCTTTCATCAGCTTTGTGTCTAATAGTACAACTCAGATTACGATTCCTGCACAAAGAGAAAAAGGGTATAATTCTGCCAAATGGGAAGTTACATGATTCATTACAAGGACCCTTAATTTGCCTTATTAATTTTTTAGGGGTAATTTATGAAATCTATTAAGCGTGGTAGTCTTGCTCAAAACTTAGCGTGATCTCAAAATTGTAAAAATTTCTCAGAATTATTTTGGAGATGAGTGCTGCCCTGTGCTAAAAATTATGTTGCGCTGCTGCAATCATTTCTTAGCTGGATTCACTCCATCACACAAGCTCTTTATCTGAAATTGCTATAAGCCATAACATAAAGCTTTTTACTTACACACATCTAATTGAGGGAATATTTATTTGGTGCATATTAAATTCAAGCTGGCCTACTTCTGAAGGAATATTTATTACTTTAAATCTCAGTACTTTGAAGAGAGAAGTTTTAGAACGACTCATACTCATATGACAAAGTTAATTAGAAACTTGGTTTTTTTAGCTCCTATAATATATGAAAGGGAGTACTATCGCATGTTTGACAGATATGGTAAATCATGATTTGTTAACAGCGTTAAACTGTAAATGAAAATTTCATTTTATTGGGCACATTTTGAAACTGTTTACAGCATATGCATGGAACTTCACAGACAAATTGATATGTTATAGTTTAGCGCTTAAAACACCGCAACATCTATTCTGCTTTTATAGCTGTATTGTACCGAATGGATATGTAAAATGGAGGCACGTTTCTGCTGCTGGCCTGGGGAAGCCTGTCCCTATGTCTTTTCATAACCTCATGTTTTTGTATGTGTGAAACAATGTAAAGAACCAAAGTGGTGCAGTCTCATCTCAAATGTGCATTAGAAGCTGACCTGTTAGCTCTCGCTGTAGCTGTGAAGCTGTGCTTGTGCTTCTGAGTAGATGCTGTAGCACGATACCTGGCTCATTCCACTGGAGAGTTTGCAGCTTACTGCTGTCACAGCCACTTCTCTCCCAAATACCCCCTGAAGCACAACTTATGTGTATTTTGAGAGGAATCTGTCCCTGAGTAAATAGTGCTCTCTTTTTGGTGATAAAGATCAAACTTCTGTGCTAGAAATCAGCAGTGAGAACAGCAGTTATTGGAGTGAGGCTGTTGTAGTTATGTGAAGCACGTATTCAAAAATAGGTGAGAGAAGTAATTAATTGACTGTGATGTTATGTGGCAAAGTGTTTGATGTTGCAGGTCTCATGCATCTATGGTGCCCTGTAGTGAGCTATTTGTGCCATAGACAGGGTGGTTCTGCTTAGAATATGAAACTATTTGCTCTATAATTACAGCTTCCTTCCACCCAGCTAAAAAAGCTTTCAGTCTGAGGTGAATTCCGTCCCAGTCAGTGTCTTCAGGATGTTATGTGTTCATGGCAGGATGCACTTGGCTGAAATGTTGGTGCAGCTCACACAAGGAGTTATGCTTCAGTTATGTCACTTGTGAGTGTCACCTAATTTATTTAACTTGAGGTGTCCCTAAGACTGGCTAAATGCTAACGTTCATTCTCTGTTCTATTGGAGTTGCTAAAGAGGAGTACTCTGCTGGTCTGGACAGCGTTCAAGCTTTGGTGTGAGCACTTGAAGGGTTTGACTTCATACAGTCAGTAGAGACAACTGTGTAACTGTGCATTTTTTCCAGCAGGATTTGTTTGTGCTTTTGCATTTCTGGGAGGTGTGCATCGTGTCTGAGGTGCTGTGTAAAGTTCGAGCAAGTTACAGGCAGTATCAGCTAACATTTTAAAAGTGGATGTTATGTCTTTGAGCTACCCAGGTACAGCTGAGAAAAGAACACTATGCTCAACTTCTTTTCCTCAAAACTACATGAAAGCTATTTCATATTATTTAAAAGACAAATCTTATCCCACTTCTCAACTATCATAGAGCAAGGAAAAGAAAGTTTTGAGACAGGAGCTGCTCAGGCCCTCCAGAGTCCTGACCTTCATAGAATCACTGAATGGCTTAGGTTGGAGGGGACCTTGAAGATTATCCAGTTCCACCCACCTGAGCAGCCTGTGCCAGTGCCCTGCTACCCTAATCACCTCTGTCGGAGTTCAGAGCCTCTGTGAGAGATGTGCCTTTATGTTCTGAGTGAGGTCATTAAGAGATACTGGAAGCATTTGTAGACTAATGAGAAATAGCATGTGAAACCAAAGTGAAGATTATAGTATACAAAATATGGACTAGGGAAGAAGGGGTGCTATGAAACCACTAGGCAAACTGGGCATATGTGGGAATCTGTAGTAGTTCTCATGCCACGTTTAATTTTTTTGTTGCTGCAGTTGTTCCTGGGGTCTTTTATATTTTTCTTCTTCTGGCTTGGTATTCTTAAATTGCATGGTGTGACAATACAGCCTGTACACTACAAAAGCATTGATTCCCAACTTGTGAAGTAGCATAAAGAACAATTTTCTAAAATGGTAAAAAACATATGCTTAGGGAAACAGCCTATGACAAAGTAACTGAAAGGCAAATGCCATACAATATGTTCTGTGTCTTAAACTATGTAATCATAGCAGAAATGAATCTGGTGGAGGAAATGGGTAACCCAGCCACAAATTCAAGATGCCATTGGCTTCTGACTATCTATCATAATGTCATAGTTGAATTCAGCCTAAGAATATTATGGAAGAGGAGCAGTAAGTATGGTTCAGTGATCCCTTCAAGAGGAGAGAATAACTGAATGGCAGTAATGCCAGTCAGTCAGCCTAAGTTGATGAGAAGATGAATCATGAATGACTCTGAATGTTGCTAATGTCAGTATTAGATTTTTGGTACAGATTTTCAGAGATATAAGCATATCCTGTTCTGGGAAACTCATCTCTGAGTAAATATTGGTCATTAGCTAGGTGGGAAGCTACACAGCAGCAGAAATAACATCGGGTTGCCATCTTAAGCAAAGAGAACCACAGATATTCCTGAGAAGGTTGGAGATGTAGGATGCTGGATGCACAGAGCTCACTGACCTTGTACTTTAACTACTACTTATCTTCAGTCGTATCAACAGCTACCATCTACTACTCTCCAAGTGCTTATTTTTCAGTAAAACTAAAAATTTGACCTCAGCTCTTGTCGCATCCTGCCTGTTCAGGTATGTTTTATGTCTTGTTGGAACGTGAGCAGCTTTTTCAGTGACTGGGTCCTTAAAGTTAACTGAGAAGTCAAGTTGTTCTTTCTTTTAAAAAGTGAAAACACTTCTGATTCCAAATGATCCAATTCTGTCACTGCTAGAGACAGTATTGGGACTTCCAAGTGTGGCTGTGTGCTGGGAGCGCTGTGGGAAGAAATGTGATTGGTGTTCTGAAGTTGGTCATGAGGGAGCTGCTCGATGCTTACGATGGCCGTTAGGTATTTAAAAAAACATTGGTATTACTTGCAGAGCAGTTTATTGCCTACCAAGTTAGGGAAGATAACTGAGGTGAAGGGAATTGGATGTTACTAGCAGACCTGGTAAGGGCGTGGTTGATAAATTTGGGACATTATAACAAACAAACAGAAGAAAAACAACCCAGGCACCTCAGTACAGTGGCTTGCTTCTCATGAAGCAACTCTGTTGGTGGAAATGACTTCAGCCAGGCACGGAATGTGTTTGCAGGTAGGGGTGGATTCAAGCTTTTCTTGGAACAGATGTAACTATACCAAGAGTTCTAAGAGGTAGCTGTGAGCGTACAAGCAACACGGTGGATTGTTGGCACATGTGAATAGTCTCTGTTTGGCTAATGTGACTGCACAGCTTCTGGTCCAGACAGGTTTGTATCTGCCTGCAAAAGACTGAGAACAACCTGTGGGGAAGAGAAAACTTCTCTACTGCTGCTTCATTGCTCTTCTGAAGGACTGCTGCCTGTGCCACTGCATGATGAAACCCAGCAGCACACAGCAGGTCTTCCCAGGGCTGCACACATCTTTGCACAAATGAGCTTGGGAAGCTTTGTGTTGGTACCTCTTAAGATTCAGAGTTGGTCTGCACTAGGAACAGCCAGCTTCTGGCATCTTGTCACTCCTGGATGTATATCGTGCTCCAGAAATTTCGTGTTCAGTGGTGGGATTATTTGTGATGGTAAGGTACAATGTAACACAAGTGAGGGACATCGCAATCTGTCCCTTTAAATTAGCAATCTGTTAAAAAGATCAAATTAAAATTAAGGATGGATTTCCATTCTCGCATGCACATATTTGGCTGACGTGCAAGTCAACAAGAGTTCTGCGTGCAACTCAAGATGCAATTTGGCCCTAAATTAATTTCATTAGTAAAACTGAAACTCAAACATGGTGTGAATGAGACATCTGTTAGTCTGCTGATTCATATCTAAAGAGAAATGTCATAAGGATTTTTAGGATGCGATGCTGCGTATGAGGCAGCTGCACTGACGTTGCGATCGGTCTGTTTCAAATGAAGCCTTAAACAATAAACCCTTCTGCAGTTCTTTTTGTTGTAAATGTGTCTTTGAAAATGCAGAGGAAATTAATGCGTAATGTGAGCAAAAATGAGATAGGAATGCAATGACAATGGATAGAGCCTTGCTGTTAGTGCTGACCTGCAGTGCTCAGGTAAATTATCATCGTCCTCGTAACTCCCCTTAAATCCTAGTTGTTTTATTTGTGCTCTTTCCCCATGAAGCTAGGACTTCAGGTGTGGCAGCGCAGTGGTAAAGAAATCATGTGCACAAGAGCTGTTAGCTGTAAATGGCAGTCTGTTACCCCCTTGCGTGAGCTGGCATTTTATCTGCCTTTCCAATTTCATTCCATTGGATTTAATTTGCGTTGGTGCTTTTTTTCTCGTTAGAAATGTATCTGTTCCTATTGAGTTACTTGTGTAATCACAAAGCTTCGCTAATGGTGACAAAATGTTATTTATTTATGTTTATTTGTTTTTATTAGCTTTTATGGCATCTGTTTCCTTTGGCATGTGAGCCTCCCTGCTACTAAAACTGGGACTTCAGGAATGTGAGCAGAAGCTGCCGTGGGATGGCACTGAACTCCCTCCTGATTTCTCTTGGTGGATGCCTGGGTGTGCAGGGTTGGCAGGGCTGGTCCCACAGGGTGGGTAGCATGTCTCTTGCAGCATGAAATAAGCATCAGGAACACTAGAACTTCAGAGCAATAACAATCCCGTTTTCATGCAAATTTCCCAGGAGTAACAGAGGCATATTACCGATGACACATTAACAGGCTTGTCTTTAAATAGAATGTTTTTTCAAAGTCTTCCTTGGGGCACCACTGGCTGTTCAATGCAACATTAATGGATGCATTCTCCTGATCGAATAACAAGAATTTGGAGACAGAAAGACACCCTAAACTTGTCCCCTGCCAGATTGTGCGTATCTTTTGTTTTCCTCTGTGTACCTGGATTGAGGGCTTGCTGTTTTGTAGCAAGGGAAAGTCCCTTCATTTGTAGTCCAATGACCTCCTTTAGAAGAAAGAGCCTTCTGTGTAAGCCTGAGCGACTGGGTGCAGAGCACTAAGTGCAGCTGTTCCCAGTGGTGTGAGCACAGGAGATGTGCTCTCTCTCAGCTGGAGTGTTGAGAGGGTGTGGAGCATCTTCTGAATGTGGCTCTGGGGATGTACACCTTGGGATTAGGGTATAATAAAGAAGTGTCTGGATAATAACAAAATAATGAAGATAGAGTGTCTGTACTGATGCCCAGTACTCACAGGTACTGTCTGCTGCACCTTGCACAGAAGCCATGTAGAGTTCAAGGGACAATGAGCAGCTGTGTCACGAGTAGAGACCGAAATAACAAGTGAATGGCAAAATATACTTGGGCCTTATTTTGAAGGGTGAAGTGTATTTTCCACTCCTGGCTGGTCTGCTCTACTCTTGGACTTCAAGGATTGAAACAGGTTGTCTTACCACCAGTTAATTATTCCTGTTAATGATGGTGAATATAGACAATTATCAGCAAATACGTGCATACCTCTGTGAACGGACAAGTCCAGCAGTCATTTTGCTAGCAGTGCTGCAGGAAGCAATAAAATATACCAGTAAGCATATTATTCTTTCTGCATACCCTTGAATTCAAATTAGTGGCTCAGATTCATCAATCACTGTGAGGAAAGTGCCGATGAAACGCATATATCTCCTGTAGTATCAAAAAGACTTGAAGAAAACTTTTCTTCTCCCAAAGACCATCTATTTATCTTGGCTGAAACTAATACAAACTCTGAAATGTTTGGGGGTCGGAGGTGGTAGGTAGAGACAAAAACACCTTTCCCAGAACAAACATCTAATTCAGTAGATGAAGTAGAAGAGATGTCAAAGCTGACAAGCTTTGAAACATTGTCTTTTGAACTTAAACTGATTATTTACTTTGTAAGTGAACTATTTCCCAATCCCAAGTTAAACCTCGTCTTGAGCCAAAACCAGAATTCTAGTAATGCATTTCTACAGGGCTGAAGCAGATGCCTTTGTAAAGAAGTGGGAGTTTTGTCCTTTTTTTTCCTCTTCTTTGACAGAATAGAAGCAGAAAACATTGCATTTCTGTTCTCAGCTCTTTTTCTGGATCCCTGATAGTGTTGCTTGACATTAAGGGGATTCTAAGCGAGCCTAATCAAGAATTGTTTAGCATCAGCGAATGTTGAGCAACTGTGATTGAATTGGTGAGGCTTCCTTGTTTGAATGAAAACTAATGAAAAACTGGTATATATTTTTTTATTAGAGTACTTCAATAAAAGCACAAGGAATTCTTATGTCAGTGCATGTAGGAAATTGTGTCTGGTAGAGTATTAGTAAGCAATAAGAATACTTTAACTTTTTTTTCCCCCCATGCACTTAGCATGCTTATGCAACAAACTGGGGTATTACAGAAACAGTTTTGAGGTGTTAGGCACAGAATTGAACTTGAATATGTGTGGGAACTGGGCTGTGAAGCCTCTAGTGATAAAGAGCAAGGATGGGGGACTTCAGGCAGCAGTTCTGTTTTGTCTCACTTTCTGTTACGGTTTGGTAGCCTGGTGCATCAGAAACAGCTTTCTAGGGCCGGCAATGAGTTCTGGTGCTCTCAGGTTTGCTTTGTTGCTTTTCTATTTTTTTGGCCTTACCGTTTTGAGAGATCTCTGGTGGGCAGTAGAAAGCAAATGTTCTTGTGCATTGTACTGATGCTTTAGAAGTCAGCGTGCTCAAAGCAACGGGAAAGCCATCTGCGGGGAAGCTCGGGTTGTCCGGAAGGTGAGGGTTCAGCTCTCCCTGCTGTGGACATTGAGCACAACATGTGGGTTCTGCGGTGCCAAAGTGTGGGGCTGCTCCCCCAGCCCACAGCATGGGCAGCTTTGTGTTGCAGATTGTTGGTGCTGGGTGCCACTGCTTAGAACGAGCCCAGAAAGCCATGACACTGAAGGGACTTTTTGAAGGGAGTTTAAGCATAATTTTGAGTTTGACTAATGCAAGTGTTTGCTGGAGTGGTTACATAGCATCCGCTCAGCAGCTAGGCTTTGTACAGCTTATGGCTGATCCTCCTGCCAAACCGGGGGAAGAAAGCAGACGTGCCTCTGTGCGGCGGGAGAGCATAGTTTATTACCCAGTAGGTGCAATTTAAAAAGATCTGAGGGAGAGATGACAGATGTGAAGAGAACTTATGTCCAAGTTGGGTCAGTTATATTTAGATGCTTTGGAATATTTGTGTTTTGAAATGGCTTTTTGAGAAATAGCAGTCTTAAAGCCAGACCAAAGCAAAGCCCAACAACATGCTGTTTGATTTCACATCAAACCTTTAAGACAGGATAATATTCACTCCAGGGAGAAAGAATGGCTGAATAAATATGTGGAGACTTAAAGGTACTGAGGTTTTGGAGCAATTGGTGAGCACTGTCCAGTGATGTCTACTGAAATTTTATGAAGTAGCTCTGTAAACTTAAAGTGGAATTTGTCCTATGCTGTAATTACAGAGCTGGGCTTTTTGCAGAAGCCTCGAACAGATTTGTACCAAAGTTTGTTGAAGCTGTTTTTTCTTTCAGTGTCCTATGACTCTGCCCTTTCAAATTCGTCAGCTGCTGAATCTTAACCTCCAGCCAATACTGCTGAAGGTTTTTCATCAAGTCCTTGTGTCTCCTTCCCTTCCTTGACCTACACGGAGCACTTAAATAAGTGCATGATGTGGTCCTCCTTCCTGCTCCCTGCTGACATCCTCACCTATTGCCTTTACTTCTTAAGTGGATTAACAGCTCCAGGGGGGGCACCTGCTTGTCCCTGGCTGTGCAAAACTGAACCTGGTGGATTTGGGGTTCGGGGCAGCACTTGTGAGCTTTGATTACCAGAATGTGTTTTATCTGTTAATAAAATTACTGGTAGAAAAATGGTAGAACAAAAATTAAAGGCAAACTCTTTAAAAAAAGAAAAAAGAAAAAAAAAAAAAACTAGGATAGAAAACAGATGATCCTTCTGTGTTTTTTGCTGCAAATTTAACATTTCAATATATATATTTTTCTCCAAAGGGAATTCTTAGTAGTTGTATAATGAATTGCTGTTTTTTAATGGCCAACTTTGTTTCATTACTTTTCCTGATATGTAGGGATAGCCTATACATATTTTTTTTACCTTTCTGAGTGGTATGCACCCTAAGTTAGACTGCATGAGACTCAAATTTCAAGACCTCTTTCCACCCCTCTCACAGCTCTGGTACATCCTTACCTGCTGCCTTCAGTCTCAGCTTGGTAGAAGCCATTACTATTGGGTTTGTTTCTCTCCTTTTGTCCATCTCATCAATACTCCCACAACTGTCCCTCTGACAGACACAGAAAAGTCCTGGTGTGCAAGCAGCCAGCTGTGTGCAGCAGTAAATGAAGCTTTCCATCTTCTCTAGAATAAGCTACCAGTAGGGGTTCAACACACTTCTGTTTTCCTTGTGCCATCCCCCTATGTCAAACTAAGTCTCTTCTTGTTCTGTGTTGTTTTATGTAACGCATCTTGCTGCTGATGCTTCATTCTCAGTCCTGGAGACAAATTTGGGCCATCTGTGGTGCCGCAGATGTTGCATGCTCACCTGGAAGCTCCCTGGTGTCATTTCTCCTGTGGATCCTTGTGGGTGAGCAGGGCAGAAGGACGTGCAGGAAGGTGGTCAAGGGGTTGATGACCTGCTGTGACTTGAATTCTTCGTGTTAGTTGTGCCAATTCTTGCGATATTTAATCAGAATCCTGTAGTGCTATTTCCCTGAAGGCCTTGGTTGCTGGAGACATGGGATTGTGAGAAGACTTTCTGGGTCTTTTGCAGTTGGTTTTCCTTGTTTGTTTTGTTAAATAGATCCCTGGGTCCTTCAAGCATGTGAGAAAAGCTTAAAAAAATGCCACCTGATAAAAGTTTAAAACCTGAATAGGAAAAACTATAAATGGCGTATTATTTCTATATAAAAACACACAGCAACAACAAAAATCCTCTTGTGGCTATTCAGTGCTGTTTGTGAAAAGTCTGAGCTCTCCTGTAAACTGTGAGGTAAGTGGGAGCGAGCACTGCAGATTTGTGTTTTATTGTAGCGCTTGATTCCTTCTCCAAAAAGAAAAAGGGGGGGGAGGATAACAGAAGCCTTTGAGGTGAAGTGTTGTTGAGGGGGTACTGTGCACATCATATTGTGGGGGGGGAACAACAACAACAGCATGTTCCTCTGCAAGCAGCTGCTGCTTTTTTATTTTAAGTAGCTTTAAAATATGAACTAGATAGGAAGGAGGGTGGAATCTTTGCCTGCCGCTAGCTCAGAAATGAGTATTTAGCCATGTAGAAAGGGTTTGTGAAAGCAGATTCCCTTTTCAAAGATGATTGTCACAGTAGCTTAAATTGTCTGCCAAGCATCATAATGGAGTTTTACTACTGTAAGGAAACAAAAGCAAAAGATAAGCTTAACTCACTGAAACAAAAAGAGAACAAAGGGGGAAAAACATCAGAACAGCCAAGAGTCGCACTGATGACAAGGGAGCATGGCGATTTCCATGCAAGTAACAACTTGAAAGGGGCTCTGGAAATAAGGTTAGCACACTGAACAGACTCAGAGGTGTTTCTGTTCTGCAGCAGGGCTCGAATCCTGCAGTAGCAAGCCTGGGCTGAGCGGTTTGTGGGCTCCAGAACAAAAGCCACCCACTGTTTCCCACCAGGGCCCCTGAAGGCAGCATCTTGGGTCATGTGCCCATCCAAACATTTGTTTAGACAGTGGAGGGAACAGATTTCCAAGTGGAAAAGTAACCCAAACCAATTTGGGGGTACTTAATTTTTTGCCATTTTTGTTTCTCTGCTGGAAATTGGATCTGTTAGTTCATGTCGTTAATTACCTGTTTTCAGTTGGTGATAAAGGCCAAAAGACAAGAGAGGGTGACTCAGTAAAGCAGTAGTGTTAGAAACTGTGTTCCTTTCAAGCAGGGAGGAGATGGTTTGCATTTGAGATAAGCAGTTATGAACCACCAGTGCTGTCAGGAAACCAGAGCTTGCCACCAATCTGCAAATGTCACACTTAGTCTCTGTCGAGCTCTTGCAGTCTGTAAGATTTAGTGTTTTGTTTTCATTTCTTAAATTGTTTATAAATATTCATTATTGGATATGAAAGAGAAAGATTACCTCTATTTTGTATGAAGTAATGAGTGCATATCAGCCAGGTGAATAGTTCCTGGGACTGTAAGACATTGTCTGTTGGTACATAGCAAGCTATCTGAATTTCCAGAAACGCAGCTCTGATCCTGCATATGCTTAGACATTTAGGCTTCCTGTGGTGAATATTTGTGTGCCTAGATTTGAATGTAGAGCATGAATCTGTGTTTACCATATTTCCCTGAAATAGGGAAAGACTTGCCAGGACCTAACTGCAGTAATCCACTAAAACTCCTGTGGGCTCCACTTTCTGTTATGAAGTGGAAAAGAACATATTGTATAAAGCCTTCAAAGTAGCTCACTGGCACTACTTTTCCTTTTTAAATGTAGCTTATGGTGTGTTGTTTTTTTTTTTTTTGGTCTTATGTTAAAGTTCACAAGGTACTTACATCGAGAAATGGTGAGCAGGATCAGAAATGTGTGTCTGAGGCTTGCACCAAGCTTTTCTACCCATGGAGTCAGGGGTGATGCTGCAAGTAGAGAGATCTCGATGGTAGGTAGTTGAATCTCAGGTCTAAACTTGTGTAATTAATTCATCCTTTTCCTTGGAAAGGGACCCCAATATTTATTCCAGATCAGTAGACCTGTTGATACAGCCCTTCTCCAACAGTTTTCTGAACGGAAGAGGGGAAGGTAGGTTAGGTGGCATCTCCGTACAGCAAGACAGGTGAACTGAAGTTGTCTGCATGTCCCAGGCTACTTAGGGGGGGACTTCAGGATATGCTGGGAGCTAGTTTGGGCTGAGCTGCCTTACTTCAGCTATTTGTCTCTCCTCAATTTTCAGCATAACTCCACAACCGATTTACAGTCATCATAGCTCAGTTTTACGGCCTTCTGCCAAACCAATCTAATTGTTTCAACAGTTGAATAATATCCTTCACAGATAAAAGAGACTGCTGTTACATAGCTTGTTTTTGGTGTCTTGCTGTGGAACTACTGGTGGATGTTGGATGCCAGCTTGGCTGGAGAGCAGTGTTGAGCGATTACATGATAGTTTTATTTTCAGAAATGTACGGGATAATGTATTGGGTGCAGCTTGGAAACAGTCTGCCCTTACAGCGCTCAGTATTCTTATTCTCATAATGATTTGGTTGATGCTTGCTAAGCCTGCAGATGAGGTGAAGCTGGGACAGGTTATAAATATGTTGGAGGGCACATCAGATAAATAATCTTAAAAAATAAAATAAGAAGGATGTGATATCGATTAATTGAAGACAGACATAGGAACAATCACTTGGATATGTGAGAAAGGCTTGTGAAAAAGAAGGGGGATTTGCAGCATGTCACAGACTGAATGTGAGTCAGCAGTGCTGTTGTTGAAAACACTGTTTTCACAGAAATGAAAATTCCCTGTTGTACGAAAAACAGCAGTTCCCCTGGCTCTGCCTGACAGCATCCTTCTGCCTCGAGCTGTTCCTGGGACCCCAGTTCAGTTATTGGGGCTGGTATGGAGTCCTGTGCTTCCCAGAGGAAGGTGGGCTGACTGAAGAGACTGACTTGGGGCTGCTCAACCTGAAGAAGGTGCCAGGAGGTGCATTGAGAGAAATCTGTGCTCTTTGTTGCTGGTGCAAGAAGCTTAAATTAGAGTGTCAGGTATGACAAAAAGCCAAACAGTAAGGCGTGAAAGATGAGCGGGGTAATCTGAGAGGCCGTGGTGTCTGACAGCCTTTACCACCCCACTGGTAAGATCTGTTAGGCTTTATGGGAGCACAGTGCCCTGCATCCCTTGCAGCGTTGCTGTTGGTACGGTCGATGTCATAGCCATGCTGTGTGTGGAAGCCACCTGTGAGCAGTGCTCGGTGAGTTGTGGGCCTGTGAGGCAAGCGGCCACGGGGCCCGCTCCCTTCGGATCCCAACTGGAATGCAAGGGTAATGTGTTTTATGTATCTATATCCATAGCTCTGTCCAGTCCATACACAAAGACTCCAGGAGCCTTTATGAAACCTTTGTTTGCTTGCTGTCACTGCTGCCTGTACCTGAGGATGTCACGTGGAGTTTGTGACGTGCTGCAGCACAGTGAAGGTTGCAGGTCTGGTTGGTTTCTGTGAGGGCCAGCTCTTGCCTTGGGAACTTGTCATGGGTGGGCGGAGGTCTGATCTGAGAGAGTGTGCCAGGAGGAAGTGCGGGTGCTGTCTGCCTTCCCACAGGGACATGGTTTGCCATGTCTTTGGTATGGTGGCACTGCCCTTCGCTTCCTCTGCCGCCGCCTCTGCAGTCGTGTTGGCACTGCGTTAGGCCCAGTGTTATATTTATGGTCCTGAAGGATAGCCTGAGGCAAGGAAGCGGTCTAAGCTAGACGTAATCATTAAGGAAAACTATTTTTTGCTGATTTTTTTTTTTTTTTGGCTATAGTATGGCTTCCTGCTTGAAGCCACAGACAGCTGCACCAGCCCAGCTGGGTTTTTTGAGCAGGGTTAGGAATGAACAGAATGAAAGGGCTTGGAGGATGCCTGAACTTTTGCTTTCGCCAGAAAAAATATGCCTAACTGCAGTCCACGTGTTCCCATACCCAGAGAAAATGCTTGAGCACAACATGGCAAGTTTTCAACTTCAGGTGTGCAGCAGGGGCTGTACGTAGCACGCAGCTACGTTGTCTGTCAAGTACCAAACATGTAATTTGTATTCTCTTGCTTATGTAAGCATTAAATTACATGCTGTTACAGTCTTGAAGAAAGATATTTAAAGCCATCTAAACTTTAATGGAAACAAGATTTCAATTATTCTTGTAATGATAAGGATGAAAGTTTTCTAGTTTATCTAGAAGCAGCCCTGTTCTTTAATGAACCTCAGTAATTAGAAATGCGCTAGTCTATAACTGAATTTCTAATGAGTAATCTATAGGTTTAGCAGCTTCTATCTTTTTTTCCTTTTGTCCTTCTTAAAGTTCCCAGTCAGCTCCATGTTTCCCGCTGTGCACTCACTGAGCATGCTATAGACTTGCCATATGGTTGCCTTCCTCTAGCGATTAATAGGATTGTATGCAAAGGCCCCTGAATCTTTGGGGACTGTATATTTGCTTGTGGTCTTGTCAGAACGTGCAGCATTTCGACTTGCAGCTTCTCACATTTATGTCCACTGAATAACAAGTTGCCCAAAAGACGGCTTAGTAACATAACTGTGCGGGACTTGAACGGAGCATTTAGGCTTATATGACTTTAAAACTTTATATTTTAGAACGGGTGCATCTTTTCAAGCTCCTTGGGTCATTTTTAGAACTAGTTTTTATGGCTGGATGCATATTTCATGGATGCATGAAATCAGTTTCTTGGCAAATATATTTACAAGGGCATTATTTATTGTCGTTTTCCCCTGCGTTATTTGAAAATGAGGGCGACCACAGATAAGTAAACTTGAAGCAATAAACTAATGTGGATAGTGAAGTGGTAAGGTAAGATGAGGAGGGAAGCTGCAGAAACAGTAACCTGAAGTCTCTAAATAAAAAAAGGATTAAATAGCAGTGTATTGATGTTGCTAAGCAGTGCACCTTTAGCCCATTTACACAAGCACTGAAGCATTTGAAGAGTATTTTAGGTAATTTCTGCACAAGGTTTTCTTCAGAGGTAAAGACTTGAGGCACCTTTCTAGAACAAATTTTGTCTGAATTACTTTTCTTTGTGCTAGTGGAGCCTACTTGCGTGACATTTGAAAGTGGCTGTGCATGATTTCCCCTTTCTTATACCTCTCATTATGTGGCACGGGAGAGGGAGTTCTGCACTGGAGATCCACAGCTTTCAGGAGCCTGAGCTGCTGTGTTGGAGTATCTGCTGCAGTGTCTGTGCCACTGCAATACATTTTTCACTGAGCTTGTCCTGTTTGTAGGGATGTCTAGGGAATGACTGACATGTGAATCTGACCTTACTTCAGTAAGAGAAAAATACATTCCCGTGCCTGTCGAACATAAAGTGCACTTGAGGAGGGAGGAATTTCAAGGGTGAAAATATGCCTCAGGTGCTTTAGAAGTTGAAGAATCTGGGTCAGTTTCTGGGTTTTGGGCAGCTCTGAACAAAATTCTCCCTTTATAACTATTTGAAGTGTAGACTTGTGGAAGGTGGGACACGTCCCCTTCTGTTTATTGTATGACATCTAGTGAAAAGGGGACATATCTGCACATATCTGAGATGAGGGGTTATTGATGAGGAATATCTTTTTGGGAGGAGTTTATTCCTGCTGGAAGAAGTGGAATAGGGGGGAAATGTATTGCCTCCTCTGCAGTAAAGTTTTAGCAGCATTAGGAAAAAAGTGGGTTGGTACAGCTGACACTTGAAGCAAGTTGGCAGGTATTTTAGTGCACCAGTATTATGGTGACTTCAGGGCTTGTTTACCTGCTGGGGAGCTCAGGAGATCATTCAGACCTTGTTTTCCTTCAGTATATCAGTAAGGGGGATGCAGAGAGGATGATGGTAACTAATCCTCTTTTGATGCTGGAGATGATGATTTTACACAACCTGTTAAATTTCTCTGGGTCTGCCTGGAAACTGGCTTAGGGCAAGGGATTACAGAGTTTGTGACAAATATCAGATGCACAGTTGCAATGGACTGCCACTGGGTCCTTGCTTTAGCTTCTTCTATAAGGTCATATCAGCAAATGTTTGCTTTATCTGCCTGCCTTTATGATTCTAGTATCTTGAGGAAAACTTCTCCGCATACTTCTGGCAGCTGCCTAAAAGGGCAGTGCCTCTTTTTTCTTAACCTCTCCCCACTTCCTTCTTTTTCACTCTAATATGGAAATATGATGATGCCATTCTCAGCTATGTTCTGTGAACATCAGATAGTTTAGAATGGATAGGAAAAAGAGTATGCTGGGTTAGTGTCCGTCTACACACCTGCTGAATCTTCATTTAAAACAACAACAACAACAACAAAACACTTGGCCAATGTTTTTTAATACAGGAAAAGTGGTATCACGTTGTTGCTGTCAAAGATGCTTATTTGAACTGACTGTGTTAATGAGTGGGTAACATCAGCTAACTCTAAAGGTCTGTTGCAACCCTTCAATTTCAGGGCCCTGGAAACATTTTGCCTTTTTAGCTATCCTGATAAGTAAAGGAATTAATTTATTGTAGAGTTACTTGAACAAATTTGGAGCAATTGATCAGCTCGTGTCCCTTTTCCATTAGGTTAAGTGTCTTTAGGTAAAATGAACAGTGACTGTTTCTGAACTGGAAGTAACTGGAATGCTGTAGTTCTCCAAGGAAGGCTGATATGTTTATAAATGTCTGGTACAAGAATATCAAACAGCAAATGAGCAAATAGGAGCTGTACTAATCAATTTGGGACTTGGCTATTTGGCATGCGAGTAAGTGGGGAGGTATCAGCCCCCCTTCTATAGTGGCTAATTACATTTCCCACATGACATTTCTCTCTCCTTGACACATCCCATCATTCGCATCAGTGATGATTGTCACCAGCCCCGCCGGCATCTCCTGTGCTTGTTTGAAAGATGAAGCCATTTGTTTAGGGGAAAAAAACACAGTGGTTTTTTTCTGCTGTCCTAATTTTCCCTCCAACTTAGTTGAGATACTTGGTGAGATTTTTATTCTGATAAACAAGCTTATTCTCCAGATAAGCTTTTCCCAGATGTCTCAGCCCTATTAGATATCTTGGTTTCCATGTGTTTGTTACCTGCAAGAGAAGAGCATTTGACATGCTATTTTCTTAACTAGAGAAACAGATTTATATTCCATACTTAATACAGCTGTTCTGTGTATTGAGTTTGAGCTGGTGAGGCTTTTTTCAAATAGGCATTCTCTACATGTCTAAGTGTCCAAACAGAAATACTCTGTGTACATAATGTATTAAAAAATGACACTAGCTTCTTGTCTTCTGTAGGACGACAAGGCTTTTATCATTTTAAAGGCCTCTCAAGGAAAAGAAACAATACAGTTGTGCTAGTTTATTTATGTTGATGCTGTTGTACCAGGATCCCATTTAAATGGCTTTATTCTAGAATAAGAATTCATGTGGGAGGTAACAGTGGTCCCAGGATAACTGTTCCAGGAGCTGCTCCAACTTAAACGAACACAGTGCAGCTTCCTGGGAAGATGCTGACCTCTGTGTGGTACAGGACAGCCCTTCTGCCCCTTTTCTTCTGTGCAACGTCATGCAGGATTGAGGTTGACACCATGGCTTACAGGAGCATGCTGCATACTTTCTGTGCCTTCGACATAAATGCAGTCTGCCCAGAAACTGAGAAAGCCAAAAGTCTGACTTTATTTTTATTAATGAAAATAATCATCCCTGTGATGTTGCCAAACTATGTTGAAAAGTTGTTTCATCTTTACTTAGGCACTGCTGTGCCAGCAGATGTCCAGTTTCTGCCTCTAATCGCTTTTTAAGCTCTTCCACAATATCTGCCTCCCACCTTGTTAAATATTCCAGGAGGTTTGAAGCTTCACGGTGTTCTTACCTCGCAGCTCAGAACTGAAACTTGGCCAAGCATCAGAAAATTAGATTTAGATCTGGGAAAAGGCTAATCACAGGAATCCCTGTGCTTATGACAGTGCATTCAGTCTTCATGTATGCACTGGAAAAGGGGACAGGAAGTGATGCAGAATTACTTAGGCTAGGGGCCACGGAAGGAGTACTGGGGAGACCTGATAGGGAGGGTTGCAGGGTGGTGAGTGCAGTGTGGGGCACTCAGCACCAGGGGAGGAATCAGATCTGTGCCTGAACCTGGCTGACTTCTGAATTAGTAGCAGCCTCTTGGGGATAGCAGACGTGGGTGTTAAGGTGAGCTTCTTGGTGCAGCATGGTGGCGAATGCACCATGGCAATTACTGATTTGAGCATCAGTGTGGTGCATGTATTGTATATCAGAGATGGCGTGTTTGGCTGTCAGAGAAGAGCAGTTTCTGCTCTCTCCCTGACAAGTAGATTCAGTCATAAGACTGGCAGTTGCAAGGCATTAATGGATCTTACTGCCTGGGGCAGGTAGGGCATTGCTCTGGTAGGGTCTGTTAGTGTAGTGAAAAACTCTTCTGAGGTTAAAAAGGCAAAACAAAGCACAGTTTAAAAACTGTTCAAGTCTTTGTCCTTTGCCAAAGGCAGTGCTGGACACACTGAAGGATGATGAGGGAAGACGATATACATAAGACGTGTGTGTGTATATATATATTTATCCAAGGAGGATAAAAGAGGGGAATTTGAGGAAGTTGGTACTCTTGGAAGCTGGTAACAGATGCTATGTGATCCCAGCTTTTGGGTAGGTAAACTGGTAGCGGGTGGGATCCCAGCATAATACTGAAGAACATAATCCTGAAAAAGTCTTTCAACTTTCTCTTCTACTGGAGTGTAAGATCCATGAGATGTGGGCTATCTATCTTAATCTTTTTTTATTTTTTAGTTAAACAGAAATGTTCCAAGAGTGCTTTCAGTCTGTCTGACCTTGGGCTCAGGATCCCAAAGGATCTGTGTAGCTACTCAAAACTTGGAGTGTTGGACCTACATGGTGGTGGATGATACATCAGGGTGGTGTGCTTCTAATATGTTCTAAAAATGAGTTACAGTTAACCTGGAGCTCTGCAGGCAGATATGAAGAGAGCAGCATTGCCCTGTAGTGTATTGATGGCCTCAGGATACAAAGTTTAGTTAATGAAAAACTCTGCTGTTGCCCTCTCCCGTTTCCTCAACTGCATCTTATGTGAAATCCTCCAAGATCTTTGAATGTTGCAGAAGTTGGTAGATGCAGAGGGGCTGGAGGTATGAAAGGAGCCCGTAGCCGCACTTAAAATCTATGACATTTCACATAGTAAGAACTCATAGCAGTGAAATTCTGTTCAGCTGTAATGCAGTAAGCTTTAGCTGAAGTATTACAGTGGTTTGGGGAATTCCACACTTATTGGTATAAATCTGTAGATTTCTGCAAGATTATTCTGATTCACAATTGTGTGGTTCAGAAAAGCGTTGGTCCTCTATTTTTTCAGAGCTCTGCTCATCAGAACACTTAGGATGAAATCGCACCCTTGTTGAAGTCAATGGCAAAGCTCGCACTTATTTTGATAGTGTCAGATTTCATCCATTGCAAATTGCCAAACGTTATAGAATTGTCAGATGTAATCAAAATATAAATGCAAATTGGTATCATTTCATAATGTAGCAAATACAGGGGGAGTATTTTGCTACTAGTGGTGAAAGACACATCTGTGCATATTTTTAATGCACCTATGAAGTGATGAACAGATTTAGATACTATGTCATTATGATCACAGTGGAGATGCATTTGCACTGTCATTGAATGATTACCTCTGCTTATTCCTTGTTCTTTCATAGTAAGAAATCTAGGGATTATGATGGACAAGGCAGAAAAATAATGTTTATACTGTGGGTTCAGATGCTGGTGATGATCCCTCTGCTGCATGGGTGCCAGGTGCGTAACTGGATGGTGAGAGGCAGCAGTTTCATTCTTGTAGAAACCCAGGAAGGGAGAAGTACCTACAGATCACCAGAGAGTCACTGTGATGGCAAGACTAGTGAGTTCTGATTAAGTGCTGACTGCTGCAGCACCCTGTGTAGATCTATGCAAATCAGCGTTATACTGGATAGTGTTTTTGAGGTTACTTCTTACAACACAGGAAAGGCTTTAGAAACACTTTGATTTTTCACAACACTTTACAGGAAGAAAAGTTGTCTTGAGATAGTGAGAGTGGTGGTGATACGAGTGAGATTATATCCTTGGTATAATCAGGCAGTTCTGTGGTTGAAGTGTCCTCAAACCTCTACGGTAATCCTAAGTTTAAAAAAATAGAACTTCTATTTTAAAACAGCCTTTAAAATAAAACTGAGTGGGGTGGAAAACTACCTCTTCCAAATTAGCTGAGTCAGCCTGGGAACTTCTGTTATCCGATGTGATTCATTCTATGGAATGCAGCTTGTGAGTCAGAACAGTGCTGGAGTGTTGGGGGATGGGAGGGAAAGTATATTAATTTATCTTCTGTGCAGCAATTTTAGCTTGAAAGTTCTTCCTTCTCCTTGCCTGCTCATGTAATAGTATATAGCAGTGGATGAAAATGTGAGTAAGTTAGCTGGCAAAGTTGGAGACAAGTTCAGTGGTGATGAGATAACTCTGCACAGCCATTTCCAAAGCTGTGTAACTGTCAAGTGCCATAAGAAAGTGGGGATCAGTGTGTTTCCTTAGTGTACGTGAGCAGGGCTTTTGAGGAGGAGCACAGGTGGGCTTTGCAGGTTGCCCTGGTTAAAATGAGCTATGCCTCTGCATGTTGAGGAAACCTTGATTAACAGCTGTCTGTGAGGCTCCAGAGTCTGTTCATCATTTCTGACCCCAAGTACTGTGGGAATGGGGAGAAATCACTGTCACTGCAGCCATGGACCCGTATGCAAAGTAAATATTTTTGGTAGCATAGTGAGTCTCCTTCCCTGTGATTTTGAGTTAAAATTTCTCTGAGATTGCATACTATGGTCAAAGGAGAAGAGTCAAGGTTTCTGAGGAAGCGCTAAGATGGCATGCAGATATGTATTATAGTGTGACATGAGATTCCTTCTATGCTGCCTCATAGTGACTGGAGCTGTTGCCTTTCTTTATGGTGGAGCTTGGACGCTAACCTGGAGATAGGAGCATGCATCTCTCTTCTGTAAGTCGTAAGTGCTTCTGTGGGGCTTTTTATAGTTAACTGCTTTGACGTCAGCGTATTAAGCTGCAGGATGTCCCAAAGGTACTGTAAATTAACCTAATGATAAAATTTAAAAACATTTCTTAGGAGTATACCTATATCAGCAGGACAGACGATGGGGAGGAAGAGGAAAAGGAAGGCAGTGGTTTTTTTGTCCGGGCTTCTAATAAAACCTGTGTAATGGAATGTATTCTAACGTGAGCAACCCTTCATGAGAGCGGATGAGCAGAATGGCAATCGAAGAGAGGCATTTCAAGCTTAAAACCAGGAACAAGGGCAGTAAACATACCTGGTGCTAGGTAGCCAGATAGCAGGAAGTTTAAGACTTAATAAAAATGAGTGATGTTGTTTCTTCGGGAACACAAAAAAGAACTGTCTTCCTGTAGCATCGTATCGTGTCCTTTCTTTGTCCTTAATCAGCTGCAGCAGAGACTTGGAGTTCAATACATATTGACTTAGAGCATATGCTGAAGTCTGAACTACTTGGGTTTCAAAACTTCAGTTGTCAGGAGCAGCAT